>CM056049.1:669634772-670179772 GCA_029574335.1 Rana kukunoris
TGAAAGAGCAGATATGCCCAAAAAAGTGACTGCACTAGCTCCTGATCAGCGAGTGTTTATACTGGACATGAAAATGGATCAATTCACCTCTCACGCCTATGCATTGTTAGAGTGCGGGAGAGGAATTCCAGCCTGTTTCCAGGGAGCTAGTCTACAGTTGACTAATGATGTTGAGGCCCACTTGATTCAGATGACAGTGTCGGACGCCAACGTAGAGAGCAAGAGTTAGGCAACACCAAAGGCAGGGCTTCTGCATCATCAACCTCAGGGGCAGACATCAAGGTTTAGGAGTGTGTCTATGGGTATGTTTTACCATTCTTTCAGAAGTGCATTAGTGAAGGCCCAGCTTGCAGTCTCCACTCAAATTCATCCCAAAGGTGTTCTATTTGGTTGAGGTAAGGACTCTGCGCAGGCCAATCAAGTTCCTCCACCCCAAACTCACTCATCCATGTCTTTAAGGACCTTGTTTTGTGCATTGGTCCAAATCATCAATTTGGTGGAGGGGGATTGTGGTTGTTTTTCAGGGGTTGGGCTTGGCTCCTTAGTTTCAGTGAAGGGAACTCTTAATGTGTCAGTATACCAAGACAACTTTGTGGAAACCGTTTGTGGATGGCCTCTTCCTGTTCCAACATGACTGTGCACCAGTGCACAAAACAAGGTCCATAAAGACCTGGATAAGCGTGTTTGGATTGAAGGCACTTGACTGGCCTGCATAGAGTCCTGACCTAAACCTGAAAGAACTCCTTTGGGATGAATTAGAGTGGAGACTGCAAGCTTGGCCTTTCTTATCATACATCAGTGCCAGACTAACAAATGTGCTTCTGGAAGAATAGATAAACAATCCGAAACCTTGTGAACATCCTTCCCAGAAGAGTTGAAGCTGTTATAGCTGCAAAGGGAGGGTCCAACTCAGTATTGACTCCTATGGACTAAGACTGGGATGCCATTAAAAGAGAAGTATGTTTTTTTTTATTTTTTAGATTCATACTTACCTTAGTGGATGGAGCATCAAACCGATGCTCCATCTGTCCCTCGACGTCTATACACTGAGCCACCTAACATAGCTGCTGGCTCGGTTCTGTCAGTAAGCCTCTTTCCTCTTTGCTTCTCCATGCTAAGTTGGAGAGCTGAGCAGAGGAGGGGCGGGGAGAGGCTGTCTCAGCAGCTCGCTGATACGCTGAGACTGCCATCAATCAGGGCAGCTGGCGGATCCCAACTTGGGAAGTCGTGATGACACGCTGCCTTGACTGATGGCAGTGACGTCAGCGGAGAGCGCCCCCCCTTGCTTTTTTGCATGGGTGCTGTGTTAAAACTAGTTGAACTAGGAGAATTAAGTTGCTCCTAGTTGTGATTTGTTTAGGTTGTTGACCTATGTCATTCTGGAAGGGTCCACTGGCTCGGACAGCATTCTGGGGATGTCATTTCATCCTTGGCCGGCAGTGGGAGCCAGCGGGACTTCTGGCGGATAGAGCTTTCCTCAGCAGCCAATGGGAGAGGGATTTTCCTCGCTGGGCATGCTGGGTAGGGGTATATCTGGGACCTAGGTCGGGTCTTCAGGGTTCTTCTTCTTCACTTGCGCGGCCCGCCTGGCCAGGTTCCTGGGCCTTCCTGAGTCTCGGTCGGAGACAAGAATCAAGGGATGTCAGTGACTTACTGGGCTTGGGAGAGTCCCAGACGGGGATTTGGTGACCGGGATGCTGGCAGGTACGCTTTGCTGCCACCCGGTGACTTATGCTGAGATAATACTGGGAGGATTCGCTCTGTTCGTACATTTATTCTATCCAAATTAATTGGCCTGTGGCAGAGGTCTAGAGCCGGGCCTGTGAGAGAGACCCGTTCCTCCCAGCAAAGATTCGAGGTGGCGCCCCGGCTGCCAGGTCTGTGTGAGAGACACCTGTTCGGGGGCACCTTACCCACTCAGTCTCATAGGAGTGGCGACGTGTGAAAATCTGTGCTACTAAGGGCTGATCTGCCTTGTGTGTATCCAGGCCTGACATAGAAAGTTTCTCTTCTCTCATCAACCTGTTCTTCCTTCACCAAAGTTGATGTTGGCTAATGTTGGCCTGGAATTAAAGCATTGAGAAAATCTTTATTGACTGTGTGGACCTCCGTTTACTACTTAGTTCTTCTGGTGCATCCCTAGACCAAACTGGGGTAACTTAATTTGCTGATCCCAAATCAAACCAGCGGCTCCTTCTGGGGTAATATATATATATATATATATATATATATATATAATTATATTTTTTTTTAAGTTAAAAATGCCGAGGGTTTTAAGGGTACCTAACTGCTGGAGAAGACCAAAAGAGGACTCGAGTGACCAACCTGAAGACATCTATCAAAGGTTAGCATAATTTTTTTTAAAAAGCATAAAAAAAAATGTGGTATAAGTGGGTGAGGATGGTTGGCCACTTTTTTTCTGCCATACCCTAGTCATACCCTAGTCATGGTAAATGTACTGAACTCTATATACTACAGTTACAAAAATAAATAAGTTTGGAGCAAAGATTTTAAATGTGAAATTCTTAAAAATAGTTACTACACTCTATTTTCCTTTAAAGGAAGATTACGTTGGATGATGTTATATCTGAGACAGCTTAACAAAGGTGAAGAATATTATTTCTGGAGAAAAGCGATGAGATCAGTATTTGGCGTCATCATTTGTGGTGTAATATTTCAGCGCTGCTTTTATTAGTTAGTAGCTTTTTGTGGTCAGCTGGACGTTTATCAAGTTGTACTGGGGCAATGTGACCTATAGACTAGGTTAAGACAGGTTTGTCTGATCCCATGCTTAGCCAGAAGTTATGGTATTTGACTGTGGTAAGAGGATTGGAACTGTTTTGGGTTTATGGACACTGGAATGTCACTTTCATATTTATGGTTGCAAAGTATTATTTTTACAATTTTTATTGCTATTTTTAACTAATAAAAACCACTGCATTTTTCTACAATCAATTGTTTTCAATGTTAGAGTTGGAGTTTGAGAGTTTTGTTGTTGATCTCTCACCTCTAGACCCTGATAATTTACTTTTTTAGGATAAATAACTGGTTTTATCTTGCGTGCAGTTAAAATGGATGTATACCATAGACATGAAATATGTACAACTCACTCAGGCTCACCAGAATTGGACAATAGAAGATTGGAAAAACGTTGCCTGGTCTGATGAGTCTCTATTTCAGCTTGCCTACAATCCACCTTGAAACAGACTTTTTAAAAACTTTACGAGTCTGCATGAATAATAATTCCTGCCATGTCTCACCTCACAGTAATAGTATAATTTTTCAAAAAAGATGTACCTTTTTTTGTTAAAAGGTCACCCTTGAGCTTCAGGTAAATTATTTTGCCTAGGCTGAGATTATGCCATCAATCTGCTGCAGGAAAAAAATTTGCATTCCCTCATTCTCCTCTCCCGCAGTGATTGTACTGCAACACTGCAACTTGGTAAAAAGTCATGTAGGAGCTGATCCTTGTCAGACATAGGGATGAGCCGAACACCCCCCGGTTTGGTTCGCAGCAGAACATGCGAAAAGGGCAAAAAATTTGGAGCAGTGATTTTAAAAATGCTTAAAGTGAAATAATAAATGTGAAATATTCCTTTAAATTTCGTAACCTGGGCGGTGTGTGTATAATGTGCCTGTAAAGTAGCACATGTTTTCCGTGTTTATAACAGTCTCTGCACGAAATGACATTTCTAAAGCGGCCAGAGGCGAATCAGTTCACATGTGCCGCGCTATATAAGGATCATGTGTCATTCCTCGCTGGAGAGAGCATCGCTGGAGAATGGATCATCGCTGGACATCGAGAATGGTTTACAACGCTGGACATCGAGACTGACATCCCTGGAATTGTTTTTTTTTTAATTTTTATAAAGGACTTGTCCCAAGCCATCTCGTGTCATTTTTAACATGCCTGCAGACACCCACAACCACTGGGCAAGGGTTGTGGGGATAAGGCCCTTGTCCCCATCAACCATCAGCATGTGGCCTGGTACGTTCAGGGGGGGGGCGCTCTCTTGTCTTCCCCTCTTTTCCTGTGGCCTGCCAGATTACATGCTCAGATAAGGGTCTGGTATGGATTTTTAGGGGGAATCCCACACCAATTCTTTTTATTTATGGTGCGGGGTTTCCCCTAAAATCCTTACCAGACCTGAAGAGTCTGGTATAGATTTTTGGGGGGAACCCCACGCCATTTTTTTTAAAATTTGACATAGGGTTCCCCTTAATATCCATACCAGACCTGAAGGGCCTGGTAATGGTATTTAGGGGGACCCCCACGCTTTCAATAACTTTGATCTGTATTGCCGGGACACGACAATTCATTATAGCCGAGAGTCGTTTTAAATTACTATTTCCTTTAGAAATGTAATTTTGTGTAGAGACTTTTATAAACACGGGAAACGTGCGCTATTTTACAGGCATACTACAGACACCCCCAGGTACGAAATTTAAAGGAATATTTAACTTTTATTGTTTCACTTTAACCACTTGTCATCTGCCCACCGTCAAATGACGGCGGGCAGACGACTCCATTATCCTGACATCACGTCATATGACGTGATGTCCCTTTAAAGCCGCGGGCGGCGCGCACCCGCCGCTCTGCGGGGATCCCGTGCGAGTGCCCGGCGGCAACGATCGCCGCCGGGCACACGCGATTGCTCAGTAACTGAGCGGGGACGTGGAGCTCTGTATGTAAACACAGAGCTGCACGTCCTGTCAAGGAAAGAGGAGAGCGGTTGTGTCCCTTGTACATAGGGACACAATCGGTCACCTCCCCCAGTCACCCCCCCTCCCCCCACAGTTAGAACACTCATAGGACACACATTTAACCCCTTCCCCGCCCCCTAGTGGTTAACCCCTTCACTGCCAGTCACATTTATACAGTAATCAATGCATATTTATAGCATTGTTCACTGTATAAATGTAAATGGTCCCAAAAATGTCAGAAAAGTGTCCGAAATGTCCGCCATAACGTCGCAGTCCCAATAAAAAAATCGCAGATCGCCGCCATTAATAGTAAAAAAAAAAAAAAAAAAATGCCATAAACTATCCCCTATTTTGTAAACGCTATAAATTTTGCGCAAACCAATCGATAAACGCTTATTGCATTTTTTTTTTTTTACCAAAAATATGTAGAAGAATACGTATCGGCCTAAACTGAGGGAAAAAATATTTTTTTTATATATTTTTTGGGTTATTTATTATAGCAAAAAGGAAACAATATTGCATTTTTTTAAAAATTGACGCTCCTATTTTTGTTTATAGCGCAAAAAATAAAAACCGCAGAGGTGATCAAATACCACCAAAAGAAAGCTCTATTTGTGGGAAAAAAGGACACCAATTTTGTTTGGGAGCCACGTCGCACGACCGCGCAATTGTCAGTTAAAGCGACGCAGTGCCGGAAGCTTATATTTTGTCTGGGCAGGAAGGGGGTGTAGGTGCACAGTAGTTAAGTGGTTAAGCATTATTAAAATCACTGCTCCCGAAAAAACTGACATTTTTAAAACTTTTTTTGCATTGATTACATGTTCCCTGGGGGAGGACCCAGGTCCCCAAACATATTTTATGACAACAACTTGCATATTAGCCTTTAAAATGAGCGGTTTTCGAATTTGCCGCTAACACCCCAAATTGTTTGCTGTTTGGCGAACGGGCGAACAGCCAATGTTCGTGTGGAACTCATGCTCGACTCGAACATAAAGCTCATCCCTAGTCAGACATTTGTGAACACAGCCAGGAACTGTGCAGGCACATGATCGTTTCATCTCATTTGCTTTAGTTTTTTTGTTGTCTCAATTTTCATAAATCAACCCAACAGTGGCCATCTATGACAAAAAAATGTAAACTTTGCCAACACGCTTTCATCCAGGGTTTACACTACCCCAAGCATTTTCCGCGGCACTCTTTGTTCTGCGATTAATACTGATACACAGTAATCTGTTATTATCCGACATAACAATCCATGTAACATTTTTTTTACTTTGAATTATACACGTTATACTGTATGATCGGTGTTTCTGTTGTGGAGACCAGAAATATACACAAGACATCAAAGGCACGTCCCTTGGAGTTTGAGTGAAAGCCTAAGTTTAATTTCCTCAGTTTTTTCCTCTGTCTTTAAATCTTTGGATAGATACAGTATAAAATTATTAAATAGATAAAAACAAAGGTAAAACAAGCGCTACTGTTCCTGGAGCTATGGATGACAATACTAATTTAAAAGCAATTTTGCAAAAAGTGAAAGCAATCAATGAACTGCACTGTTTAGGCAATGCTGAGACTGTGACAAAGTCCAAAATTCCTCTCAGTTTACCAACCTAACTACAACCTTTTTTTAACAATATATATATATTTTTAGCAGTGCTCATATTTTTTGTGGCAATATTTAGTATTTTTTATTTTTTTTTATAAAGCGCAGATTGTCCTAAAATGAGGACTACTTCTCTTGTTTTGTGTTAGAATGAAACCATCCCGGAGAAGCCATCAAACCTCTTAAATGAAAGCACAGAACCAAGGAGTGTGTGGCTAGAGGGTATTGAAAATTGCAAGAGCTCCTATAGCCGCTAGTAACAATCACTGTCTTCTCCTGGGGGGGGGGGGCAGCTCCCCCTGCCTGCTACTGCCCCTCCCCTCACACCTCCTGCCGACACATGTCTCAGCAGGAGGGTTTTCTCTGTCAACACTGTCTGCGTTGATGGGGAATCATGGTTGCAGGAAAGACATTCTCACCATCTATGGCTTGCCTTTGGCCTCCCACACCACAGCCGAGCTCCTTGCACTACCTTGATGATTGACACAGGCCACAGCCATGGCATTGTCCAAATGGATACTAACCGTGGTCCCTCAAAGCAGCTTCGTCCAGTGAGCTAGGCAAAGCCTGATCACTTGCAACGCCAGGACATTTATAGGTATCTGAGACTCCTCTGACACCACCAGCCTTAAAGCGGAGGTTCCACAGTTTTTTTTTTTTTAAGCCAGCAGCTACAAATACTGCAGCTGCTGACTTTTAAAAAATGGACACTTACCTGTAAAGAGCACCCGCAATGTCAGCAGACGAGGCTGAGCAATCGGTCAGTCCTCGGCTGCTTCCGCCGCCATCCTGGGTAAGGGAATCAGGAAGTGAAGGTTTGCGGCTTCACTGCCCGGTTCCCAACTGCGCATGCGCGAGTTTCGCGGGGCGCCATCACTGGTCCCCGCTCTCTGCTGGGAACAGTGTTTCCCAGAAGACAGCAGGGGGGGGGTGACGTAAAGGGGCAGGACTCACGCAGGAGTCAGAACCAGGAAGTGGTGCAAATACCTGTCTTAGACAGGTATCTGCACCCCCTCCCCCCTGAAAGGTGCCAAATGTGACACCGGAGCCGGAGAGGGTTCCAAAAAGCAGAGGTTCACTTTTTTTTTTTAGTCGACCTGTGATCCAGAACTCCTCCTAGCCGGACAGGCTGGCATCCATCGTAACCATCATACAATGGTGAAAAATAAACAACTTCCTGGCCCGAAGAGGAGGGATTTCCTGGCCGTCAATCCCACACGCATCTGGTTGTGCCAGGACCTGTTTCTGCAGTACCTTGATATGGGACTGTGCATACTGTACAGGACATTCTCAGAGGTGGACACCACAAGGCCCAGGAACTGCATGCAGACCAACCTTGGCCCACTACAACCGAGCTGGATCAGAAGCTTCAGAGGATGAAGGTGAGGGCAGGCAACCTTTTCCTACTTGCTTTACACTCGAACACCACTTCCACTTGGAAGATAGACTGCCGATAATGCATGCAGGAGAATAAAGGGCCCATAGAGCCATGCTGCCTTATTGAGGGGGATGGGGGGTCTGGAGAAGATGTGTGTTCTGTAGACTTTATTGAACATGTTTACCCCAAACCAGGCACCACTCACGAAAGGACAGACACAAGCACCCAAAATACACTGCACCAGGGCATGGAGGAACCCCAGCTATGACTAACCACCAGTGAAACCAGAAGCAGTACTGTGAGCCGCCTGAAGCACTGAGATGGAAGTGGCTATCAGGAAAGCATCCAGTTACATAGGTCCAGCACAAGAAAGCTGCAAGATGGGCACTGCCATATAACTTTAATAGAATGGCAGCCACCGATCCCCGCCGTAATGGCCACTGGCTCAACTACCTCCAAAATGGCCATCTATTCAGTAACCCAGGCTCAAGACATGGGATGTATTTACAAAAATATGGCCACCACTCCAGTCCACCCCAAAATGGCTGCCGAACAGGCCTCAGGCAAAATGTCTGCCTCACATTGCACAAAGATGTCTGCCACAGTTGCAACAAAATTGCAACCACAAGCCTGCACAGCACATGTCAGGATCACCGGCTGCACTGGGTACCCTGTACTTCAAAGTCAACACCCCACACTAGTGCACAGTGACCCAACCCCCCCATGGCCTATACAGGAGCCTGCTTGCCCAGGACCTGTCCCAGTCCAGGATAGGGCTGTTGCAGTAGACCCCGCACATATCTAAGGGTCTGCATGTACTCACTGGCTAGGTCAGGGGGGGGGGGACTACTGGATCTAGATTATCAAACCTTTCGTCCAGCCTAGCTTTCAATAGAAGATCCTTACAAGAAAATTGAAGGGGAAAAGGAAATGCAAGTAAAAGGAATTAAAACTATGGAACTCTAGGTCCCACAGGGAGCCAGTTCCTTATTTATCACACCAAATAGGAAAAAGGCTGAGCTGACTATAGCAGAAGTGGGGTTTTCTACCAGCTGGGACTGTCCATAGGTGGTACTCTTCTCTTTTTCTGCCTAGTGTTCTACTCTTGTATGAGGCAGTAAAACCCTATAGTCAAGAATCGAAGAGGCTATGTCCGTCAATAAGCGTAAAAAAAAAACTGGCATTATGATTTGTTTTACCCTCATCATGAAGGGGTTAACACAATTTTTATTTTGCAAATGCCAGTGTTGCTTTAGTTGGTTGTACACATCTCACAGATGTTCCACTTCACTGGCAGGGTCATGGCATCACAGGCATTACTAAAATCCATGTTCCTAGCCAAACAAAATTAAACATTTTGTTTTTGCTTCTGTGCATATCCCCCGGGCAGTGCCAAGCCGACGATGCCATATGTTTGACAGTCCCATGCCTGTTTTTTTAACTTTTGACTGGTATTGGATTCAGTGGGGTTTACATTCAGCAGCTGAACTTTAAACATTAGCCAAACCTTGCTTGAATGAAACCCAGGTGTGTTCAGCTTATCACTACTGGTCACCACTCAACCTACCTCTTTTTGATTGACAGCAAGAAACTCACCATGGGCAGGATTGCTCAGCAATAAGTGTTTGCAGAGAACTAGATTAAAAACAAAAAGGCACAAATAATGCATGAACATTATTGTTTAACTGGGAATTTTCATAGGTATCACTAGTCAGAGGCTACACATCTCTAGACTGACTGTGGAAAAAAAAAAAAAACTTTTAGAAGATGACTGGGTCAGCTAACTAATAGATGTGGACAGCCATGATCTAAGTGAAACAAGTTGTTTTACCTTCAGAGTAAATCATAGACTCTTCATCATGTGAATCACCAGATCTGTCAGTTCAGCCTGTCAGCCTGTGAGATCGATTTCCCCATTCAAGGACAATATCAGACTTTCCACAGTTGTCCCCTGAGCCAAGATTAAGATATAAATGACTTTACCATAGAGTGAAGGTGATGCCAGACTTACTGCTAGGTGACCCTCACTCTGCTGGGTGACCACCACTCCCATCCATAATATGACATCATGTTGCAAAAGGATCGCCAGCATGGGTAAACTTCAGTCTGTGCCTCAGTTAAAAGGAAGCTTGAACCTCAAAAATCCCTTAACCACTTCACCCCCGGAAGAATTGGCTGCCCAATGACGGGACCATTTTTTTAGATTCAGCACTGCGTAGTTTTAACTGACAATTGGGCGGTCACGCGACGCTGTACCCAAACAAAATTTACGTCCTTATTTTTCCACAAATAAAGCTTTCTTTTGGTGGTATTTGATCATTTGCGCTATCAACAAAAAAAGAGCAACAATTATGAAAAAAAACACAATATTTTGTACTTTTTGCTATAATAAATAATATCCCCAATTTTTTTTTTAAACTTTAATGTTGATATGTATTCTTCCAAATGATTTTGTTAAAAAAAAATTGCAATACGTGTATATTGATTGGTCTACAAAATAGGGGATGGATACATTTATGCCATTTTTATTATTAGTTATTTTTTTTACTAGTAATGGCAGTGATCTGCAATTTTTATCGGGACTGCGACATTATGGCGAACACATCGGACACTTTTGACAAGTTTTTCGGACCATTGGCATTTATACAGCGATCAGTGCTATAAAAATGCACTGGTTACTTTTTTAAATGTCACTGGCAGGAAAGGCGTTAACACTAGGGTGCGGTCAAGGGGTTAATTGTGTTCCCTAGTGTGTTTCTAACTGAAGGGGGGTGGGACTGACCTCAAGGAAATAACAGATCGTGGTTCCTAGCTATTAGGAACTCACGATCTATCATTCCTCAGAGAACAGAACAGGGATTTGTGTGTTTACACACACATGTCCCTGTTCTGCCTCCCGTACGTGCAATAGCTCGCAGCCGGGGGTCTTCGCGACCGTCGGTCATGAGCATTGGCACCCCTGCGATGCAGCGGGCACCCTCTTAAAGGGACCACCATACAGCTACGACTGTGCCAACCTGCCATCGTATAACGATGGCGGCTGGTCAGCATGTATTTAAAGCTAAAGTCTAATCTGCTTGTGTTTTGCTTTTCCTGGTTGAATCCTCCTCCTTCATTTACATTTTATTTTGTTTTAGCTAAAACTTTTCCATGTTTATTTGTAGCACCCTGCTACTGTTCATAGCCGGTGCTGCTATAAATTTAAAGGGTGTCCAGAGAGTTAGTTACCTCTGACCGTGTTTATTTGGCAAAATTGAGGGCCTCTGTTCCGGCTTTGGCTGTACTGTGTGTGTACACTGTCGTTGTCTGGGGAGTTGGTTCTACCCCAGACCGACAGGTGGCAGCAGTAGAGTCAGGGTAGTGTGGATATTTCTCCTTGGCAGCCAATCAGGAGGGATGAACGCCTCGCTGTGCATGCTGGAGAGGGGTATTTAAAGGGCAGACACCATTGGTTTGGGGTCCCTCTTTGCCGCCATCTGCCTGGGCAGTCGTCCCACCACCCCTGTGTGTAGACCTCCTGACCGGGGTGTGTATTGTAGTGTTCTTGGCTCCGAGAACACGTTGGTCCGGAGCAAATTTGCAGAGCTGTCCGTCCCGAGGGAGGAAGCCAAACAAACAATGAAAAACCAGTCTGAGGGAATACAGAGTACGAGGCTGGTATCTCAGGAGAGGCCTACTGCTTCATCGAAGTACACATCATTTCTGAGAGGCTGGATGAAAATAATACAAGCTGTTCAAGGGAGATCCGGGTGCTTAATCCAGTTTTGAGAAGGATTTTGGACCCAGAAATATCTCCACCTTTGGGAAGGTCTGTGGCAGAGACTTTGCTAAAGTTCAGAGTGACACTCTGGCTGCTAGGCCGGGGGGAGCGGCCTATCTAGATGCACTATACCCGCTCTGGCTAGAGTGGCGACGAAAGTTGTCGTTGGAAGCAGGACTGTTTCCGAAACCCAGTTACACACCTAAATCCATTACCTACTACTTCTTCTATCTTCTTACCTACTACTACTACTTTTTCCATTTTTACCCCATTGGGTAATAAAGCACAGAAAAACATACCTACAGTGTGGACATTGACTTTCTTACAGCTCTCATCCAGTACCCTAGACAGCGGAGAATTAGAGGTAGCATGCCACCCAAATCAAACAGCAGCTCCTTCAGGGGTAGTGCTACATATATATATATATATATATATATATATATATATATATATATATATATATATATGTATAAATGAAAACTGGACTACATCAACTACCTTGGCGCTATGGAGCCTTAAATTTTCCAACATGTAAATATTTGTAATATTTCCAAACGTTAGTAGCCGCTTATATTCATAAACGGTATAAACAAAACATAGTAACTGTCCACAGGTACCTCAATAGGTACCTATATATACTATATGTGTACTGAACACATCCCCCAGAAACATCATTTTCTGCTTACAGGTATGTGATTGGCTCAGAAGGCTCCCAGAAGGTTGATAATAATGAAACCACTCCCATTAGACCCAGAGGAACAAACAGGGATTTCTTCAGAATAACAAAAGATGGAATCTGTCACAAAGTTTGTTAAAATACTTGTAATACTTAAATAATGTATTTTAACAAACTTTGTTGCAGAAATCACCCAGAGGGCATTTTTTTTTTTTAAACAAAAGTGGAGTTACGCTTTAATGATATCTTCAATAGGTCTCAGTGTTTCTCAGTGCAGTGCAGGCACATTGTAGATGGTGGGAGAAACCAGAAGGGTTTTGTATATAGCTTCCTGAAATCATCACAGCTCCCTGCCTCAGAAGTCTGCTAAAGAGCTCTTCATCCTGATGGAAGCAGAGGGTTGACTCCTGGGAGGAGTTATTCAAATATAAGCTCATAGAGTAAGAAGTTTCAGTACTGGAAAGAATCCTATACAGCTATGCAAGACTGAAGAAGTCGAGGCTGGAGTTCAGCTTTAGTTCTTTATGATATGTTTATCTCCTTTACAATAAGTGCATGCACATATCCGGCATTTGTGCAGGGAGCGTGCTACACAGTGGCAGCTCTGGGTCTCATAACAATGATTGGGAGTTATACCACGCTCTACTGTGTTCTTTCATTTTTTGAATGGAGAAAAACATACATTTTATATTTTTCTCCTTGCTAGAGGAGAAGTATACAAATAAATAAATAAAACAAATGTAGCGCTACCCCATTCAGGAGCCGCTGAGTATAAGTGGGATCGGCGTGTTGTGTTACCTGGCAGGTATCTAGGGGTGATACTTGTGAGTTGAGGAAGAGAGCGAATGTCCAGTCTTTAGTTGGGTTTTCTTCAATGCTTTATTCTAGGGTTGTCCCGATACCACTTTTTTAGGACCGAGTACAAGTACCGATACTTTTTTTCAAGTAGTCGCCGATACCGAATACCGATACTTTTTTTTAAATGTGTCCCCAAAGGCAGCCATGATGTCCCCCCCACATATTGCAGCCATGATGTCCCCCCACATATTGCAGCCATGATGTTCCCCCACATATTGCAGCCATGATGTCCCCCCACATATTGCAGCCATGATGTCCCCCCACATATTGCAGCCATGATGTCCCCCACATATTGCAGCAATGATGTCCCCCACATATTGCAGTCATGATGTCCCCCACATATTGCAGCCATGATGTCCCCCACATATTGCAGCCATGATGTCCCCCACATATTGCAGCCATGATGTCCCCCACATATTACAGCCATGATGTCCCCCACATATTACAGCCATGATGTCCTCCACATATTGCAGCCATGATGTCCCCCACATATTGCAGCCATGATGTCCCCCCACATATTACAGCCATGATGTCCCCCACATATTACAGCCATGATGTCCCCCACATATTACAGCCATGATGTCCCCCACATATTGCAGTCATGATGTCCCCCACATATTGCAGCCATGATGTCCCCTACATATTACAGCCATGATGTCCCCCACATATTACAGCCATGATGTCCCCCACATATTACAGCCATGATGTCCCCCACATATTATAGCCATGATGTCCCCCACATATTACAGCCATGATGTCCCCCATATACAGCCATGATGTCCCCCTACCTGATGATGATGCCGCCGTATATACAAAGCTGCCGCCGCAAACATTACACGCACCTTTCGTTTTTCAATAGCTGTTTTCCCTATCGTGCGCCCTGTGTAAAGGACACTCCCTTTTGCTCCGGATTGGACAGATCCGTCCAATCGCTAGCAAGGGGGAGTGTCCTTTACACAGGGCGCGCGATAGGGAAAACAGCTATTGAAAAACGAAAGGTGCGTGTAATGTTCGCGGCGGCGGCTTTGTATATACAGCGGCGGGGTCGGCGGGGGCGACGGCAGCGGGGGGGGGCGTGAAGTATTCTATTTGGGTATCGGGGGTATTTGCGGGAGTACAAGTACTCCCGCAAATACTCGGAAACGGTCCCGATACCGATACTGGTATCGGTTTCGGGACAACCCTACTTTATTCCAAGGCCCAACATGGCCTTCATCAACATGGTATAGGACAGGAAAGGTTGATGAGCAGAGAGAGCGAGCTTGAGTATCAGGCCTTGGATATGAAGAAGAAGGGAGCAGTCTTGCTCTCAGCAATGATGAACTCAGTTCGTCGCCACTCCAGTCGGAATGGGTAAAGTGTCCCGGACCGACCCCTGACACAGGCCTGACAGCCGGAACGTCACTTGCAAAATGTTGGGAGGACCAGGCCTCTGCCACAGGCCTGGCTCGGGCCTCTGCCACAGGCCTAGTACTTGAGTGAACGTGAAATTGAAATGAGCGAGTCCTCCCAATAGATTTAGTCAGAGTCATTGGATCCCCGATGGTTCGTTCAAGCCCTATTGGATCACCTGCCTCCGGGTTCTTCTTAAGCCGATCCCCCACCGTGCAGCTTCCAGCCTGGGATCCTTTCAGAAAAGGTTTGGGACCCAGCAGCTACTGGAATCCCTCTCTATGTCAGAGTAGAGCTCTGCATGGTGCGCAACTCCGGCCAGGTAGGCCACGGCTGCGGGGTCCATGGATGCACGCACCCTGAAGGTGGGTGCCGCACCTGGAACTCGGACCCCGCAGAAAGCAAAAACGGCCCTCAGGCCAAGGCGGCTGCCCCAGATGTAGCCTGCCTCAGCATGCCTTAGCGAGGGAACTAACCCCTCTGATTGGCTGCTGAGGAAAGCGAGTCCGCCAGAACCCCTCTAGCGATAGCTGCCCCCCAGTGGTGGAAACATGTATAACAGTGTAAATTTGCTGTCCCATCAAAATAACTCAACACCCAGCCATTAATGTCTAAACTGCTGGCAACAAAGGTGAGTACACACCTAAGTGAAAATGTCCAAATTGGACCCAAAGTGTCAATGTTTTGTGTGGCCACCATTATTTTCCATCACTACCTAACCCTTTTGAGCATGGAGTTCACCAGAGCTTCACAGGTTGCCACTGGAGTCCTCTTCCACTCCTCCATGATGACATCACAGAGCTGGCTGGTGTTAGAGGCCTTACGCTCCTCCACCTCCTATTTCAGTGTAGCGCCCTGCTCCTGTTGAACAAAGCTTCTTTAAATTTAGTGGGGGTCTGAGCTGTTATTTGGCTCAGACCAGAGTGATTAAGGGCAATTTAGTCTCTGTTCCAGCCGTGGCTGTGCTGAGAGTATCCACCATTGCTCGCCTGGGGGTGTCATTACCACTTCAGGCCAAGGGTGGCAGCACTAAGGTCAGGGTGTATTGAGTGTCCCCCTCGGCAGCGAATCAGTGGGAGTGGTCGCCCCGCTGTGCACGCTGGGGAGGGGTATTTAAGGGATAGACGCCATTGGTGCGGGGTCTGTTCATCTGGCCTGGCCTGAGGTGCATGTTCTGAAATCCTGGTTCCGGGACCACGTTGGCCCGGGGCTGCGGCTTCGTCTGTGGGCCCAGTAGTCTGGCTGGGACCTGAACTGCAAAGGTAAACCTGTGCTGTCCGTCCTGCGGTAGGAAGCCACTTGATGAAGGAAGCCAGGGGAGGACCTATGCTGGAGAGGGCCATGCAAGAGGCTGGTACCTTGGGAGAAGGCCTGGAAACTTCATCGAAGGATGCACTGTGCACCGAGAGGCTTGACAGTGTCGCCTGTCGGATCTAAAAGTTCTGAAGAAACCAAGCTAAAGAGATCCGGGTGCTAAATCCTGAGGCAGAGGATTCCAGACCAAAGAGTCTCATATATAAAGGAAGGTCTGTGACAGAGGCTGTACTTTACTTTGTGGCTGGGCAGCAAGGCACTTACCAGGGTCTGAGGGTCTTTTCTTCCCTCCTCCCGAGCATAGGCAGGATCTCCTTTTCAGCACCTTTGCTAATGGACAATTGCAGCGCTATCCCTGCTGCGTTCAGCCACAGCCCTCCCCTGTTCTCCCAGGCTCTCCCATTCTATCTGGTCGGATTGGCAGTGCACAAAGAAGACGGAGGAACATCAGTTTCTCCCTCTCCTCTGTGAAAACTGAGGCCTTAAGTGATGAAGATTTCATCACTTCCAGTATTGGTTCTGCATTTACCTGGCCTTGGAGGACAGAGAAGGGATCAGTGGTCACTACCCAAGGTATCACAAGGGATGATAAATATCACTAGTTTTGCTAGCTGTTTTTTTTGTTAAGGTTATCTGAAAGATGGGATTCAAATGTTTCGACAGGGGTGCAGTTTCAGTGCTTGCCATAGGTGCTAGTTTCACTAGATACGCCACTGCAGCACTCATGCAGCCCCAGAGCATGACACTCCTACTATAATGCTTGACTGTAGACAAGACACGTTTGTCTTTGTACTTCTCACCTGGTTGCCGCCACACACGCTTCACACCATCTGAACAAAATTAGTTTATCTTGGTCTCATCAGACCACAGGACATGGTTCCAGTAATCCATGTCCTTAGTCTGCTTATCAATAAAATGTTTGCAGGCCTTCTTGTGCATCATCTTTAGAAGTGGCTTCCTTCTGGGACGATAGCCATACAGACCAATTTGATGCAGTGTGCATCGTATGGTCTGAGCACTGACAGGCTGACCCCCCACCCCTTCAACCTCTGCAGCAATGCTGGCAGCACTCATACATCCATTTCCCAAAGACAATCTCTAGATATGACACTGAGCACGTGCACTCAACCCCTTTGGTCAACCATGACGAGGCCTGTTCTGAGTGGAACCTGTCCTGTTAAACCACTGTATGGTCTTAGCGACTGTGCTGCAGCTCAGTTTCAGGGTCTTGGCAATCTTCTCATAGCCTATGCCATCTTCATATAGAGCAACAATCTTTCTTTTAAATCCTCATGCCATGTACACACGACCATGTTCTAAATTTTCGTGTTGTTCTTTCATGTTGTCGTTTTTAACGTCGTAAAAAATGATCGTGTGTAAGCTTTAACAATGTGAAAAAAAAGCGCATGCTCAGAAGCAAGTTATGAGATGGGAGCTCTTGTTCTGGTAAAACTAGCGTTCGTAATGGAGACAGCACATTCATCGCGCTGTAACAGACTGAAAAGCACGAAGACTGAAAAGCGCAAATTGTCACTCACCAAACTTTTACTAACACAAAATCAGCAAAAGCAGCACCAAGGGTGGCGTCATCCGAATGGAACTTCCCCTTTATAGTGCCGTCGTACATGTTGTACGTCACCGCGCTTTGCTCAAGCATTTTTTTTTTCACGATCGTGTGTAGGCAAGGCAGGCTTAACAATAATCGGGTTGAATAAAACTTTGTTTTTTCTAGACCATTAAAAACTCCACACCGTAATGCGAGGCTTTCTTCCTGGTGTGGAGAAAGCCTCTTGAGTGAAGGGGGCGAGCAGGAGTGTCAGGACACCCACTAACACACAGCTCCTTTCTCTATCTGCAAAGTAGAGAGTCTCCTGACCCTCCTGCTTGCCCCCTCCCCCCTCAAGAGGCTTTCTCCACACCACGGGGGGATAGGTAAGTCAAGAAGAAGGGAGTTGCAATACTCAATGCAAGAGAAAATGAGTGGTTGGAAATGCATTGAAATATTTCTTGTGTATGCTTAATTGGCAAAGCCAATCTTTTTGCTATGGAACTACAGGCAATGCTATATCCTGGCCTAGACCAACAAGATCCAGGCCTAGGGCAGAACTTTGCAGGGGGGCAGCACGGAAAGAGTCCCCGCCGGCTACACTGTTAGTGTAGCGCCAGTCTTATGGGGCGGACTGGGCTGAGAGGCAAATTAGTCTAGCGCCCCCCATAAAGCGGGCACTCTGCCGCTGGTATGCGAGCGGCCGGCATTCCACAACTGAGGGGGCGCTGCTTCTAATTTTGACTGTCCTATCATCCTAGATGACGAGCCTTCCTCACTGTGCTACAGTGCAGAAAATAAGTATTTGAACACCCTGCTATTTTGCAAGTTCTCTCACTTATAAATCATGAAGGGGTCTGAAATTGTTACCGTAGGTGCATGTCCACTGTGAGAGACATAATCAAAAAAAAATTCCAGAAATCACAATGTATGATTTTTTTAACCATTTATTTGTATGATACAGCTGCAAAGAAGTATTTGAACACCTGTCTATCAGCTAGAATTCTGACCCTCAAAAGACCTGTTAGTCTGCCTTTAAAATGTCCACCTCCACTCCATTTATTATCCTAAATTAGATGCACCTGTTTGAGGTCATTAGCTGCATAAAGTCACCTGTCCACCCCATACAATCAGTAAGAATCCAACTACTAACATGGCCAAGACCAAAAAGCTGTCCAAAGACACTAGAGACACAATTGTACACCTCCACAAGGCTGGAAAGGGCTACGGGGAAATTGCCAAGCAGCTTGGGGAAAAAAGGTCCACTGTTGGAGCAATCATTAGAAAATGGAAGAAGCTAAACATGACTGTCAATCTCCCTCGGACTGGGGCTCCATACAAAATCTCACCTCGTGGGGTCTCAATGATCCTAAGAAAGGTGAGAAATCAGCCCAGGACTACACGGGAGGAGCTGGTCAATGACCTGAAAAGAGCTGGGACCACCGTTTCCAAGGTTACTGTTGGTAATACACTAAGACGTCATGGTTTGAAATCATGCATGGCACGGAAGGTTCCCCTGCTTAAACCAGCACATGTCAAGGCCCGTCTTAAGTTTCCCAATGACCATTTGGATGATCCAGAGGAGTCATGGGAGAAAGTCATGTGGTCAGATGAGACCAAAATAGAACTTTTTGGTCATAATTCCACTAACCGTGTTTGGAGAAAGAAGAATGATGAGTACCATCCCAAGAACACCATCCCTACTGTGAAGCATGGGGGTGGTAGCATCATGCTTTGGGGGTGTTTTTCTGCACATGGGAAAGGGCGACTGCACTGTATTAAGGAGAGGATGACCGGGGCCATGTATTGCACGATTTTGGGCAACAACCTCCTTCCCTCAGTTAGAGCTTTGAAGATGTGTCGAGGCTGGGTCTTCCAACATGACAATGACCCGAAGCACACAGCCAGGATAACCAAGGAGTGGCTCTGTAAGAAGAATATCAAGGTTCTGGCGTGGCCTAGCCAGTCTCCAGACTTAAACCCAATAGAGAATCTTTGGAGGGAGCTCAAACTCCGTGTTTCTCAGCAACAGCCCATAAACCTGACTGATCTAGAGAAGATCTGTGTGGAGGATCTACAAGAAACATTTGACCTCTGTAATTGCAAACAAAGGCTACTGTACCAAATATTAACATTGATTTTCTCAGGTGTTCAAATACTTCTTTGCAGCTGTATCATACAAATAAATAGTTAAAAAAAATCATAAATTGTGATTTCTGGATTTTTTTTTTTTTGATTATGTCTCTCACAGTGGACATGCACCTACGATAACAATTTCAGACCCCTCCATGATTTCCAAGTGGGAGAACTTGCAAAATAGCAGGGTGTTCAAATACTTATTTTCTGCACTGTATATGTTTTCTGCTGCACCATTGGCATGGTTATATCTTCTTAGTCCTCTCCATAAAATTATCAAAAATATGTTCCCCCCCCCCCCCCCCCAGGCCTCCAGAACTAGTGTCCCCACTTGAAAATGTAAGGGCAGGTCTTAAACAGAAAGGGGTGTGGCCTTGACAGGAAGTAGTGGGTCAAAAATGTGTGCTTAAAGTAGAACTATAGGCAACACTTTTTTATTTTATTTTGGAAAGTGTAAGGGGGCGTTATAGCCCTTGTCAGTTTATTTTTTACCATCCTGTCCCATTGCAGAGATTTTCTTTTAATTTCCTGCCCCATAGCCAAACAGGAAGTGAGAGGAAACCTATGCAAATTAAGGAATTGCCCCTTCCCCCCCGTCCCCCAGAACTAGTGTCCCCTCTTAAAAATTTAAGGGCAGGTCTTAAACAGAAAGGGGTGTGGCCTTGACAGGAAGTAGTGGGTCATATTTAAATTAGGGGGTGCACGAGTTTAGTCAGGCCTAGGGCAGCACAAAACCTAAATACACTACTTACAGGACAGTGAAAAATGCAGTTCACTCTCTCTGAATAAGCATTTGATACCTTCTCTCTTGACTCTTATGTTTACATCTCTGGAATTTCCAGTGCAAGCCTAATTTTAATTCCAGCAGGTGTTTGACAGCTAAGAATAAAAGGTAATATCAAGTAATGACATAAATTTGACTGAAAAAACATTTATGGAGAAACATGTTAGAGAAATGAAATTTGTTCTTAAAAACATGGCCATGCCTTAAAGTGGTTGTAAACCCACTTTTTGGACTTTTACCTACAGGTAAGCCTATCATAAGGCTTACCTGTAGGTATAAAGAATATCTCCTAAACCTGTACGGTTTAGGAGATATTCCCCTCGCAAAGCGCCGCTGATTGCAGCGGCGCATGCGCAGGGGATATCCACGGCGAAAGGACCGGCAGCCGATGACCCACTGCCGATTTAAAATCTACCGCGAGCGGCGATACCTGGAAGACACGCCGGAGCAAGATGACATCTCGCTCGGCGTGGACCAGGTAAGTGTTCTTCACCTCGTTCCGAGGTAAGTATTTCATAATCATCTAGTATGCGGTGCATACTAGCTGATCATGCCTTTTGCCTTGCAGGTTCACAAAAAAAAAAAAAAATTATATGCGGTTTACAACTACTTTAAGCATTTTCCCTTTCACCAAAAAAAAAAAAAAAACAGCAAACATTTACTTTGAGTCTTGAATTCCCTCGGGTGTCCTTGCCAAACAGCTCTAGTTTTTTTTAACAGATTGCCTTTACTATTTTAATTTGAAGTATCCCCACTGAAGCTTTCCCAAGGACCTGATGTGACAGATTATATGGTAGGAGTTGTAGGAAGTGAACCAAAATAGTTTCTAACTTTTAATTAAGTTTCTTAAGACAAGCAGAGTGGAACCTTCATTTTGCAGACAAGTCTTCTTAGCGATAAGAAAGGACTCAAGACGGTCTGGAGTTGTTGAAGGCAGACATCTAGCACTTGACTGCAGAGGAGTGGAGTAATAATTAAATGTGAATGGGACTGTTTGCAGTTGGTATAGGAGCCAACATTAATCAGCACTGTCTATGCTGTATGTAAGGCTTCTTACACTTTCCCAGGCTCTTGGATGGAGCCTAAGTAACCATGTAGAATTGTTTATTTGATGGGGCTGATTGAACAAGGCATGGCCACGATTGCTGTGCCTGTCCTTGTGGGATTGTGATATTCAATTCCTTCTCTTCCCTTAAGCAGCAGTTATTAAAAAAATTCAAAACAAAAAGTAAATAATCCCCAATGTATATTTTCCTAACCCAACTTAACCACTTCAGCCCCGGAAGAGTTTACCCCCTTCCTGACCAGAGCACTTTTTGCAATTCAGCACTGCGCCGCTTAAACTGACAATTGCGCTGTCGTGCGACGTGGATCCCAAACAAAATTGACGTCCTTTTTTCCCACAAATAGAGCTTTCTTTTGGTCATGTTTGATCACCTCTGCGGTTTTTATTTTTTGCGCTATATACTAAAAAATAGAGAGAATTTAGAAAAAAAATGCAATATTTTTTACTTTTTGCTATACTAAATATCCCCCAAAAAGATGTAAAAAAACATTTTTTTTCCCTCAGTTTAGGTCGATATGTTCTCTTCTACATATTTTTGGTGAATAAAAAAACGCAATAAGCAAATATTGATTGCTTTGCGCAAAAGTTGTAGCATCTACAAAATAGGGGATCGTTTTATTGGCATTTTTTTTTTTAATTAGTAATGCCGGCGATCTGCGAATTTTGCACAGTCCATGAGCAAAGGGAAAAGGGATGCCGCTCTTTGGAAGGGTATCCGGAAATGTAACTCTCCTCAGAACAGGAACAGAAGGCAATTGAGGAGAAAATAGCTATGAATAAGCACTTTTGAAAGTGTGAAACGTGTCAGCTCCTGTATTCCATTGTTTGCTGTGGCTTGCATTTTTTTGGATTATTACCTCTTTTTAATAAACACATTGGGCCAGATTCATAAAGAGTTACGACGGCGTATCAGTAGATACGCCGTCGTAACTCAGAATCTGCGCCGTTGTATCTTTAAGCGTATGCTCAATGTGAGATACGCTTAAATGTTGCTAAGATACGACCGGCGTAAGTCTCCTACGCCGTCGTATCTTAGCTGCCTATTTACGCTGGCTGCTAGGTGCGTGTACGCTGATTTACGCCTAGAATATGTAAATCAGCGAGATACGCCTATTCACGAACGTACGCCTGGCCGTCGCAGTAATGATACGCCGTTTACGTAAGGCGTTTTCAGGCGTAAAGATAAAGCACCAATAAGATGGCGCAGCCAATGTTAGGTATGGACGTCTGGACCGCGTCAAATTTTTCACGTTTTACGTTGTTTGCGTAACTTGTCCGTGAATGGGGCTGGACATAAATTGCATTCACGTCGAAACCAATGAATCTTAGCAGCATAATTTGGAGCATGCGCACTGGGATACGTCCACGGACGGCGCATGCGTCGTTAGTAAAAAACGTAATTTACGTGGGGTCACACTTAATTTAAATATAACACGCCCACGTCAAACACATTTGAATTTGGCGGGCTTACGCCGGCACATTTACACTACCCTGCCGTCACTTTGGGAGCAATTGCTTTGTGAATACAGCACTTGTCTCTCTAATTTACGGCGGCGTAGCGTATCTGAGATACAGCCACATAAATATACGCCGCTATACGTGAATCTACCCCATTGATTTTTGAGTACGGCTGTCCAGAATTTTCCCCTCACGCGATCTGCGATTTTTATCGTGACCGCGACATTATGGCAGACACATCGGACACTTTTGACCCTATTTTGGGACCATTGCCATTTATACAGCGATCAGTGCTATAAAAATGCAATGATTACTGTGTAAATGACACTGGGAAGGTGTTAGCCACTAGCAGGCTTGGAAGGGGTTAAGTGCATTCTAGGGAGTGATTCTAACTATGAGGGGGCTGGGCTACCAGTGACATGACATTCATCACTGCTCCCGATCACAGGGAGCAGTAGATCAGTGTCCTGTCACTAGACATCTCTTCGTTCTGCAGCTCTGTGACACGATCACGGGACACCAGCGAACATCAAGTCCGTGGGTCCCATAGGCACAGAGCTTGCGGCAGGGGCGCACGTGTGCCCGCATGGTGGCAAGTTTAAAGCAACGTACCTGTACATTGCTTTGCGTAGCTGTGCCATTCTGCCAACGTATATCTACTGCCAGTGGTCGGCAAGCGGTTAAAAGTGATTGTAAACGATCACATTGTAAAACTACCCATTCAGTATAAAATAGAAATGAAAGGCAAAACATTTTTGTATAGATATAAATACATTTTATATGATTTGTTCCTTGTGCATATCTGGCGAGTGTTCCAATAAACCGGTTGCTTATCTGACTTGTGAGAAGATGAGAACTTTTAGCTGTCTGTCATTTTCAGGGAGTTACAGTATCTGTCCCATAACGTAAATCCTTATGTATTGCTGCCATACATTTATAGAAATATGGACAATGCCCAACTTAGCAGTTCGCTATTTTCCCCCAAAAACAAAAGTTTTATTGTAGAAGCTGAACAACATATTTTATTTTAGTTTTTACAGTAACTTAGAATATGACAAGTTTACAGATCTTTTTTTTCTTAGCTATCTGCTGAAAAAATGTCTCATTCTTGGCAGGCAATTTCAGTTGATGTGTCAAAATGTTCTGCCAGTAGTTTGCATTCCCATCACTGTCTACAGATAACAGAGTGAGTGCTAATGAAACACTTATCTGTGTCTTGACCTGGAGCTTGGAGGAGATATAAAATAAAGGTTGTTGTCACCATGATCTAATTTTGTCTGTATAATCATAGGTAGACACTGTATGGAAAATGGCAAACGATCAATCTATAAAAGGTACACTTCAGTGAAGTTTTTAAGAGGTACTTTAATGTGTATATAGCAAAAACGTTTTTAGCAGTTTTTGTATAATAAGGGTTAGAACTCCTATTAACCACTTAAGCCCCGGACCATATTGCTCGTCAATGACTAGGCCACTTTTTGCAATTCGGTACTGCGTCACTTTAACTGACAATTGCGCGGTAATGCGACGTGGCTCCCTAACAAAATTGGCCTTCTTTTTTTTCCCCCACAAATAGAGCTTTCTTTTGGTGGTATTTGATCACTTCTGCAGTTTTTAGTTTTTGTGCTATAAAGAAAAAAAAAGGGGGGACAATTTTGAAAAAAATAATATTTTTTACTTTTTGCTGTAATAAATATCCACAAAAATATATTAAAAAAAAGTGTTTATTGATTGATTTGCGCAAAAGTTATAGGGCTAGATTCAGGAAAGAGATACAACGGCTTATCTCCAGATAAGCCGTCGTATCTCTGTGTCTGAGACCTCCTATCTATGCGACTGATTCATAGAATCAGTTACGCATAGATTTCCATTAGATCCGACTGACGCAAGTCTCTTACGCCGTTGAATCTTATTTTCATATTTAGGCTGGACGCTAGGTGGCGTTCCCGTCTAAAATATGCAAATGAGCCTATACGCCGATTCCCGAACGTACGCATTTTTTTTATGTCGTTTGCGTTAGCGTAGGTTCGTCGTAATGTTACCCCTGCTGTATGAGGCGCAGCCAATGTTAAGTATGGACGGCGTGTCAGCGTTTTTTTTTCCCGTTGTTTACGTAAAACGTTTGCGAATAGGGTTTTGCGTAAGTGACTTTCACGACGTTTACATTGCGTATTGGCGTCGTGATTTGGAGCATGCGCACTGGGATAAATTCACGGCCGGCGCATGCGCAGTACGTTTGGCGCGGGATCGCGCGTTATTTAAATAATACACTCCCCCTACCCGCCCAATTTGACTTAAGACGGGCCATTTAGATGCTTTGTGAATACAGCACTTGCCCGTAAAAGTTGCAGGCGTAGTGTAAACATCATACGCTACGCCGACACAAAATTACGCAATTATACCTGAATCTAGCCCAGTGTGTCTACAAAAGAGGGCATAGTTTTATGGCATTTTTATTAATATTTTTTTTACTAGTAATGGCGGCGATCAGCGATTTTTTATCGGTACTGCGACCTTATGGCAGACACTTCGGACACTTTTGACACATTTTTCGGACCAGTGGCATTTTTAAAGCGATCAGTGCTATAAAAATGCATTGATTACTATAAAAATGCCACTGGCAGTGAAGGGTTTAAGTATGTTCCCTAGGTGTGTTCTAACTGAAGGGGGAATGGACTGACTAGGGGAAATGACTAATCGCTGTTCATACATTGTATGAACAGGCGGTCAGGCATTTCTCCCCTGACAGGACCGGGAGCTGTGTGTTTACACACACAGCTCCCGATTCTCGCTCTGTAACGAGCGATCGCGGGTGCCCGGCGGTGATCGCGACCGTCGGGCACGCGCGTCGGCGTCAGAAGGGGTGAAGGCGAGATGACGTAGCAGAGCCCAGCAGAGCCGACCTGCCACCGTATAACTGGCGGCTGGTCGGCAAGTAGTTAACCACTTCAATGCCAGACACTTTTATCCCCTTCCTGCCCAGGAACATTTTCAGCTTTCAGTATTGTCACATTTTGAATTTTGACGGCCAATCTCATTTCTTAGGACCCAAAAATATCAGGACAGTACAAATGCCCCCAAATGACCCCTTTTTGGAAACTAGACTGTCCAAGGTATTTAGTAAGAGGCATGGTGTACCTTTCACCATAGGCCTTGTTGACTCCCCTCCAAATGAAGCATTTATGGTTGTGGCCAAAAAGCTAATTTTTGTTCTCATCACTCCAAATTACTTTGTGCCAGAAGTTTTGAGGCTTGTCTCTGTGCTGTTTGGCGTATTGTAAGCGCGATACTTTGTGGCGTAGTAATGGCTTTCTTCTGGCGATTTGACCATGCAGCTCATCTTTCTTCAAGTGCCTCCTTTTTGTGCATCTTGAAACAGCCACACTACATGTTATCAGAGAGTCCTGTATTTCACCAGAAGTTATTTGTGGGGTTTTCTTTGCATCCTGAACAATTGGTCTACCTGACTGTGGTTTGTTTTCAACAGAACCCCTCATTTTCCACTTCTTGATTAGAGTTTGAACACTGCTGATTGGCATTCTCAATTCCTTGGATATCTTTTTATATCCCTTTCTTGTTTTATACAGTTCAACTACCTTTTCCCGCAGATCATTTGACAATTCTATTCCTTTCCCCATGACTCTGAATCCAGAAACATCAGTGCAGCACTGGATGAAAGATGTAAGGGACTGTCAGGAGTACAGAAACTCATTGACCTTTTATACACACACACACTAATTACAAGCAAACAGATCACGGATGAGGATGGTTATCTTTTAATAGCCATTCAAACCCTTTGTGTAACCTTGTGTGCATGTTTTTAGGGTATGTAAACTTTTCATCAGGGTCATTTGGGTAGTTTCTGTTGTGATTATGATTTAAAAAGAGTAAACACAGTTGATTGGTAATAAATGACTTCAGTCAAACACTAGCCATGAGTGAAAGAAATGTTTTTAATATCATTAATATTCTCTGAAAAATGGCCAAAAAAAATCATAAATTCTGGCAGGGTATGTAAACTTATGAGCACAACTGTAACAGGTGTGTGTTTGGTGGACACAGCAGGTGACAGCGTGGCCATTCTGAGGAGGAT
Organism: Rana kukunoris; assembly: GCA_029574335.1. Taxonomy (NCBI): domain Eukaryota; kingdom Metazoa; phylum Chordata; class Amphibia; order Anura; family Ranidae; genus Rana; species Rana kukunoris. The sequence continues at coordinate 669,661,541 of CM056049.1, forward strand.
GTCATATGATGTTCACCTGGATCTAGAGCAGCCCACTTGCCGATCTGCAATGTAATGTGAGTGGGAGGCCAGGGTGGGCAAAGCAATTTGAGTTTTTAGGCGCGGCATGCGCACCCCCTGCCCCAAACCTTCTGTGATTATAGGGCTCATTTCCACTTGTTTCCACTCCAACCCACCTTAAAGCAGCTGGGGCTTCAACATGTTTTTTGATGTGTTTTTAATGCATCTGTGATGCTTGGGTGATGTTTTGATGATGCTTCGGTGGTGCTTTGATGATGCTTTGGTGGGCTTCGATGATGCTTCGGTGGTGCTTCAGTGGTGCTTTTTTGAAGCTGTATGTTGATATCTAATACCTGCAATACTCTAAAACAAAGTGTAGCTGTAGCTGAGCTAAAGCCTCTCAAAACCTGCAGGTGCTTTAGACCCAGACCATTATACAGGTAAAGGACCTAACCCCTTTTTGCGATCCGGCACTGCGTCGCTTTAACTGACAATTGCGCAATTGAGAAACATCAGTTTTTTTATAAAGTAAAAATGAAAAGAAATACACCTACATTTTACTTTTTTTTTTTTATTGTTTTTTAAGGGTATGAACTGTACCAGGCCACATGCCCTCAACATTAAAAGGGTGTTTTGGGGGTCCCCCCAAAACACATTGTCCCCATGTTGATGGTGACAGGGGCCTCTTATCCAGAACCCTTGTCCAGTGGTTGTGGGGGTCTGCAGGTGGGTGGCTTATCAGAATCTAAAAGGCCCCAAGATCCCGCCCCCATATGTGAATGGGTATCAGATACATTGTACCCCTACTCATTCACCAAAAAAAAGTATCAATAAGAGTCAAAATAAAGTCCTTTATTAAAAAAAAATCATAATCATTTTTGCGATGTCCATCCATCTTCGATCACAGCATAGACAGACCTAGAAAAAAAAGGGGAAAAAATCTTCCTCAATGGGAGGCATGCCCACGACTGCAGTCTTTTTTCATTGACAGCGGTTATATAGCTGAGGGGGGGGGGGGGGGCACCCGGTGACAGTTACTTGACATCACATGACATCAGAATAGGGTGGGTCCCCGCTTATGTCACTAGGTGACCCCGCCCTCAGCTATATAAGAGCTGTAAGCGCAAAAAGGCTGTAGTCGGCGGGAGCCTCCCATCAAGACAGAGTTTTTCCGGGTCATCTGTGCTGTAATCGAAGATGAATGGACATTGCGGGACACTTTTATTTATTTTTTTAATATAGGAATTGGCCAAACTATCTACTGTCCCTTTTACTTTTGTTGATACTTTTTTGGTGAATGAGTAAGGGTACAATGTACCCAAATGTCAGCTATGACTAAGCACTAAACCTCTGTGCAAAACGTGTCAGTTATATATACACCACTGCTTGCTGTGTTTTGTAGTGCCTTTATCCTTTTGCACAAATAAAGGCTACCTTCTGAGGTTATTTTTGATGTGTTGCTGTCCATATACCTTTTCTCCTAATTTTTACAATGTACCCGATACCCGTTCACATGGGGGGGGCAGGATCTGGGGTCCCCTTGTTAAAGAGGGCTTCCAGATTCCGATGAGCCCCCCCCCCCGCCCGCAGACCCCACAATCACTGGGGAAGGGTTGTGAGGAAGAGGCACTTCTACAAGGTGTTTTGGGGGGACCCCAAAACACCCTCCCATGTTGAGGGCATGTGGCAAGGTGCGGTTTAGGGGGGCGCAGTGTTTTTTTTTTACAATTTGGCACAGGGTCCCTTAATATCCATACCAGACCTGAAGGGCCTAGTTTGGATTTTGGGGGAACCCCTGTGCATTTTTTTTAATTTGGTGCAGGGTTCCCCTTAATATTCATACCAGACTCATAGGGCCTGTTATGGACTCGGGGGGGGGGGGGGGACACATGCCATTTTTTTCATTGATTTTTATCTATATTGCTCCGGCAATATATTGCAGCCGCAAGGAGTTTTACATTTTGCTGTGGTACTGTTATAAACACGGGAAATATGGCATACTTTACAGGCAGACTAAGGAGACCCCCAAGGATGATATTTAAATATTACATTTTTATTGTTTCACTTTAGGCATTATTGAAATCACTGCTCCTGAAAAAACATACATTTTTAAAACTTTATTTTGCATTGATACATGCCCCCTGGGTCAGGACCCAGGTCCCCAAACACTTTTTTGGCCTTTAACCACTTAACCCCGGGCCATATTGCTGTCCAATGACCAGAGCACTTTTTGTGATTCGGCACTGCGTCGCTTTAACTGACAATTGCGCGGTCATGCGACGTGGCTCCTGAACAAAATTGGCGTGCTTTTTTTCCCACAAATAGAGTTTTCTTTTGGTGGTATTTGATCATCTCTGCGGTTTTTATTTTTTGCGCTACAAACAAAAATAGAGAGACAATTTAAAAAAAAATCCAATATTTTTTACTTTTTGCCATAATAAATATCCCCCAAAAATATATAAAAAAAACCTTTTTCCTCAGTTTAGGCCGATACGTATTCTTCTACATATTTTTCATTAAAAAATCGCAATAAGCGTTTATTTATTGGTTTGCGCAAAAGTTATAGCGTTTACAAAATAGGGGGTCGTTTTATGGCATTTTTATTAATATTTTTTTTTTACTAGTAATGGCGGCGATCAGCATTTTTTTCAGTACTGCGACATTATGGCGGACACTTCGGACACTTTTGACACATTTTTGGGGCCATTGGCATTTTTATAGCGATCAATGCTATACAAATGCATTGTATTACTATAAAAATGCCATTGGCAGTGAAGGGGTTAACGTTAGGGGACAGGGAAGGGGTTAAGTGTGTTCCTGGGTGTGTTCTAACTGTATGGGGGGATGGCCTCACTAGGGGAAATCACTGATCTTCTGTTCATACATTGTATGAGCAGAAGATCAGCGTTTCCCCCCGCTGACAGGACCAGGAGCTTTGTGTTTACACACATAGCTCCCGGTCCCTGCTCTGTAACGAGCGATCGCGTGTGCACGTGTGCGGGACTTGGGGGCGAGCGGCGGCACGCACGCGCCCCCTAGCGGCCGCTTTAGAGCAGACGTATAGCTACAGGCTCTCGCCCAGCAGTGCCACCGTCCCGCAGTAATATGACGGCGGGCGGTCGGCAAGTAGTTAAAATTAGTACTTTTGATTTTTCATGTTCGTGTTCCATAGACTTTGATGCTGTTCGCACAAATTGTGTGCCTGTTTGCATGTTCTGATGCAAAGCGAACCGGGGGTTGTTCGGCTCATCCTTATGCCGCGTACACACGATCATTTTTGTGATGAAAAAAAACGGCGTTTTCTGTGAAGTAAAAAACGACGTTTTTGAAGCGTCACTTTTCAAAGACGATGTTGCATACACACCATCGTTTTTTCACAAAAAGCGAGGTTACGTTCACCACTCTTTTCCATTGAAGCTCGCTTCATAACTAGCTTCTGGGCATGCGCGGGTTGAAAAACGTCGTTTTAAACGACGTTTTTGCTACACACGGTGACTTTTTGTGAAACAAAAAACGACGTTTTGAAAAACGACACAAACAATTCAATTAAATTAAATGACGTTTTAAAAAATAACGTTTTTTTTTATCGCAAAAAACGACCGTGTGTACACGGCATAAGTCCTAAAGAATCTAACTGATTGCATGGAAATTATTTTGAACTTTGGGGAAGCAGCGCACAGCGCACAGCAACCCATTATCACTGGGACAAAAAGTAATAGTAAACCAAACGTTTTCAGTTGTCACAAGCAGAGGAATTGAGAGTTAATCTTCTAATGAGGATGCCTGTTATGATGACAATGCCCTCAGTTTGTTAAGATTTTTTCTGTTGTGTCTCCGAGACAGAAAGTGAAGGGAAATCTCCCCAACAGGACACACAGGAAAAAAAAGTTTTGACTATTCATCTGCTTTAATGCTTGTTCATACTTGGTGCATTCACCAAGTTAATCTAAAATTCAGTAATGATAAGAAGTCCAGATATCATAGTTTTACTTCATGCTAAAAAAAAAATCTTCTACAAAGCATAAGGCCATTAACATGTAGCTCTATAATCAATAGAGACTGAAGATGAGATCTTGCTGGTCTGTGTTTAAAGCCACACAGTATACATTTACATCCCATTTATACCCCAATGTATATACAGTGTAAAACATCAAACAATCTCAGAGATTTTCCATCATGCTGTGTTGACAGGCACTCGTATGGTTGCACAAGCTTGTTATCACTGTCATGTTAGCCACTATATCCCCCCCCCCCCCCCCCCCCGGGTTATGAAATTTGTTGCTGAGATTGAATGCAGCTCTGCTGAATATCAGGCTGTACGAAGAATGCCCAGCTCTGATGTGTACATTTATGCATAAGATACTAAAAAACCTTCTTGTTGTAACTAAGCAAAGTAAAAGTCAACCGTTTAAATTAGGGATGCGCCAAATCGCCAATACCATTTTTTTTACAATGGAATATGAGTACTAATACCTATCACAACTGTTTTGTGTAGACTTCAGCTGTCAGCAATGGTACAAAGCCGAGGGACCCCAGAAAACGGCGTTAGTGTTCCTTTAAACTGACTTTATCTGCAGATCAAAGTTCATCCCTTGGATCTGTGGATGAGTTTAATGAAAATAAAGAATGTTTCTTATTATCTGATTCAGCGGCTGAGCAATGTTGTTGATAAATATTGCTTGGCTCGGGCTCCTTTTTCTTTTTTTTTTTTTGACAGCTCCAAATGCCGGGGCTTCCTTTACACTTCTACTGTCAACAAGGGAACCCCAGTGACACCCGAATGAGTCATCGGTTGTTAAGGACGTGGTGACCCGTCTCCTTAAAGCGAAGTTCCACCCAAAATTGGAACTTCCGCTTAAACCACTCCTTGCCCCCTTACATGCCACATTTGGCATGTAATTTTTTTTGGGGCGAGGGGAGTGGGGGCTTCAGTAGGAGTGGGACTTTCTGTCCCACTTCCTCCTTGCGCCCAGGGACCGCTTCGGTGATACGTCATATTGCCTTTTGGCGGCCCCTCCCTGTAGGTGATCACCTGGGACACGTGACAGGTCCCAGGCGATCGCCTGTCCACTCAGGTAGCGCAGCGCCACTCACGCATGCACAGTGAGTGCCCGGCCGTGAAGCCGAAAGCTGTCACGGCTGGGTGCCCACAGTTAGAATGGAGGCGGAGAGGGGGGGGAGAGGAGCAGAGCTCTGGGCAGCGCTGGACAGTGGAGCAGGTAAGTGTATGTTTATTAAAAACCAGCAGCTATGCTTTTTGTAGCTGCTGACTTTTAATAAACATAAAAAAAAGCTGGAACTCTGCTTTAACCAGAGGCGTCGTTAGGGGTGGGCTAAGGAGGCTGGAGCCCCGAATGTGCCGCCGAAAAGCCCCGAGTCTCGGGCATACAGTTTTTAATTAGGAGCCCCGAGTCAATGCCGCCAAGCAGGGACCTGATCTCGCCCGCCATGTTTGGTGTCCACTGTCCAGTCCGGTGCCCTGTGATTGGGTGTATGGGGGTCATGTGCGGCGTGGGGCTGGCCTGTCTGTGATCGTCTAGAAGTCCCGCCTCCGCACATGACCGCTATACGCCCAATCACAGTGCGACGGGTAATATGGAACATGTTGGCGGGAGTCCGGGAGATGAGCACACCACCCGGGCTGCGATCTTCCCCTCCGCTTTTGTGTCCCTCTGTGACAGTGTGTCCCTCGACGGTGGTGTGTCCCTCGGCGGCGGTGTGTCCCTCGGCGGCGGTGCGTCCCTCTGCTACGGCTCGGTAGAGAAGATCATGGAGGTGCAGCATCTTGCTCCATGGAGCGGGCTGCGGATGGATGGCGCTGGCGGGGAGTCGAGACAGAAACAGAGCAGAGGTAAGGAGGACGTATTTGCACAGAGCTGTGGGGAGGGGAGTAGTGGAGGAAGTAGGAGGACGCTTACTGTAGGTGGTCAGTGTCTGGGTGTGTGTGGGGGGGGGGGGTGGGTCAGTGTCTATGTCGGGGGTCAGTGTCTGTGTGTGGGGGGGGGTCAGTGTCTATGTCGGGGGTCAGTGTCTGTGTGTGGGGGGGTCAGTGTCTATGTCGGGGGTCAGTGTCTGCAGTTTTGAATAAAATCTCACTGCAACACAGGTAGACATTCCTACATGCGCAAGAGTATTTTATTTTTGGGTGGGGGGGCTGCCTCTGTAGAGACATGATATGATCATTTGGTCTCAAGCAACCACAAGCTCTGTCTTTACCCTTTATAAAGAAAATATGTATAAGATACTTAATCATGGGTATCATACTCCAGAGCTCCTTTACAAAATGTATCCATTGACTAATAATAGTAGCTGGAGATGTAAAAGGGATTTGCACTCTCTCCATCACATATTTTAGCAATGTGAGCTTTTTAAATCCTACTGGGAATTGGTTGATGCTCTCATTCACCAAATTTTTGACTCATGGAACCCCTTTACTCCTAAATTTTACCTGATGGGCCTACCTCTGCCAAACTTTCTACACCCACCAAGAAATTACTATCACATATTCTCACAGCAACTAGATGTTTTACTGGAAAAAAAACGTAACCCCCCATAGGTGTGCGCAGTCTATTGCATTAGGGTGTGCACCCCAAAGATTAACTCCTTAAGGACCGCCGCATGTACATTTACGTCGGCAGAATGGCACGGACAGGCACATTGGCGTACCTGTACGTCCCTGCCTAGACGTGGGTCGGGGGTCGATCGATCGGACCCCCCGGTACTTGCAGCGGTCCCCGTGGCTGCAGGATCGATCCGCCCCCCCCCCCGGGCTGGCTTCGGGCTGAAGCCCCTGGTCTTTTTGCCACCTAGCAACGCCCCTGGCTTTAACATCCGATAATTGACAGCTTTTATATATATATATATATATATATATATATATATATATATATATATATATATATATATTTCAGCTGTCATTGGGGGAATCCACACCCCCACAAAAAGAACCATGCCTGAAAGTATTTGTTTCAGGTATCAGAGAATTTGCACAAGTACCGATACTCGTACAAATGCTTAGTATCGGCACTGTATCAGTGCAACCCTAGTTTAAAGTGAACCTGTCACTTAGATAATGCAGGGCAGTACAAGAAAATTTGCCATTAAAGAGAAAGAAGGCCACATAAATCTCTACCACATAAATCTCACTGAACATCTTTCACAACTGTGACAACAGTATAAAAGACAGCACTTTCACCAATACAATAAATAAATAACTTAATAAAAATTCTTAAAAAAAACGTGTGATATCAAATCAATATTGTGTCATACTCAATGATTATAAATACAATAATATCTATCAATGAAATATAAAAAATTGTGTAGTGTTAATTCATTTAATATTTCTCATAAAAAATCTCATCAATATTATAAGGTGACTTGTGCATAAATAGCAATGTGCAGCCAGAAAAGTTAAATAAATAAAATGTCCAATGCATAAATATAGTCCTTCACCATCCCATGAAACACAAGCAAAAACATTCTTGTACACCACCGTGTGTTCCCAAAAAAATATATATAGTTCCACAGAAAACGTGTCCAAAATTCCACAATTAAATTCCTGTGGTGGTATCCACCTTATAATAGGCACCTCTTGTGTACCTCACCACCAGGCTCTATATATAACTCACCAGTAGGGATGAGCAGAACACCCCCCCCCCCCCCCCCCCCCGTTCGGTTCCCACCAGAACCTGCGAACAGATCAAAGGTTTGTGTGAACTTTAGAACCCTGTTAAATTCTATGAAACTCGAACACTTGAAATCTAAAGTGCTAATTTTAAAGGCTAATATGCAAGTTATTGTCCTAAAAAGTGTATGGGGGCCCGGGTCCTGCCCCAGGGGACATGTATCAATGCAAAAAAGTTTTAAAAAAAGTCAGTTTTTGCGGGAGCAGTCATTTTAATAATGCATGAAGGGTCTGGAATGAATATTTGGGTGTAACCTCCACGTCAATGTTTTTTTTAAATTTGATCCAGGGTTCACCTTAATATCCATGAAGGGCATGATAACTGAATTTGGGGGGAACCCCACGCATTTTTTTTATTTTTTTTTATGAATGACTTTTCTCTGTATTGCCGACAATTCATTATAGCTGCGAGTGATTTTAAATGACTTTTTTCCTTCAGAAATGACACTTTGTGCAGGGACAGTTCTAAGCACGGGAAACAAGAGCTACTTTAAAGGCATGCTATACACCCCCACCCCTAGGTATGACATTTAGAGGAATATTTCACTTTTATTGTTTCACTTTAACCACTTAAGGACCGGACCAATATGCTGCTAAATGACCAAAGGTGTTTTTACAATTCGGCACTGCATCGCTTTAACAGACAATTGCGCGATCGTGCGACATGGATCCCGAACAAAATTTGCATCCTTTTCTTCCCACAAATAGAGCTTTCTTTCGATGGTATTTGATTGCTTCTGCGATTTTTACTTTTTGCGATATAAATGGAAAAAGACCGAAAATTTTGAAAAAAAATTATATTTTCTACATTTGTTATAAGAAAAAATCGAATAAACTAAATTTTAGTCAAACATTTAGGCCAAAATGTATTCAGCCACATGTCTTTAGTAAAAAAAAAAATAAAATAAAAAATTGCAATATAAAAAAAAAATTAGCTACCTAGCGGCAACAGTGACACTAATACAGCGATCACTGGCAATAGGGGGTGAAAGGGTTAACTAGGACGGTGATCAAGGGGTTAAACCTTTATTAGGGAGGGGGGTACGGGGGCTACCCTGGACCTAACACTAACTGCCTGTCACACTAACTGTCACACTGACACTAAATGCAGTGATCGGTAAATATATGATCACTGCTATTAGTGACACTGTGATAGGGGGCTTGGGGGTGGTCGGAAGGGGTTAATGTGCCTATGTGTGTGGTGTCAGTGTGCTGTTGGTGCGACTTACTTCTGATGTCTTCTCTCCTCTCGTCGAGAGCTGACTTCACTTCCTCTGCCAGTGTTTACATTACACAGGCAGAGGAAGTGCAGAGCGGAGGCTCTGCTGATTCGCTGGGAGCGATCGCGAGGGGACAGACAGAAACCAACAGCCGTCCCCTCATCACGGATCGCTCCCACAGGTAAAACGACGGCCGCATGTAGCGGGGGGGTCCCGATCGGACCCCCGACCCGCAAGAAGGCAGGGACATACATGTACGCCCATGTGCCTGTACGTGCCATTCTGTGGACGTACATTTACATGCGGCGGTCGTTAAGTGGTTAAGTATTATTAAAATCACTGATCCTGAAAAATAACATTTTTTAAAACTTTTCTTTGCATTGATACATGTCCCCTGGGGCAGGACCCAGGTCCCCAAACACTTTTTATGACAATAACTTGCATATTAGCCTTTAAAATTAGTACTTTACATTTTTAAACGTTCAAGTCCCATAGAATTTAACTGGGTTCGAAAAGTTCACACAAACTTGCCGCGAACACCCCAAATTGTTCGCTGTTCGGCGAACATGGGTTTGACTCGAACTCGAATTTCATGCCTACTCACCAGAACCTTATGCTAGCAAATAAACACCAGCATAAGATGCTTTTTATCTATATATGGCAGAGGAACACCACCTTAAAACCATTACTGTTTTCCTGAAGGCTTTCAATATCCCAGCGATACCATCAATCACTACTTGTCATGTCATCAAATCCATATAGGAAGGAAAGGAAAGAAGTACATTGTGTAAAATCTAAAACATATTAAAAAGTAAAGTCATATACTTACATTAGGCTGTATCAAAATGTACAAAATGTATCTCTTTAAACCCGAGTCGGGTCCAGTCGCATTCCCTGGCTGTGAGCTCTGATTTTAGCATGTGTGGTGACATCACATACAACAAGGCCCCCTACATGTTTCGTCTCAATGTATTCATAGAATGAATTGGACACCACGTCTTGTAACTTACTTAAACATAAATGTAAAATCAACTTTAAAGCCACAGTGTGAAAAAAATATAACATAACATCTCTATAAAATATCAAGCAGCAATATAAAAAGCAAGCAGCATAACAAGACATACATGCATAACATTATTATCAAACCTACAGATCTCTTATCCAAAAATGAATACAGACAAAAAGAACCAAAAGGTGAATATGGACTTTAAATTGGTAGCAACTAGTAGACCCAAGTAGTAGCACTTAATTGAATAAAAAAAAATATATATGAACATGTAAAAGTTATTATATAAAAACAAACATAGGCAAAGGGTTATTTCAATGTACAGTGGAACCTCGGATTGCGAGTAACACGGTTAACGAGCATTTCGCAATACGAGCAATTTTTTTTTTTAAATCCTGGCTTGATTTGCGAGTGTTGTCCTGCAAAGTGAGCAGGATTAAAGCCACTGCAGTGTGCAGTACCGCATTTGGCCAGTGGTGCGGGGACACCAGAGGCGATCGAAGCTGTTCGGAAATACCCCGTTCCCGAGTGCTTCTGAGGCCTTCCAAGGGTTTCTGAATGCAGCTGAATGGTCTCTGAGTATTTCCAAGTCTATCCGGTGCCCCCCCCCCCAACATCTGGCCACATGTGGTATTGCATGCTATAGAAGTCAATGTGGAACAAATTATTTTAGTTTCCAATGACTTCTATGGGAAAAATCGCTTTGATATGCGAGTGCTTTTGATTACAAGCATTCTCCTGGAACGGATTATGCTTGTTATCCAATGTTCCACTGTACATACATGGTATTGTCCCAGATGAGTGTGTCTATAAGAATAAAAGAAAACCTGTGGGTATACCCATGGACAAGATGGACTCTGTGGTAGATCATTAAAGATGGTCCTACATATGAGGGCCTCGCAGAAGGTCAAGGTACCGAGGGATCGATAAGCGTTTCTCTATGCAGCTTCCTCAGGAGATACTATTGTTACTAAGAAATACAATATACTGTACATTACGCCAATACATATATACATATTCAAAGATAATTCATACATCAACATCACAATAGAGCATATTGTATCCGTAAATCATTGGACAATAAAGTTGAAAAGATAAAACGTACCCAGATCACAGGGGAAAAACATGGGACACCCAGCTCAAAACCACCAGGGGAGGCGAAGTAACAGTGTACAGATAGTCCCAATATAAAAGTGCATCCGGATTTTTTCAGGCCCAAAAAAAAGGGAGCTTGTTATACAGTGAAAGCATATACCTGGCAAATGAATGACATATGTAAAAAACAGCTGATACAGCAAAAAGATGTGTCTATGAATACTGTGCTTGCTTATTTGTATCTAGGGTGTCGGGTATAGGGGTACAGATACTATTGCTTAATGTGCATATACAAAATGGTACATAGGTGCATATCCATATTTGTCTTCCATGTATATATGAGCAAAAGGATATAATAATGCACCTACCATACAAAGAAAATATCCAAGGGATCATGTCCGATAAAGCAAAAACAGAACTTAGAGAGATGTAGGGTGTCTATTAAATATATTCTAGTACCATTCTTAATGAATAGAGATCTCCAAATGTCATATGTCCACTGTGGATATAGATCTAAAATGTGTATAGTCCTCTCTCATATAAATGAGAAAAAAAATTAGGAAAAAATTCCTTTCCTTTCGGAAATTCCGACGTGCTTAAAAACACACATGCTCAGAATCAAGCAGAAGAGCCGAACTGCCTATTGAACTTCATTGACCTCGGCTTGTCGTACGTGTTGTACGTCATCGCGTTCTTGGCGGTCGGAATTTCAGACAAGATTTGTGTGACAGTGTGTATGCAACATGAATTTGAGCCAACATCCTGTCAGAAAAAATCCACGGTTTTCTTGTCGGAATTTCCGATCATGTGTACGGGACCTTAGAAGCTCAGCTTGTATGTATGTAATCTGCTAGTTGTGCTGCTCCTGCGTGTGATAGAGCCCAACCAACTCAGGTAGAGACAAGACATCAAATTGAAACGTCCCTTTTCCCCAGTCTATATATATTAGGGGTGCAACGGATCGCGGAGCGCTCCGGAGCCTCGGCCGTAGGAAAGCACCCGGCTTCGGCCATCTTGCTCAACCCCCGTGTGCTTGCCAGAGCCCAATGCATAGCGTGACCCACCTCCCCGCACAGCGCGCTCACTGCAGACATGTGGAGAGTGGAGACAGCATCTGTGAGCTCCTGCAGGTAGGAGATCCGTTGCACCCCTAGTAAGCATTATTGTAATGTTCAATCTGAAAATAGCAAGACAGAGGGAGATAAGGGGCCAGAGGTATTTGTGGAGAGGCCCCCTAACAGCTGCATCTGTAATGGGAGGACATGGGGGCAAGTGGACATCTTTCATGACAGCCAACAGAGTTTTAGATTCAGTTATTTTCATCACAAAACTGAGTTTATACCCTTAAATACAGTGGCCCAGATTCACATACAATTAGATTCGCGTAGAGTATCTGAAATACACTACGCCGCCATATTTTACCTGGCTCTACGTGGAATCCCGGTAGATTTTGTCCAGTAAACTACGGCGGCGTAGTGTATTTCTCCCGGCGCAAGCCATCTACGCGAGTAGGGGCGTGAAGCATTTAAAATAGGCGCGTTCCCGCGGCGATCGAACTGCGCATGCTCCGTTCAGAAATTTTCCGCCGTGCATTGCACGAAATCACGTCATTACGTCATTTTTTTTGAGTAGCGTCGTTTATGGACATTCCTATTCCCGAACGAGTTACGTAAAAAAAAAAAAAAAAAATTTAAATTCGACGCGGGAACGACGGCCATACTTAACATGGGCTACGCACCGTTAGACCAGCAAAAAGCTGGTCTAACAGTACGTAGAAAAAAATAGACAAAAGCGATTGCGAAGACCGCTCGTATCTTCGTGGATCGGCGTAAAAACTAATTTGCATATCCCGATGCTGAAAATGACGCGGACTCCTCCCAGCGGCCGCAAAAATATTGCAGCGTAGATCCGAAGGCTTACGAAGACGTAAGCCTCTCGGATCAAAGCCCGAAGCCGCCGTATCATGGTTTGAGGATTCAAACTAGTGATACGGCGCGCAAAATTTGAAATTACTCCTGTCTAACACCAGTTAGACAGGCGTAATTGCTCTGTGAATCTGGGCCAGTATTTTTAAATCCGACGGACTGTTTAAATGTTAAATTTAATGTGAAAATCAGAGGTGTTCTGTCACATTAGCAATAAACAGTCCGTCGGATTTCCAAACACTGTATTTAAGCACATAAGCTCCATTTTGTTTTGAGAATAACTGTGAAATCTAAAACTCTGGTGGGTGCAACAAGATTTGTCTTTTTTTTTTGCTGATCCGAAAATGATCCGATCCGTGAGTTTTTTTATCATTTGCACCATACATACACACTAATATATATATATATATATTATATATGTATATATATATATATATATATATATATATATATATATATATATATACATACACACACATACATATACACACACACACACAATGGGCCAGATTCAGAAAGAGTTATGCCAGCGTATCAGTCATACGCCAGCATAGCTCTGACTTTGCGCCGGCGTATCTGTTTTCTGTATTCAGAAAACAAGATACGCCGGTTTGCAGGAAAGATCAGACAGGCGTAATTGTATTACGCGGTCTGATCTTAACTGCAAGTTTAAAATGGCCGCTGGGGGCGTTCCCGATGATTTACGCAGAGAATATGTAAATCAGCGAGATACGACAAATTAACGAACGTACGCCCGCCCGACGCAGTCACTTTACGCCGTTTACGTAAGGTTTTTCCCGGCGTAAAGATAAAGCACCAAAAAGCAGGCACATCCTATGTTAAGTATGGACGTCGTGGCCGCGGGAAATTTGAAAATGTTTACGTCGTTTGCGTAACTCGTCCGTGAATGGGGATTTACGTCGATTACGTTCACGTCGAAAACACCGTCATAATTTGGAGCATGCGCAATGGGATTTTTCTATGGTCAATGCATGCGCAGTACATTTGGCGCATGGACGCGCCTAATTTAAATAGGAGACGCCCCTTACCGCCCAATTTGAAATAGGCCGCCCAATTTACGCTACGCCGCCACAACTTTACACGGAAGTGCTTTGTGAATACAGCACTTGAGCGTAAAGTAGCGGCGGCGTAACGTGAATAGGAAAAGTTACGCCGCCGCAAAGAACCGCTCGCTTACCATGAATCTCTCTATATATATATATATATATATATATATATATATATATATATATATATATATGGGACTGGCGAGATATGTGTAAGTCTCCTCCCTGCACTCACCACGCTTCACGCTTGGCGGGGGAATTGCAGCCGGATACGATTCTGGAAATGCGCAACTAGGCAAAAACTTGCTAAAATTGCAATATATACGTATATATATATATATTGTGGTCGCAAGTGGATTAAAAAATTTGCAAACATCCGAATATTACTCAACATTTATAATAATAACTAAACTATAAATATACACACCGTATTTACTGTATATCTCAAATATAAAAGGTAAACAACTGACACAGCATTACGGGGTGTGCTGGAGGGTCTATTGATGCTGGCTACTGGGGAATCTATTGTTGCTGGAGAGGATCTATTTTTGCAGGGGGTGTCTGTTGTGGCTGGGGAGGTCTATTGTTGCTGGTGGGGGATCTGTTGCTGCTGGGGTGGGTCCATCCCAAATGTTTTTTTTCCATTATTGTGCTCATTAGTAGTGATGAGTGGAATACGCCATATTCGATTTCGCGATATTTCGCGAATATTTCGAAGAATATTCGCGAATATTCGTTAATATCGAATATTCGTGATATTTTATAAAAAAAAAAAAATTGCGAATTTTCGCCAATGCGAATTTTCGCTAATGCAAAATATCGCGATTTTTTTTTTTTTTTATAAAATATCACGAATATTCGATATTTACGAATATTCGGTATATTTTATAAAAAAAAAAAGCGAGATTTCACATATGCGGTCGCGAATATTCGTTAATATCGAATATTCGTGATATTTTATAAAAAAAAAAAAATTGCGAATTTTCGCCAATGCGAATTTTCGCCAATGCGAATTTTCGCCAATGCGAATTTTCGCTATTTTTTTGCGAAATTTATTGCGAAATTTGAAAAATGCGAATATTCGAAATAGCGAATATTCGCCGCGATATTCGAGATATTCGCGAATACTCGAATATGCAATATTCGTAGCGAATATTCGCAATGCGAATATTCGTGAGCAACACTACTCATTAGACCTAAAAAGGGAAAAGAAAATATTTTTTTATTTTTTTTACTCACCTGGAAATGCCCGTTGCTATGCTGTCCCACGAAATCTGCCTTTGAAATCACCTAGGATTCTGACATCATCTCCCTCTAATGCTCCTGGGAAATGTGTGTCACCATTTCCCAGGATGCAGTGCGCTGTCCAATTATCACTCCACATCGAAGACTTCCAGGAAGTACGTACTTGTTGGCTTCACAATGCCCACAAGCAAAATGACAACTGTGTAGACATAGTTTTATAAAACTATCTTTTTTGAATAATTATGCGGAGCGGCGGCGGATTGTAAAATAGTAAGTGACCGGATTTATAGTATAAAACGCAGGATGAAAGGACATACATTTAAAAAAATGCTAATTGTGGTTGGAACTTCGCTTTAACAAATTCCATACAAAATATACTTGGTTCTGTAAGGTGGGAACCAATGAATGCTGCTTTGAGGTGGGTAGGGGGGCAGAGTCAATGGGTGACTTAGAAGGAGAGAGTTCCTCCACCTATTCTCTGAGGAAAAAACCCTGTCTAGCAGCCATATTGATCCCTTAATTTCTGAGTCTCAGGCCTGGCACAAGATGGGCACAATAGCCGGGCAAATAACATTCTCAGAAGAAACTCAACAATGCCAATTTCCATATTTCTTTACAGTTGACAGTAATAAAGCTGAGGGACATTTTAGCTTCCATGAGTTTGTAGAATTTAATCCTGGACCACCTGGTACATTTTCACATTTCTAGTAACTAGGGTTGCTACCTGTCCGGGATTCACCCACACAGTCCAGGTTATAAATCATAAGTCCGGGTTTCAGGTGATGTCAGCAAGAGCAATTTGGCCACAGCCACTGCTTGCTGCAGCACGCTATGCACATCACATTACTATTTCCCTTGGGGCACCCAAAGGTGTCCCAGGCTGCTAAAACGTTCAGATTTGGCTTGAAGAAAATGTGGCAACCATACTAGTAGTCTTAGGCCGTGTACACACGATCTAACATGTCTGCTTAAACTGGTCTGCAGACCAGTTTCAGCGGACATGTTCGATCGTGTGTACGGCCTATCGGACAAAAGTTTTAAAACATGCTTTGAAACCTGTCCGATGGAAACCTGTCCGTCGCACAGGTTCGATGGTTAGTACACAAAATTATCGGACCAAAATCCCGCACATGCTCAGAATCAAGTCGATGCATGCTTGGAAGCATTGAACTTCGATTTTTCATCACATCGTTGTGTTCTACGTCACCGCGTTCTGGTCCGAGGGGATTTTGGTCCAATGGTGTGTACGCACATCAGACCATCAGACCACTTCAGCGTGGTGCGAGGAAAACGGTCCGTCGGACATATTTCCTCGGACATGTCTGATCGTGTGTACGCGGCCTTAAAGTTCACTTAGTAATATAAAAGTACAGCACAAAAATAGCAATTAGTCCTACAATGTTTATAATTATTGCCAGGCAGAACCTGCTTTAATGCACCGTTATCCTAGAAGCAGAGGGACATTTCACCCACTTAGTGCATGCTTTCCTTCAAATGCCGAGCACCGGGACAGCAACAGAAGTGTTTATCCTAAAAAAACACGAGGAGGTTATAACAGAAAGCAAGCGTGATCAAAAACAGACTCTCCTTTTATACAACTTTTTGTAAATACAATAGCTCTGTACATGGGGTCATGAATTATATGCTTCTTAGTATCAGATAATAGTCCTTAACTTGCAAAAGCAGTTGTGTGTTATGAAAGTTACACTTTTTTTATTATGAACCATGAGTTAGAATAAATATGTAGCCGTTACTGTTTGTTAGTGTCTGTTCTAGGTTCTGCTGGTGCACGCTCATCTACTTTCTCCTGCATCCCACTGAACTCTTGGCTATAGTGGGCAGGTAAGCTTTGACCCTGGCCTGCATATGCATGACTCTTCATCCATAACTCCCAACTTTTGAACTTCAGAATGAATGACACTGGAGGAGTAAAAAGACCTGTGACGCGCTACGACGCAGCAAATTGTGGGTGTGGTCAAGCGTCTAGCAGTGGGAGGGGCTTAAGGGATGTGCTTAACCACTTAAGCCCTGGACCAATATGCTGCTAAATGCCCAGAGGAGTTTTTACAATTCGGCACTGCGTCCCGTTAACAGACAATTGCGCGGTCGTGCGACGTGGCTCCCAAACAAAATTCGCGTCCTTTTCTTCCCACAAATAGAGCTTTCTTTTGATGATATTTGATTCCCTCTGCGATTTTAATTTTTTGCGCTATAAACAAAAATAGAGCGACATTTTTGAAAAAAAAAATATTTTTTACTTTTTGTTATAAAAAAAATTGAATAAACTAAATTTTAGTCAAACATTTAGGCCAAAATTTATTCAGCCACATGTCTTTAGTAAAAAAAAAAAAAAAATAGCTCCCTAGCGGCAACAGCGACACTAATACAGCGATCAGAAAAATGATCGCTTAGTAACATTGGCAATAGGGAGTGAAAGGGTTAAAACTTTATTAGGGGTACCTGGACTAAACATAACTTCTCATGGTTCGGAAGGGCGGCAGTGATAAAAATGAATATCTTGCCGAGGTTGTTGTACTTACTGCAAGCTATCCCAATCAAACTGCCCCCCTCCTTTTTCACCTCCCTCAAACGGATTTGCCGATCATTCCTCTGGGCCGACCGCCCCGCTAGGCTGAGCTGGGACAGACTGACCCTACCAAAACACCGGGGAGGCATTGGCCTCCCAGACCCGTTCCTCTACTACACCGCTTGCCACCTCACCAGAATCGTAGACTGGCATGTCCATAGGAGCAGCAAGGACTGGGTGTCCCTGGAGGACGCAATTATAGGGATACGATCCGCTCACTTACCATAGATTGACACACGCAATGCCCCTGCTACTTGTAAGACCCACCCGCTCGTCAATGCTTCCATGACCATATTCAGGAAAACATGCAGATCCATGGACACGACACCCTCCCCAGGTCCCATGACGCCCCTAACTCACAATTCCGACTTTCCGGCGGGTATCCAAGTGTCAACCAGCGATGCCCCCACACATGAACGAACAATTCGTGCCCACCATTTCTTTGTGAACGGCTCCCTACTGACACACGCGGCCGTGCCCTCGAAGCTCCCAGACGCTACTATTCCCCGATTCAACTACTTCCAAATTCGCCACTTCCTCAACAAAGCACCGACTCTACGGGTGTGGACCAGAGACCTCACCCCGTTCGAACGCTTATGCAACCAACTTGATCCGCAGAAACACCTGATCTCGACGCTATACTCTCTACTGACCTCCAGACTCAAGCCCAACTCTGATATACACCACGCTTGGGACACTGACTTAGCTATTTCCCTCTCAGAAGAGGACTGGGAGGCGGTTTGGGAACACACCCACAAGGGGTCGGTTAACGTTTCGGCCCAAGAGAACAGGTTTAAAATCTATTCCCGATGGTATAGAACACCTGAGAAACTCCACAAAATTTTCCCCTCTGTAGCACCCACATGCTGGAGATGTGACTCGGAAACCGGCACACTCCTCCATGTGTGGTGGGACTGCCCTACCTTACAACCGTTCTGGAAGGAGATACATACCCTCATATCTCAAATCACCACTTACACACCTGACTTCACCCCCGCACAGTACCTATTGCACCACACGTCCCTTCCCAAATCGGTTTATCGTAAATCGCTCACCCTGCACCTGATAAATGCGGCCACGCAATGCATACCGGCTCACTGGAAAGATCCCCTTCCCCCCACAGTAGAGGAATGGCGAGCCCGAGTAAACAGAATTGAGGAGATGGAGATGCTTATCCACCAAGCCAAGGATACCCAAGACAAATTTAGATGCACATGGGCCTGCTGGACCCATTATAGGAACTCTATGACCTGCCCATGCCCCTCCACAAGCCGGGTAGACCCGATCCACCCCCTCCCAATAGCTGGCGTTGCCGACCCCTGATCTGTCCCCATGCTAAGCGTCCTCTCCCCCTTCCCTGGACAACGCCAGTCAGCCCTATCGCCTCTGGAGACTCCTGTTCCCCCCCGCCCACAGATTGTTCCCTTTAAGGGTGGGCGGTTGGAGGGTAGAACACCGTTGATCCGGGCCTACGTCGCCTGCACAAGGCAACCCCCGGGCACATCCCCATATAGGTCAATATAACTACGACACTCCCAATACCCCTCTAACAGAAGTCCCCTATGACAGGGTCCGGAAGGATGGAGGCCCCATGCCTGCTAGGACCACACGTCCAACTGGGCGCGCACAACACCCCCTGACCTCGTCCACCGACGAAATTGGTTTGTTTTTGCATAATGTGTTATGACTGCACCTGGTCTTTCGCTCCCACACACAATCTTATAGTTCACACCTTTGAAATTGACGTTGTGACAGGATAAAACAGGAAAATAAAAATAAAAATACAAAGGAAAACAAAAAGGGGAGACCCCAGATTTTGTGACACCCTTCAGAAGACACTCCTGTTATTATTAATGTTTATGTTACAGTGTACCTACTACCTTTTGTGACACAGCGGCTGCGACCGCAATTTAATTGTTAATTCTACTGTATTTGCTGCATTGCACTGCCTGTACTGCTACTATGCAAATCAATAAAAAAAAATTGGAAAAAAAAAAAAAAAAAACTTTATTAGGGGGGGTACGGGGGCTACCCTGGACCTAACACTGACTGCCTGTCACACCTAACTGTCACGCTGACACTAAATGCAGTGATCAGTACATATATTATCACTGCATTCAGTGACACTGTGACAGGGGGGGTGGGGGTGGGCGATCGGGGGGGAGTTAAATGTGCCTATGTGTGCTGGTGTCAGTGTAGTGTTGTGCAGACTTACTAGTGATGTCTTCTCTCCTCAGCGGCGGTTGAAAATAAACAATTTCATTAAAATTGCCAGGGACTGCATAGGAGAGGTATGGACATGACACAGGAGATTAGACAGGTGCACACTGAAATATTTTGTTTCAGAATTTGATTTTCGTCCGAAAAATGTATTAGTTTAGTTAATCCCGAAATTCGTTTTTTATTTATTTGGTTTCTTTAAAAAAAGCATTCATCTGAAAATCCGAATAAATTAAGGTTGAATCTGTCATTGAAGGCTTATGGTGTCTGTGGAAAGTTCTAAGAAGATTCGACGGAGAAGCTAAACTGTACGATGCCGCAATCGTACATTTCTGGTTGAATGTTTCGCCTACAAGCTATAGAAGAATTCTAATGTTGTATGACACTAGTAAAAATTATATCTATGAATTATTATTACTAGTCAACCAACATTCGAATATATGTGCCGAGCATTTGACCGGAAATGTACGACTGCGGCGTTGTACAGTTTAGCTGCTTGTTGAATCTTCTTAAGCCCTGTACACACGATCGGTCCATCCGATGAGAGCGGTCCGATGGACCGTTTATCGGTTCACCGATGAAGCTGACTAATGGACTGATGTGCCTACACACCATTGGTTCATGAACCGATCGTGTCAGAATTCGGTGACGTAAAACACAATGACGTGATGAAAAAAAACGAAGTCCAATGCTTCCAAGCATGCGTTGACTTGATTCTGAGCATGTGCGGGTTTTTAACCGATGCTCGTGCCTACTAATGATCAGTTTTGACCTATCGGTTATCCATCCATCGGTTCGATTTTAAAGCAAGCCATCTGTTTTTGGACCGAAGGATAACAGACCGATGGGGCCTACACACAATCGGTTTGGACCGATGAAAACAAACTTCAGTCCGTTTTTATTGGTTTGAACCGATCGTGTGTACGCGGCTTTAGAACTTTCGACGGACACCATAAGCCTTCAATGTCTGTATGTCAAATCTTCGTTGTTCATGTTGAATAGGCTACTCCAACACTGTCTCCATAAGGTCAAATCTTTTCTCTCTATGTGGAATAATCTTGGCTAATAGAGTTAAAGCGGAGGACCCCCCAAATTTTTTTTTTAAACTTTAAAAAAAATTAACACTTACCTGTCCAGCGTACCTGCAAAGTCGGCAGACGAGGACGAGCTATTGCTCGTGGGGGGGTGACGCAACGGGGTGTGACTCCCGCAGTAGTCGATAGACAGGTATCTGCACCTCCTTCCCCCCGAAAGGTGCCACATGTGACACCGGAGGGGGGGAGGGTTCCGAAAAGCAGAAGTTCCATTTTTGGGTTGAACTCCGCTTTAAGGTTAGGCACATTCGACCGCAGGTTCGATAGACACAGATTGCTATTGTCAGCGTCATGTCGAATCTCCTATCTATATCGAACTGCTGTAGCAACAAAAACAAAGCATTTTCTTCTGTCGGATCTTTCGGATTTCAAATTCTGCACGTTAGTTTTCATTTGTTAAAACGATAATGAAAATACCCAAAATTCGGACGAAATTGCATTCGGAATGCACATGTCTACTTTTCACTACAAGTGCAAACTACAAGTGCAAAGTGCACTTGAAATTGCACTTGGAAGTGCAGTCGCTGTAGATCCAAGGGGGACATGCAAGGAAAATAAAAAACAGCATTTTAGCTTATATGTGATTGTATGATAAAATCAGCAGAGCTTCCCCTCATTTCAGATCTTCCCCTCAGATTTTCAGCAACTTCACTTCCAAGTGCACTTTGCATTTGTAGTTTGCACTTTCAGTGCAACGTGGATTTGCCTTTAGTAAATAACCCCCATAGTACAGGAGATGATCAGAGATTCCAGACATAGTACAGGAGATGGTCAGAGACTGTAGACATGATGCAGGAGATGATCAGAGATTGCAGACATGATACAGGAGATGGTTACATGATACAGGACATGGTCAGAGACCGCAGACATAGTACAGGAGATGATCAGAGACTGCAGACATGATACACAAGATGATCAGAGATTGCAGACATGATACACAAGATGATCAGAGATTACAGACATGATACAGGAGATGGTTACATGATACAGGACATGGTCAGAGACTGCAGACATAATACAAGATATGGTCAAAGACTGCAGACATAATACAAGTGGTGGTCAGACTGCAAACATAATACAGACTGCAGACATGATACAGGACATGGTCAGAGACTGCAGACATAATACAGGGGATGGTCAGAGACTGCAGACATAATACAAGAGATGGGCAGAGACTGTGGACATGACACAGGAGATGGTCAGAGACTGCAGACATGATACAATAGGTGGTCAGAGACTGCTAACATGATACAAGTGATGGTCAGAGACTGCGGACATAATACAAGGAGATGGGTAGAGACTGCGGACATGATACAAGAGATATGCTACAGGAGATGGTCAGAGACTGCGGACATAATACAAGTGATGGTAAGAGACTGCAGACATAATACAAGAGATGGATAGAGACTGCAGACATAATACAAGAGATGGATAGAGACTGCGGACATGATACAAGAGACTGTAAGGCCGCGTACACACGATCGGTTCACAGACTGATGGTCTGATGGGTGTACACACCATCAGTTCAAAAACTGATCGTGTCAGAACGCGGTGACGTAAAACACAACGACGTGCTTAAAAAAGTTCAATGCTTCCAAGCATGCGTCGACTTGATTCTGAGCATGCGCAGGTTTTAAACCGATGCTTTTGCGTACTAACCATCGGTTTTGACCGATGGTCAGGCATCCATCAGTCCGATTTTAAAGCAAGTTTTAAAACTTTGGACTGGTGGACAAAAGACTGATGGGGCGTACACACAGTCGGTTTGGACCGATAAAACTGAACTTCAGTCCGTTTTCATCAGTTTGGACTGATCGTGTGTACGCGGCCTAAGAGGCTGCAGACATAATACAATAGACTGTCAGAGACTATGAACATGATACGGGGTTGTTGAAGACTGGGGGCCTACATTAATGGCTGTGTTGTTATTTTGAGGGGACAGCAAATTTACACTGGTATACATAGGTGTGCGCAGCCTATTGTATTAGGGTGTGCACCCCAAAGCCCAAACACACACTACCGATCGCTCACGGTGTTCATTCAGAATGGGAAGGGGCCAGTAAATTACATATTTACTGGCCCCTTCCCCACTCCTAAAACATTCCAGTAGCAACAGCCGATAGGAAAGGAGGGAAGCTGCCAGCGCTGCGAGGGGGGGGGGGTTAAAGATGGGAGCCAGGGCAGTAGAGGGAATCTGTGCTGCACAGGGTGATTAGGGTGTGCCTGGGCACACCTGGCACACCCTGTGCGCATGCCTATGCTGGTATACAAGCTGTACACTCACTACTTTACATTGTAGCAAAGTGTCATTTCTCCAGTTTTGTGAGATACTGTATAACCCATAGTTAGATGTTATTACTTTTGCGCAAACCAATCAGTACACGCTTATTGGGAGATTTTATTTTACCAAAAATATGTAGCAAAATATACATGTTTTTATTGGATATGATTTATAACAATCTTTTAATTTATTTAATTATTTCAAAATTGCACAAAAAATAAAAAAAACGCAGAGGTGATCAAATACTACCAAAATAATGCTCTATTTGTGGGAAACAAAGGACATAGCATTGATTTGTGTACAGCGTCACACAACTGTGCAATTGTCAGTTAAAGTAACGCAGTGCCGTACCGCAAAAATTTGCCTGGTCATGAAAGGGGGTAAACCTTTGGGCGGTAAAGTGGTTAAATAGGCTGGAGCCTGGAACAGCTTCCTTTTGTTGCTGAGAGAGTAAGACCCAGTTGGAGGCATCCCTGGGTGACTACCTGCGGCTTTAACTACTTCAGCCCTGGAAGAATTTATCCCCTTCCTGACCAGGCCATTTTATGCGATACAGGACTGCATCACTTTAACTGACAATTGCGCGGTCGTGCGACATTACACCCAAACAAAATTTACGTCCCTTTTTCTCCACACATAGAGCTTTCTTTTGGTGGTATTTGACCAACTCTGCATTTATTTTATTTTTAATTTATATAAAACGAAAGAGCGTCAGTTTTTTTTATTTTTGCTATAATAAATATCCCATTAAAAAAAAAAAATCTTCATCAGTTTAGGCCAATATGTATACTTCTACATATTTTTGGTAAAACAAAAATCGCAATAAGCGTATATTGAGTGGTTTTCACAAAAGTTATATTGTCTACAAAATAGGGGATAGATTTATGGCATTTTTATTATTTTATTTTATTTTTACTAGTAATGGCGGTGATCAGATTTATTGGTACTGCGACATTGCGGCAGACATATCGGACACTTTTGGCACTTTTTTTGGGCCCATGGACATTTATACAGCGAGTAGAGCTAAAAAATAGCCACTGATTACATGTCACTGGCAGCGAAGCAGTTAAGTGTGTGTTCTAACTGTGAGGGGGTGGGGACTGGGGGAGGAGACAGATCGTTGTTCCTACTTATTAGGAACAGAAAATCTGTTTCTACTCCCCTGTGAGAACAGAGATGTGTGTTTTTACACACACAAATCCCCATTCCTACTCTCATGCACGCGATCGCGGGTTGCCGGCGGCGATAGTGCCTGCCAGCCACGCGCATCGGGTCCCCCTGCTGTGGCAGGGCCTTGTTTGGATTGGGGGGAGCCCACGCTGTTTTTTTTTCAGAATTTTCTATTGTCCGCATTGTTTTGTTTACATTTAAGCTGTCAGTGGGGAAGCTCGCTGACAGCTGATGAGTCCAGGCGATTAAGTGCAGCTATATATTGTAGCGCCCCCTTAATTTCAGTATGGGCACTACGCTAAAATTAGTGGGAGAATGGGAGAGTTACGTTGCTCCCGTTCTTAATTTGTTAAATTTTGGGCTGCCGTCCTTCCGAACTGTCCTGTAGGTCAGTCTGCGCTCCAGGGGTGATGTCCCCACCCCTGGGCGGCAGATGGCGCTAGAGGGGTTCTGACAGAGCCACTTTCCCCAGCAGCCAATCAGAGGAGTTTTCCCTTGCGGGGCATGCTGGGGGAGGGTATATCTGTGGCGGACGCCATTTTCTTTGGTTCTTCGCGGGTTCCTGGTTCGGGGTGCTGCACCCACCTTTAGGGTGTGCGTATCCAGCGGACCCCAGCGATATGGCCTGCCAGGCCGGGGTCCTGAATTATGCAGAGTTCCGCATGCATGCTGCTGAGGGGCCTCAGTGGTCTATTGGGGTCCCTAATTCCATGAAGGAGATCTTAAGCTACAAAGCATACCAGATCTCAATTGATGTCTTAGACCAAAAAAGGGCCAGGTCCATGGTGGGGACCTGTACAGTAGGTGACCGCGAGACTGACCACCTACGAGCCCCATCGCGGGAGCCAGCGCCGAGCTGGCTTGCCGCGATGGAGACAAAGCCGTCATAGATGCAAAGGGGATCCGACTTGAATTCCCACCAAATCTACACACGGCGTTTGGTATGAATCATGAGGGGGAACTCCACGCCAAATTTTAAATAAAAATCCGGCATGGGTTCCCCCCAGGAGGCATACCAGGCCCTTAGGTCTGCTATGGATTGTAAGGAGAACCCCCCACGTCGAAAAAAAACGGCATGGGGGTTCCCCCACAATCCATACCAGACCCGTATTCAAAGCACGCCGCCTGCCCGGTCAGGAAAGGAGTGGGGAGTAACGAGCGCCCCCCCCTCCTGAGCTGCACCAGGCCGCATGCCCTCAACATGGGGGGGGTCAGGTGCTCTGGGGCAGGGGGCGCACTGCGGAGAGTGGAGAAGACCCCCAGAGAGCAGAAGAAGACCCCCGCAGAGCGGAGAAGGTGGAAGAAGACCCCACGCAGAGTGGAGAAGACCCCCGGAGAGCAGAAGAAGAAGGCCCCCCCTGGTAAAAGAGCTAAAGAAGAGGGGGCCCCCCCCGGAGCTGACTAATAAATTACTTTAAAAACCCTGTGTTAATTTATTTTTACACTTTGCCTCCAGGTGAATGGGTAGGGGTACGATGTACCCCATATTCATTCACTTAGGGTGGGGGCCCGTATCTAGGGGCCCCCTTATTAAAGGGGGCTCCCAGATTCCGATAAGCTCCCCGCCCGCAGTCCCGGACAACCAACGGCCAGGGTTGTCGAGAAGAGGCCCTGTCCTTATCAACATGGGGACAGGGTGCTCTGGGATGGGGGGGCCGCATTGCGCCCGTCTGCTTGTTCGTCCCCACTCCTTTTCTGACCGGCCGGGCGGCGTGCTATGGATACGGGTCTGGTATGGATTGTGGGGGAACCCCCACGCCGTTTTTTTTGTCGTAGGGGGGGTTCTCCTTACAATCCATAGCAGACCTTAGGGCCTGGTATGCCTCCTGGGGGGGAACCCATGCCGGATTTTTATTTAAAATTTGGCGTGG
Organism: Rana kukunoris; assembly: GCA_029574335.1. Taxonomy (NCBI): domain Eukaryota; kingdom Metazoa; phylum Chordata; class Amphibia; order Anura; family Ranidae; genus Rana; species Rana kukunoris. The sequence continues at coordinate 669,688,006 of CM056049.1, forward strand.
AGTTCCCCCTCATGATTCATACCAAACGCTGCATGTAGATTTGGCGGGAATCCAAGTCAGATCCCCATCGCTTCTATGACGCGCTCGCTGGAATGTGCTTTTTCCATTCCAGCGAGTGCGAGATGTCGGCACCCTGTTGCCGAGAATCAGCGCGATGCTGTCGTGCTGGAAACACATTCTCGGTGACAGGTACTGTACCTTCTGGAAATCCTAAAGTGACTTTTTGCCAGGCTTGTGGCAGGACTCTGTCCGGGGAAAACTTCACCCACTCATCGGATTGGCGACGCAATTTACTGATACTGAAAGCAGGCTTGTTTTCATCATTTATCCGAGCCTGATACCGCAAGGTTTTCTTCATTCATCAATCTGTCCTGTCTACCTCCTGTTGATGTTGGTCGTGTTGGACCTCAGAAATAAAGCATTGGAAACCAAAACTTCTGGCTGGACATTCGCTTACTATTTTTACTCACTAACTTCACCCCTAGACAACATCTGAGGTAACTTAATACGCCGATCCCAATTCAACCAGCGGCTCCTGAGGGGGTAGTGCTGCATATGCACATAACCGCAGGTAATCACTGTAAAAAAAAAAAAGAAGAACAGGAAGCACATCATAATCAAAAAATAAAATAAAAAGGGTTGCTATGGGAATGACGCTAAACGCGGCCGCATGTAACTGCAATGTACAAATGCAGCTAATCGCAGTGCCTGGAGCCTTGAAATTCACAGAACATTTACATGCTTTTAGCTATGGCAAAACAGCCGTTCGCGTGAAAGGCGTCTAAAGCTGTGTACACACGATCGGTTTGTCCAATGAAAACAGACCGATCGGACAAAACGATCGTGTGTGGGCCCCATCAGTCTTTTTTCCCCCATCGGTGTTAAAAAATAGAACATATTTAAAAATGTTCCTATGGATAAAAAACCGATAGAAAAATCTGATCGTCTGTGTGGAACTCCATTAGTCAAAAATCCATGCATGCTCAGAAGCATTGAACTTAATTTTTTTGGCACGTCGTAGTGTTTTACGTCACTGCGTTTTGGCACGTTCAGATTTTTGACTGATGGTGTATGCCTAAAGTCAGTTTCATTGGTTATCCGACGAAAAAAGCTATCGGATTAGATTCCATCAGATATCTGATCGTGTGTACTGGGCTTAAGAGTGCTGAAAGCTGAAAGTTGACCTGGGCAGGAAGAGGGTGAAAGTGCCCGGTATTAAAGTGGTTAACAACCTCCTACTACAAAAAAAAAATGCATAAAGCATGAAAAATATATGTAAAAACATGCAAAAACACACTGAAAAAAATATTTAACCAGATTAAATGGGTCTTTTTTTTAGAACTTGCCTGTATTTTACATTTATTAGTCAGCTGAGTGGAATTTCTAACTTTAACTCTTGTGCAATGTTTGAATAGTACACTGTTTTATTTTACTTGTTGGCTTAAGTTGCTCTTTAAAAGCTAAATTCTGCTCAGTGTCCCTGTATATCAATGTAACGCTCTGAGCGCGGAGACTATTTGTCTTCCCCCGTACTAGAGACAGTTTAATTCTTTCTGTTGTAGGCATATGACCAAATTAGGTCATGAGCATACCTCGGGGGGGTAATATGGAGATTCCGCTTTCACTCCATATAAACAATATGTAGGTAGTAAGACGTGTTAGCATATAAATGCTGTCATTTTACTGGTAAACTGTTATTTCACTGGCAATGCAGTCCGTTATAACAAAACTGGAACTATGTTACAGCACATTAATCTCCTCTTTTAAATTCTGAGATGGTTTTAATATGTTCAGGCCAAAAATATGAAAGGTAGTTGATTTATTTTTGCGTATAATAAAGAGAAGCTGTCATCAAATCATTTTTCACTGGTTATAAATTTCAGGGTAATATTGTAAAACTAAAGCTCCTTTTGATATGATTTTTTAATTTTACTTGCTGTACCATATTTTCAGGATCATATTTTTAACATAAAGATCTATCTCTGCACTATAAGGCCAAATGTAGGGATGAGCTCCGCGTTCGATTCGAACATATGTTCGACGCAAACATTGTCTGTTTGTACGTTCATCGAAATTCGAACAAAAGGGGTCGTTCGCTGCAAATTCGAGTGATGCGTTACGGCCCATAATTCACTGCGGCATTGCGTGCTGATGATTGGCCAAGCATGCACAGAAGGAAGCCTCTTCTAAAGATGATGCACAAGAAAGACTGAAAACAGTTTGCTGAAGACAAGCAGACTAAAGACATGGATTACTGGAACCATGTCCTGTGGTCTAATGAGACCAAGATATGTGTATTTGGTTCAGATGGAGTCAAGCGTGTGTGGCTGCAACTGCAATTTTATAAATTATTATTAATTAAAACTTTTTGCTTTGTTCATTATTATTTTTACACCTTTTGACACTTCTGGACCGCCCACCAAAGATACTTCGGTCCTTGCATGAGATACAGCGGGCGCATGGTGGGACCTCCCTATGTAAACAAGGCGGATCCCCGTCCTGACAGGGCACAATACTAAGATTGGGTGTTCCTAGTCATCAGGAACAGCGATCTCTGTATTGCCCCAGTAAGCCCATCCCCCACACAGTTAGAACACACCCAGGGAACACAGTTAACCCCTTGATCGCCCCTAGCTTTACCCATTTCCCTGCCAGTGTCCTTTATACATTGATCAGTGCATTTTTTAGCACTGATCACTATAATAATGTCACTGGTCCCAACAAAGTGTCACTTGGGGTCAGATTTGTCTACAGCAATGTCACAGTCCCGCTAAAAATCGCAGATCATCCTCAATTACCAGTAGAAGCAATACAAAATAAATAAAAGTCCATAAATCTATCCCATAGGTTGTAGATGCTATAACTTTTGCGCAAACCAATCAAAATGCACATATTGCAATTATTATTAATTGTTTTACCAAAAATATGTATGTCTTTCCTTTCTTCTTCTCTATTCTCCTCTTTTCTTCCTTAGCTTTGCCCCTCAAATTTATATATATATATATATATATATATATATATTAGGGCTGTGCAAATTAAATTTTAATTGATCGATTAATCTTAAATTTTTTTGATCGATCAAAATATTTTTGATCGATTAAAATTCTTTTCATTGGTACTCACCTCTCCACCAGTTTCTGGGCCTTCAGGGAGTTCCGTCTGAGATCTGGTGATGATACGGCCACCAGCGGGGCTTGCCGTGTCCATCTGAAGGGCTCCTTTGCTGTGCCTTCATATCTACATGTCGGCGGACCTTACTATCTGCCACACGCAAGGGCTGGTACACTTCCTTTTATCACTTCCCTCTATCAACCTGGGATTCTACAGCCATCCACTGGGAATTATGATAGTTCCCTTCATGGGACATCTAAATGCCGACGGACTGATGTTAACCTCTCCTCATCTCGATTCAGCAGTGGCATCGTTGTACACATTTTTATACCAGTATCATACTTAGCTACATGTTTTTATGACTGCCTTTGGTACCGTTTGGTATTACACGCACCATTTTTACAGTTTATGTAGCTACATCGATTTTATCTCCAGTGCAATATTTATTTTGTTACCTACTTGAAGACTATAAAAGTTTTAATGCTATTCCCATCAAGCGCTGCCTGTGTGTGTTTTTTGTATCCTGCTATCCATTTTTCCAATGGTTGGGAGCTGCACTGGGAATCAGCCTGCAAGGAGATCATCTTAAAGTAGTTGGATCTGTATGTGCGTTATAATTAATCGAAATTAGTCGATTAATCGATTAAAAAAATAAACGATTAATCGAACACAAACATTTTGATCAGTAACAGCCCTAATATATATATATATATATATATATATAAAAATCAGGCAGGGTTCTTTTTCTTAGCCCCTGTAGGTGACCTCTTATACATTTTTAATGAACAAAGCCACTCTCTTCGGGCAATTTCTTGATATAGATATCAAAATAGATTAGGCCACATTGTCCCCTCTCCCCTCTCATCTGTGTTTTGTAATAGGGCCAGCTCCCTGTTACTCTATGCTAGCAACCTCCCCTGACAGAAATTTCAGACTGCTTTTATCTGATGTGTCAGAGAATATGGCAGGAGTTATCTGGTTCATAATAGAGGAACGGTTCAGGAGAGAGATATGGGACTTAGCGTTTTGAAGAGAGATAACAAAACACTGCAGATATATGTGCCCAGCTCAAATTGAATGAATTGGGTTTACATCCACTTTAAGCCTAGGTCCATACTGAGGGCTGTGAGTACCAAGTTAGTGCAGGTACAGCAGTCCATTCATTTGAGCATTTGGTTGACCGCCTTCGCGCTCTGACTGGAGGGTGTCTACTGACGTCCTCCTGTGATCGCGCTTTGGTACGCGGGCAGTGCACTCTGTGATCACTGAGCCCTTCAGACCTAGCTGATTACAGATCGAGGTAAAGGGCTAATCACAGCAGCCCTTTACCATGTGATCAGCTGTCTCCAGTGACAGCTGATCACAATGTAAACAGAAGCTAGCTACCGGCTTCTCTTTCCTCATGATGACAGCGTGAGGAGAGATAAAGAGGGCCGATAATCGGCTTGAGTCAAAGGGACATCGGCACTGATAATCAGAGCACTGATTATCCTGATTATCAGTACAGTCCTAGCAGTGTCCGCCAGTGCTGCCAATCAGTGTCCGCCAGTGCTGCCAATCAGTGTCCGCCAGTGCTGCCAATCAGTGTCCGCCAGTGCTGCCAATCAGTGCTTCCTCATCATTGTCACTCACCTATCAGTGCTACCTATCAGTACCCATCAGTGGCTTTAACGAAGCATGCAAGTCAGTATTTGTTTTTATGATCTCCTGAAATAAGACTGAAGTGCAGCTGTTCCTTTTTCATCCACTTCACAGTCCCCATAAGTGCCGCCTGTCAGTGCCACCTAACAGTGCCCTTCAGTGTCCAGTCACTGTGAAGCCCTGCCACGTGTTTTCTGTCTCTGTGAATGGACGGGAAAGAGTCATTGTATCATTCTCTGTCCTTGTAGTGATAAAAAAAAAGTGTGTGAAAAAATAATAATATATATAGTAATGTTGGGGGTTGTTAGCTCTCGTGGTATGGGCGTTTTTTCAGTGATTCACTCCAGCCAGGAACTATGTTTAAGGTCATGGTAGCCCATTTTTATTAAAAAGGCAAAATAAAAGTTCAAACAAAGGTTTCCCACGCAGTGGGTTCTTCTCCATGAAACACACAAGAGAAAATGCTAGCCCACCTGGCTCTCTGTAGCAGTACTTCTGCAGCAATACTTCTGCACGTTTTCCTGGTCGCCCAGACCAGCGGAATCCTCAACATAGACGTCTACAGCTCTGCCTCTTGCAGTCACCGTTCTGGCTGTCTCCTACAGCCTAATGCCGCGTACACACGGTCATTTTTTGTGATGAAAAAAACGACGTTTTCAAAAATGTATTCATTTAAAATCATCGTGTGTGGGCAAAACGTTGTTTTATGTCTTAAAAAAACGAGCCAAAAAAATTCGTTTTTTGTGTCATAAAAAGTGATGGTGTGTGGGCAAAACGATGTTGAAAACGACGGCCCAGATTCAGGTACATCTGCGCATTATTGGACCGGCGTAGCGCACCGCCTTTACGTTAGACTTGCGCAATTTTGCCGCGTAATCCCCCTATTCTCATAGCTTTTGCGCAGGAAATTGCGCATGCGTAACGTTTTTCCCGAGGCGTAAGGAGGAGTAATACAAATTGGGAAGGACGTGGGCGTGTTACATTGAAATGAGCCGTGACCCCATGCAAATGAAGGGCCGGCCGGCTCGCGCATGCGCGCTTGAAGGAGACCATGGTCAGCTCCGCTGTGCGCATGCTCACAACTCGGGAGCGGCGCAATCAGTGAAATTGGAAATAGACTAGGGCAACGTTGTGAACTACCCAAACAGCATAAATAGACAGAGACAAACGCACTTGCATTGCAAAAGTACATCCCTTTGTCCCTTCCCATTTAACCAAGTGCTTTTGTCCTGTTGTTCGTTGCGGTGTGTTTTGTAGTTGTCAGATTAGTGTTCTGTGTGATCAAGTGTTTGTTAGTAGATCTTTGAAAGTGTTTTTTGATAAGTGTTTGAGAGACTGTTTGTTTGATTGATATATTTCTGTTCGTTTGTTTTCCTGCTGTATTTTTGTTTTGTTTTTTTTGTGACTGTTTCTTGCTGAGTATTTTTCTCTTTGTGTGTGTTCTTGCTTGATTGGTTGTGCTTGTTTGTGTGAGTGAATTTAGTTGACTGGGAGTGAGTTTTTTTGGAAGTATGACAGAGAGAAAGAGAAAGCTCAATTTTACAGTTGGGGAAAAACAAATTCTTGCCCGGGCCATTAGCGAGTATGGGCGTTTCCTCCACGGCCCAGAGAGTGCCAACACCACCCCGGCCAGGAGGAGGGAGATTTTGGATATGATCACTGAGCAGGTCAATTCAGCGGGGCAGGGGGAGACACGGACCCGGTCTGGGATTGACAAAAAAATCAATGACCTCCGGCGTCTGGTCAAACAGAAGCTGGCCAGAATGCATGCCCATGCCAGGGGCACAGGAGGGGGCCCACCATGCCGTATTAGGCTGACAGCGGAGGAGCGTGCGGTGGCCCTGACCTTTCATCGGCATGAAGTTGAGGGCCTGCCTGGCTTTGACTCAAGTCCGGAGCCCGTGGTGCCAGGTAAGTATTTTTTTTAATATCAGGTGTGTAGCATGTGTGGGGGAGGGGGTGAAAGGGAATATGTGGCAAGTGTGTGGATCCTCCAACCTGTGAATGTTTTGTGTCATCCACAGATGTGCAGGAGGGTGCAGGGCCATCTGGCCTGACCGCACCAACCCCAGGACAGCAGCCTAATGAGGCCCCCCCACCAAGGCCGGAGTCCGCGGAGGAGGTTCAAGAGGAGGAGGAGAATCATGAGGAGGAGGAGAATCATGAGGAGGAGGAGTCCATGTCAGGCACTGGAGGTTTGGGTTTTGAGGACTCTTCCCCTCTGGCTGGCAGCAGGCAGCCCCCCCTAAGGGGGACCCCCCCCCCTCCTCCCCCAACATGGCTCCCCTCACAAGGGCCTCCCCTTCTCCCCGGCCACAAGCATCAGCTGGAGGCAGGATTTCATCCCAGAACACCAGGGGGGTGGCCGATCTCCTGCCCGCCACTCTGAGAAGGGACCAGTTCCTCCAGACCCGCCATCTGGGACAGGTCAGCCAGACATTGGTGCGGATGGAGGAGAGCCTGTCCTCCATCAAGGATACGCTGGGGAACCTGGACTCCCACTCCCGGGCTTTCACAACCTGCCTAAACGAACTGCAGACGACATCAGCAGGCGTTGGGCAGGATGTGAGGGCCCTCACCCAGGCTATCCAGGCCAACACAGCAACACTTGGTGCTGCCCTGGACAGAATAGCCGTGGCCTTGGAGGGCAGGCCGCCAGGTGGGCAGAGATCAGGGGCTGCTCCTCCTTCCCCGGTTTTACCCCTCCCCCATGAGTCTCCCCTGAGAAGCCGGGGCCGGGGCCATGGCCGGGGGCGCCCCAGGCGTGGCTCACGCAAGGGGCAATAATTTGTTTTCCCCCCCTTTTTTTTTTTTTGCTGGAAAATTTTTGCTTTTGCAGGTAATTTTTTTTTGGGTTGTGAATGCTGTTTGAATGTGGGGGTGACATTCCTGACGGAAAAGGGGTGTCACCCTCAATTTTGGTGGAGTAGGGTTCCCCAGGACCAGGGAGAAGTGATCCCCAGGTCCGTGTGAATGGTGTATGAATGTACAGTGACATAATTGGAGCCTTGGCGTGGCGTGAAGTTGCTGCTCACAAGTCCAGCATGGTGGACTGGTGCCAATCCAATTTGATGTGGATGTGATGTGTCTGTGCTAGGGACCACAGTGGTGTGCATGCATGCATTCTCATTGTGCCATGATTAATGTGTGTGTTTAACGTGCAAAGATGCCCAATGTGAGTTGTCTCCTGGTTGCTCTTCCCTCAGAAGACGGGGTAGCCTCGGTAAGGGGGGGATTGTCTGGTTCAGGGGTCAGGTCATCACGTAGGTCAATCTGCAGGCCCTTTCTTACTGCAAAGTTGTGCAGCATGCAACATGCACCGATGATCTGGGACACGAAGTTTGGGGAATACAAGAGGGTACCCCCAGACTTATCCAGGCATCGGAAACGTGACTTTAGTAGGCCAAAGGTGCGCTCCACCACTGCTCGTGTTTGGGCATGTGCTTGATTGTATCTTTCCTCTCCTGGAGTTTGGGGGTTCCGGATAGGAGTCATGAGATGGGGTCCCAGTGGATATTCAGAGTCACCTGTAAGGGAAAAGACAGGAGGATGTTAGTCATGCATGTGCCACTTGTGATGTGTGCATCATGGGAGGGGATAGTCATGCCTGACTCCCATGTCACTCACCAACCAGCCAGGTGTCCCCATACACGTTCTGATCGAATTCCATTCGGATGTGGCATTGATTGTATATGTAGCTGTCATGGCTGGACCCTGGGTGTTTGGCACGGACATGCCATATGAGGCCTTGGGCATCGACTATCACCTGTACGTTGATGGAATGCCAATGCTTCCGATTGCGGTACATGTGCTCTGTCTCCTGGGGGGGCTGGAGTGCCACATGTGTGCAATCAATGGCCCCCACGGTGCGTGGGAATCTGGCAATTCTGTAGAAATCTGTCATTGCCTTCAGTCGCAGGTCCTCAGTGGTGGGTTTGATGATTTGGTTGGCCATGCGTCTGAGGATTGCAGGGACAACCTGGTGCACACATCTGCTCATGGAGGATTGTGACATCCCAGCCACCACTCCACTTGTACGCTGAAAAGAGCCACTGGCAAGGAAATTGAGTGTTGCCATGACCTTGACCAGTGGCTGCACTGCATGTGAGCGGTGTGTTGGGCTGGTGATGTCCTCCTGCAGGGTTGTGGTTAATTCCAGGATGACATGAGGGGTGAATCTGAAGATGCGATACACCTCAGAATCACTCATGCCAAACAGGTCTATGCGGGTGCGGTATATCCTCTCCCGTGCCATCCTCCGTGCCATCCTCCGTGCCCTCATCCTTCTTTGTTCATCTAAAGTCAGTAGTATAGCTATGTGCGACGATGCCCCTGGCATGTTGGCATACAGATTGTTGTGCAACACGTGTGACTGCTGAGCTCCTCACTAACAGTGTTGCTTTATCTAACAAGTAGACTTTTTTTCTCTTTTTAGACCAGCTTTTATATGGTCTAATTTTAGACAGAACATTTTGCTGTTGCGCACACTGCGTCGCCTGCGCTGCCCCAACGTTCTTTTGTGGATCCCCGTAAGTCCCTCATTAGCATATTTGACTAGCAAATCAATGGTCTGTCTAGCGCACTTTTGCGCGGACGGATGCGCCAGTCTAACGAAATTACGCGGGACAAAAATAAGTAGATTTTTTGCGTATCTCGTTCTGGGGATGCCGTGCATCGAAACGCACGCGCACATTTCGACTTACGCACGCACATCTCCTGTTGCGCAGGCGTAATCGCTCTGTGAATCTGGGCCTACATTTTTATAATTTTCTTCCCACAAATATAGCTTTCTTTTGGTGGTATTTGATCACCAGTGTGTTTTTTTTTCCAAACAAAATAAAAGAAAGTTTTTCTTTGTTTCGGTTATAAAATGTAGTTTTCTCCTTCACTGACGGCACCGATGAGGCGGCACTGATGAGGAGGCACTGATATGTAGAATTGTTGGGCACTGATAGGCGGCACTGATATGCAGCACTGATGGGCACCAATAGGCGGCACTGATTGAAAAGCACTGATGGGCACTAATACCCCAGGACACTGTCCACATACTACTATGCTACAGACCACCAGGATCAAAAGATGCATTTCCTCTCACCCTTCACTGAATTAATTTCGACCTACACTGTGGAAACCAAAAACCTCCTGCTACTCTGGGATTTCAACCTCTGGGCTAACTCAACCCAGGACCCCATCGCCACCGACTGCATCAACCAATTGGAAGGACTAGGTTTTGCAGCAACTGATAGAAGCTCCTACACATGGATCAGGGCACACGCTCGACCTCATCTTCAAACAAAATTTGGACATCAACACACTGGATAACATACCTTTACCATGGATGGACCACCACGCGATCAAATTCAAAATTACCACCAACACCATTTTACAAAAACCGGATAACTCAACAGCAGTGTTGTAAGTAACGGCGTTTAAATAAACGCCGTTACGTAACGATTGCCCTCCAAGGGGTAACTAGTAATCTACCTGATTACTATTACCCCATCGGCAACGCCGTTGCCATTACATTGGCGGCGTTACCGAGTTACATTAACCACTTAAGACCCAGACCAATACGCTGGTAAATGACCCAAGGTGTTTTTGCGATTCGGCACTGCGTCGCTTTAACAGACAATTGCGCGGTCGTGCGACGTGGCTTCCAAACAAAATTTGCGTCCTTTTCTTCCCACAAATAGAGCTTTCTTTTGGTGGTATTTGATCACCTCTGCGATTTTTATTTTTTGCGCTATATACAAAAATAGAGCGACATTTTTGAAAAAAAAACACTATTTTTTACTTTTTGTTAAAAAAAAATCAAATAAACTAAATTTTAGTCAAACATTTAGGCCAAAATTTATTTAGCCACATGTCTTTAGTAAAAAAAAAAAATCGCGATTAAAAAAAATAGCTACCTAGCGGGAACAGCGACACTAATACAGCGATCAGAAAAATGATCGCTTAGTGACGCTGGCAATAGGGAGTGAAAGGGTTAACTAGGGCAGTGATCAGGGGGTTAAAACTTTATTAGGGGGGGTGGGGGGGCTATCCTGAACCTAACACTAACTGATTTTACACTGCCTGTCACACTGACACTAAATGCAGTGATTAGATCACTGCATTCAGTGACACTGTGACAGGGGGGGTGGGGGGGGCAGATCGCAAGGGGTTAAGTATGCCTATGTGAGTGTGTGTCAGTGTAGTGTTGGTGCAGGACTTACTGTGAGGTGTTTCTCCCATTGCAGCGGTTGGAAATACCGCTGCGATGGGAGATTACATCACTTCCCCCTTCCTGTGTTTACACAGGAGGAGGAAGTGACACAAAGGGGGAGCACGCGCATTGGCTGGGATCGATTGCGGGGGGGCGGGTAAACACGGACATCCGCCCGCTCGTCCCGGATTGCTCCCGGAGCCAGGGGGACCCCCGCACGCCGCGGAGGGGGTCCCGATGGGACCCCCGAACCGCACGAAGGCGGGGACGTAAATTTACGCCCTTGTGCCTGTACGAGCCATGTTGTGGCCGTATATGTGCGTGCGGGGGTCCTTAAGTGGTTAAGCGCACGGGGAGGGCAGTCCGGGCAGACTCTCTGTCAGGGCAGGATGGAGCTGGCCTGTGATTGGGTCACAGGCCAGCTCCGAGTCATGTGTCGACGTGTCGTCGACGTTGTGACGCTGGCGCATGCACGCGCTTGAAGTCTCCCGCCCGCAGCAGTGTAGTGTGACGGGTCGGGACGGAGTGAGTCTGGCTCACCTCCTCACCGTCACCTCAGCCGCCGACATCTCCCCCGGCCGCCGCGGAGGCTCCACTCCACCACCAACGGTCCAGACTCCGGGGACACTCACCACGCCAGCAGTGCACCGACCGACCGTGGGCCGTGGCCCTGTACAGGTGAGGAGCCGAGGCGAGCAGCATCGAATTGGGAGTGGGGGGGGGCGGGGGGGACAGGTGACAGGACACTCCACCGGACCGCTCCACATGCCCAGGCAGGCCCAGCATCATCACACTTCACCCGCTCAGGCAGCAATACTGTACAATATAGATTCATGGTAAGTGACACTTCTGCAATGCACACTGAATCTATATTGTACAGTATTGCTGCCTGGGCAGGTGAAGTTTGATGATGATATTAATAATTGTACACAGTATTGCATTTGCTGGGCCTGCCATGTAGTGTACTGTACACTATACTGTATAACTGCACTACAAAATTCCTTTACAAATAATGCATATTTTAAAATGTTATTAGTAATAACATGTTTGTAAAGGAATTTTGTAGTGCAGTTATACAGTATAGTACAGTACAGTACAGTATATGGCAGGCCCAGCAAATGCAATACTGTGTACAATTATTAATATCATCATCATCATCATCATCATCATCACACTCCACCTGCCCAGGCATCAATACTGTACAATATAGATTCAGTGTGCACTGCAGCAATGTCACTCACACTGCACACTGAATCTATATTGTACAGTATTGCTGCCTGGGCAGGTGAAGTGTGATGATGATATTAATAATTGTACACATTACGAAATGTTCTAAAATACTGTATATAGTGTTTTTATTCTTCAATCAGTTAATATAAACATCTTTGACATTAAAGATGTTATAGAACGTAATTGCATTGTAGAATATAAAAAAAAAATCTCAGTTACTTTTCCGAGTAACTAGTTACTTTGCCAATAAAGTAACTGAGTCACTAACTCACTTACTTTTTCGGGCAAGTAACTTGTAATTGTAACTAGTTACATTTTTAAAGGAAGATGAACAACACTGCTCAACAGCAACTCATTGGACAAGATCTCAGAAGAAACTTCACTCCGATCTCTTCAAAAACACGATATCGGAGAAAATAGGAATGCCAAATCAAACCCATTCAACGGAACAAACACTTCATTTCTTAAATAAAGCACTACTACAAACAGCAGATGCAGTTGCACCAAAACGCAGAGTACGCATCCGCAAAAACAACTCCGGCTGGTTTAATGACACACTCACGATACTGAACCAAGAACGAAGAAGAGCGAAGGAGCCTGGAAAAGAAACCCTTTAAAGGAAAACCACACTAATTACAAAGCACTCACCAAGAAATACTACAAAGCAATTTTTAAAGCAAAAAGAGATCACTTCTCAAGCACCATCTCAAAGGCCCTAAACCGACCCCGTAAACTGTTCAAATTAGGCGCTCAGACCACGAGCCCCACCTGCCTAGAACCACCAGCAAACGACACTCAAGAATTCTGTAATGAATTATCTTATTTCTTTATCAATAAAATAAAAAATATTCAGGAAATAATTCAACTGAAAAAAACAACAACCCCTAGTCAGTTAAAGCAAGAAGAGGAAAACAATACAAATATTCCACAACCGGCAAATTTCTCGCTGATTCCAATCACCGTCGACATCACCAAAAACATCATCAGAAGTCTCCGAGACAGCACATCACCAGGAAATATTATCTCCACAAAATTACTGAAAGAATGTACCGATATTTTGGCACCCACCATCACACATTTTGTAAATCAATCTTTCAAAGAAGGTATTGTTCCGATCTCCCTTAAACAAGGGATAATCAAACCCCTTCTAAAAAAAAAACCTTGACCCCCTAAGAATCTAACCACCGTAGACCAATAACAAGCCTGAACACCTTCTCCAAAATCATGGAGAAAGCAGTAGTACCGCAGCTACAACTTCACTTGGACACCCACAAACTCCTGGACCCACTACAATCAGGCTTCCGCCCAGGCCATGGCACAGAAACGGCACTGCTCAAAATATGGGATGATGCCCTCAAAGCAACAGATGACGGAGATTAATGCCTACTGGTGCTACTGGATCTAAGTGCAGCATTCGACACAGTAGATCACAAAACTCTACGCGATCGTCTCAAAAAAGTAGCCGGAGTTACAGTTCGCTTCCTTCCTAGGAAATTGGTCCCAAACAGTGAAACTAGGAGTTTTCACCTCGGAAACGTGCACTGTTTCCAGCGGAGTCCCTCAAGGATCACCCTCGTCACCCATTCTCTTCAACATCTACCTCCGGCCACTCCTCAAAATCATCAGTGAGCAAGATTTGTGCTACCACTCCTACGTGGACGACACTCAACTCTACTTTCGGATCACTGAAAAAAACGACCAATATCACGGATTAGAAAAATGCCTGGCATTGATCGACGAATGGATGACTGAGAGCTCCCTCAAACTCAACGGATCCAAAACAGAAATACTTCTTCTCCACGCAAACCGAAAGACGAAAGCTAGGACATCATGGACACCACCCACCATCTTTGGGCAGATCATCACCCCGAGTACCAAGGTCAGAAGCCTCGGAGTAACCTTTGACTCAGAGATGTCGATGGATGCACAAATAGGATCAGTAGTCAGCAGATCCCACCACCTTCTCCGCCTACTGCGCAGACTCCTTCATCCCGGAAGAGGACACAGCGGTAGTAGTCGGAACAATCATCAATTCTCGACTCGACTATGCAAACTCCCTTTACTTAGGTCGACCAAAATACCAGCTTTCGCGCCTACAAGTCATTCAGAACACAGCAGCTAGGTTGGTAACAGGAAAGAAACCCTGGGAAGGCTCCTCAATACTTATGCGAGAATATAAAGCACTACACCCCCCATCGCACTCTCCGATCATCTAACCCAGGGGTCCCCAAACTGCGGCCCGAGGGCCAGCTGTGGCCCTTTGCTAGCCTTTATCTGGCCCTTTGGGACACTATTGCTCCCACTGACACTAACAATGGTGGACTATTTCTTTAAGGCGGCGTACACACGAGGGGATATGTCCGCTGAAAACGGTCCGATGGACCGTTTCAGCAGACATCTCCGCTCGTGTGTATGAGCTAGCGGACAGATTTCTCCACCCGACAGATTTCAAAGCATGCTTTGAAATCTATCCGGTGGGAATCTGTCCGCCCGACATGTCTGCTGGTTAGTACACTTACCAGCAGACATGTCGGCCCCCACCGCCGCCGCGCCGCTGCCGAATGGATTCGGCGCATGCGCGGAAGTCTTTTACTTCCTGGTGCGGTGACGTGGCGGTGACGTGGTGGTGACGCGGCGGCGTCAACGTCACCGCCACGTCACCGCGCCGTCCGGCGGCGGGGAATTTGATCCGATGGTGTGTACACGCCATCGGATCAAACTCCCGATCGGACATATCCGATGGAAATGGTCCGCGGACCGTTTTCATCGGATATATCCGATCGTGTGTACGCCGCCTCACTGATACCAATCATGGGATACTATTCCTCCTCCTAATAGGGGCACTACTCCTCCTCCTATTGACCACCAACCATGGGACCACATTTATTGCCCGTGATGCCCGGCCCAGTACATTTTCTACTTACAATCCGGCCCTCCTAAAGTCTGAAGGACAATAAACTGGCCCTTTGTTTTAAAAGTTTGGAGACCCTTGATCTAACCAAAACCTCCTTGATATCCCCAAATACAACTACAAATCAAAGGGAGAATGAAGATTTGCAGTCCAAGGACCACGGCTATGGAATGCTCTACCAAGGGACATCCGCATGGAAGAAAACCATCGGGCCTTCAGGAAGAAACTTAAGATCCACCTCTTCTGAAGGATAGGAAGACAAGGGATGGAAAGCGCCTTGAGGCGATTTAGTTTGCATGTGTAGCGCTATACAAGTTATTCACAAACACTCACTCACACTAATAGGTGCCACTGATAAGCACTGACAGGTGGCTGTTATGGGCACTGACAAATGGCTGTGATAAGCACTAACAGGTGGCACTGATGGGCACATCTAATGGGGGCTGTACTGATAATCAATGTGCCGCCGATCGGCCCTCCCTGTCAGCGTGAACAGGGAAATGCTGTTTATCAGCACTTCCTGGTTCACATGATGATCAGCTATGATTGGTCACAGCTGTTCACGTGGTAAGGAACCTCCGTCAAAGTGACACACACAACAGTGTATCGGCATGTTATCCTGCTGGACATCATATGAGACCCAGTTAGGATAAGAGAACCACCGCCTGCCCGTCATTCTGCTATAGGCCGGGCGGGAAGGAACAAGATCCATTTTTTTTTTCTAGGGTTACAACCACTTTAATTTGTAGTAAATACGCTTTATGAGTTCTTAAAAATTGTTTATTTTTGTGATAGTAAAGGTGTCCAAATATGATTGAATGTGATTTTATAGTCTCTCCTAAAGAGTATGTGAGGCCAAAACAGAAAGAAACAACAAATCTTCCCCTCTCCATCCAATACTACAAAAAAAAGTTTTACATTTACAGACAAATGTTATAAAAAAGGACTCATTGAATATGAATCAAATTGATTCGTTGGCAGACCCCCATATGATATAATTACTTATACATTTGGGAGATAGGTTAGAGATTGCCCAATCAGATGAAGGGTTGGAAGCTTCCATTGGATGATGAACTGGCCAATAATAGTTGGATTGGATTATAACAGTATGTATATGGATACACTGGGATTTATTAAAACTCGTGTACACAGAATCTGCTGCAGCTGTGCACAGTAACCAATCAGCTTCTAGGTTTTATTGCCTAATTGAATATGCTGCACATCCTCACCAGATTCTGTGTGCACCAATTTTAGTAAATCCCCCCCACTGCTACATCTGTAGACAAATTGTGATAGATCTCGGGGTGAAATAGATTGTTTGGATTCAGTCTAAGTTAAGATATGTCCAGTGCCTGGGATGTCTGTTCAGTGTGTGATTGTACATGTATAGCTAGAGCTTTGGAAGGACAGAAAGTCGGACCTTCCTGCAGGGGCGGACTGACAACTCATGGGGCCCCCGGACAATAGAAGATTATGGGGCCCCTGGGCTTACTGATGGCCACCACGCCAGGAGGCAGTGCAGAGACGGGGCAGCTAAAATCTCAGGATTTTCACATCAAAAGCATGTCAGTTTTGGACATATCAGGGACAGATGTAAAAAAAACACAGATTTTTACATACAGTCCCTGGTTTTACTGAGCCTGGCAACCCTGATGGGGCCCCCTAGTGGCATGGGGCCCTTGGGCAGTGCCCGAGTGACTCAATGGTCAGTCTGCCCCTGGTACTGCCGGTCACTAAACCTGAACGTGTTTATCTGTATCGGTTTTTATGAATACGGGAAAGTCAGGACAACCAATGCTCTGTCTATAGACATGGCTGAAGACTCGGCTTGTATCATTCTTCCTTGCAGTTAATGAACATACACCAAATATAAACGTAACAAAAATAAACGCTGTAACCCTGGTATCTAAACATATCGCTTTTTTATGTCAGACTCCACTTAACATGAAACACGTTACCCCTATTTTTAACTAAAGAGCTCCTCAAGTCAAAATTATACGGAATTTCCAAGCAATCTGCCCCTGCTTTAAGCCTCATAAGCCTCATACACACGATCGGACTTCCAACAGACTTTTCCGTGGATTTTGCTCCGAAGGGCGTTGTCTGTGCATACACACGCCTGGACTTTTTCAGCCAACAAACACGAACGTAGTGACTTAATAGATGTACTATGTGGTTTTTCTGCTCTTTACCGCCACCCTTTGGGCAACTTCTGTTATTGTTGTCTGATCTTTAGTATTGGTTCTGAGCATGCGTGTTTGTACTTTGGGCTTTAGTCCGATGGACTTGTGTACACACGATCGGAATAGCCGACGTATGACATTTGTTGCCGGAAAGTTTGTTTGATCACACAGCGAACATTTGTCCGATAAAACAGCGAAAAAGTTTGTCCGATGGAGTATACAAACGGTCGTATTGTCTGCAAAAACAGGTCCATCGGAGGTTTGTTGACAAAAAGTCTGATCGTGTGTACGGGCCCATACTCATGATCGGACTTCCATCGGACAAATCCGCAGATTTTTGTCCGAAGGGCGTTGTCCTGAAATTGTTCTGTATACAGATGGCAGAAATTTTTCGGCCAACATATATCAAACTACGTGTTTTTTCAGCTCTTTACCGCCACCCTTTGGGCAACTTCTGCTAATGTTGTGCTATGGTTAGCATTGGTTCGAAGAATGCGTGTTTGTACTTTGGATTTTAGTCCCACGGACTTGTGTACACACGATCGGATGAACCGACGGAACACATTTGTTTTAGGACAATTTAAGAGCATGACCATCCAACATTTGTTGTCGGGTAATCCGACAACTATTGTCCGATGGAGCATACAGACGGTCGGATTAACCGACAAAACATGTCCCACGTCCATCAGACAATTCTTGTTGGAATATCCGATCGTGTGTACGGGCCTGTACAGTAGGCAACCAATGGAAAGAAAAAGCTGGTCTGAAAAAATTCAAATACATTTGTGATTTGAAAGTTTGTTCATTTAACCACTTGACCTCCGTAAGGTTTACCCCCTTTATGAGCAGAATTTTTTTTGCTATTCAGCATTGCGTTACTGTAACTGGTAATTGCTCAGTGATGCAACACTGTACCCAAATTACTGCTAAACGGACATTCAGAGGCATTTGGACATTTGCAACATTTTGGCATTTTTCAGCTGCCCCTGAACTCATTCAGTTTTATCTTATGTGTACATGTACACAGGTTCCTTTACTGACGTTTTTAAGCAGTTGCGTTTATAGGCTTTTTTTTTAAGGCAGAAAAATGAGTTCAGACGCCGAAGTTTCCAGTGTTTTAGATGCCAAACGCGTTTCATTTATAGGCGTTTTTGCCCATTTAAAAAAAACGCAGCAAAACAAACATTTTAAACGTGGGTTACTATCTGTCATGTTAAATCGTTCAGGAGAGGTTGTAAGAACGTCCCGTGTACATGAAGCCTAATGCCTCGTACTGGGTTCCTCGGCAAAAACCAGCAAGAAAACTGCTTCTTGCCGAGATTTCCGTTCGTGTGTACGAGGCTTTCAGGTTTCTCGTCTGTAAATCTGGGCAGAATCTCAACGAGAAAAAAAGAGATCCTGCTCTCTTTTTTCTCGACGAGATTCTCGTTTGCCTGTTTCCAGATGAAAAACACAAGAGTGCGTATACTTACCTGTCACTGTGGAAACCCGCGCATGCTCGAAATGACTTTGACGCATGTGCGGTAGCTTCCGCGGCATAGGTAGGGTGAAGCAAGATGGCCGCGACGGCATCGAATCTGACGAGCGCATGCTCATCGTACACGATGATGTCACTGCGTTCTTGCCTTTTAAGAGAACCGCAGTTCTTTTGAAATGAAAGTCAGTAAACTCAGGCGGCAAAAGTTTCTTGCCAAGAATCTCATCAGGGAAAACTACAGTTTTTTTCTGACGAGATTCTCGGATGTGTGTACGAGGCCTAAGGCTGCATTCACACCTGAGGCGGCGTACACACGACCGATAAACTTGTTGGGTGAAACACATAATTTTCCCTGTCGAGTTCCTAATTCGGCAGTTAAAAAACTTGTCGAGCCAAATTTTCCCATTGCCCAACGGGGAAATAGAGAACCTGCTCTCTTTTTGGCTCGATGAGTTTCCCGGCGGGTTTCGCGGCGAAAAGTGTACACACGACCGATTTTCTCGGCAGAATACATCTCCCATCGAGTTTCTTGCTGGATTCTGCCGAGAAAACCGGTCGTGTGTACGCAGCCTCAGGGTATCATTTTCAGGCGTTTTTTAGGGCGTTTTTTGGGGTGTTTTTAGGGCTTTCAGGCATTTTGCTGAGTTTTTGGTACGGTAACCCCCTCGGGAGAGCTCTTCTCCAAAGAGGTTACCTAATGCAGGGAAGAGCTGCGAGAACAGCCGAGGGACTCCAGAAGAGCACGACCGAGGCCACTCTGTGCAAAGCTGGACAGTGGAGGTAAGTATGACATGTTTGTTATTTAAAAAAAAAGGAACCTTTAATATTCCTTTAAATGAATGGGATTTTGCTTGTTGGGAAATTCCATTTTTGGGTGAAACTCCGCTTTAAATCTTCTTTCTTCCCCATTCTGATGCTCGGTTTAAACTTCAGCAAGTCATCTTCACCACATGTAGATACCTAAATAATTTGAGTTGCTGCAATGTGATTGACTGATTAGCAATTTGTGTTACTAAGCAATTGACCTGGTGTACCTAATAAAGGGGCCAGTGAGTGTGTGTATATATATATACAGTAAAACCTTGGATTGTGAGCATAATTCATTCCAGAAACATGCTTGTAATCCAAAGCACTTGTATATCAAAGCATTTTTTTTACAGGGTATTAAAAAGAAGAGAGACACCTCTTAGGCCGCGTACACACGACCAAATAAATCCGATCAAATCGGTCTGACAGACCGATTTGATCGGATTTGTCTGCTGGGCTATTTTGGTTTGATCGTGTACACACGATCAAACCAAAATTCCCGCCGACAGACAGCGCGACGACGTGGCGGTGACGTTGACGCCGCCACGTCACCGTCACCAGGAAGTAAAAAACTTCCACACATGTGTCGAATCCATTTGACGCATACGCGGGCAGATATGTCCGCTGGTTAGTGTACTAACCAGCAAACATGTCGGACGGACGGTTTCCCAGCAGACAGATTTTAAAGCATGCTTTAAAATTTGTCTGCTGGAAAAATCTGTCTGTCCGCCCGTACACACGATCGAATTTGTTTGCTGAAACGGTCCGTCGGACCGTTTCCAGCAGATAAATTTGACAGTGTGTTCGCAGCCTAAGTGTAGCAATAAGTTGCTAAATGTTGTACCTTCATTAAATGTAACCATATTGCTACACTTAGAGGCTCCTCTCTTCTCTTTTATACTCAGTTGTGGCTACTCTTATATCAAGACATTGCTTGTCCATCAAGACAAAATCTATAAAAAAAATAGCTTGTCTTCCAAAAGGCTCTCAAACCAAGTTACTCTCAAACCAAGGTTTTACGGTGTGTGTATTTGTGTTCATATATATATATATATATATATATTCTTATTTATTTTATTAATTTTTTATTTATTCTTATTTATCATTTATCATGCCGTATTCTGTGTATAGTTGTATATAATCTTTTTTTTCTTGCATGATGTGTTTGTACTTTAAACGGCACAATTCTTGCTATCATGGCCAAAGTCCCAACACCGGATTTGGAAAACACAAAAATAATGCAGACATTGATGGGTGATGTATTCATACATCCATTTATTTTTCCGCTAGAACGCCTGTGATTTGCCGTTAAATGCATCTTTCTCCCATTCTGTTTGAAAACAATGATGAGGCATTTAAATTCCAATTGAGTAAGTCTGCGGTAAAGAGTAGCTGTAGCTAGCACAGCCAGCACAATGGAGACCCAGGACAGGGGACACAGGTTCATGGCCCCCTGGGAAGGGGCTGCAAGTTTGCCGCATGCATTCCCATCTCCCTAGTGATACCAATCAGGAGAATGAAGGGAGGGGTTAAAAGGGTGTTTAAATAAAGAAAGAGGGAAATGAATTAAGTTGTGGATTGGAAGACAAGGATAAGCTATACAAGTGCGCTTTTTAAATAGCTGTGAAATTTGGAATTGAGCCATCACAACACGTCCCATTGGCCTGTGAACTAGGCACCTGATTCTTCTCCGTAGGCTGCGTGCCCAGACTCGGAATTGGGGCCTGACTGTCAGCGGCTCTCCGTGCTGGTCTTCCTGCTTCTTGTATTTAGGGATCCTCTTTGAATAGTGGAGAGCGAGGAGCTCAGGACGCTGACAGATGAGCCAACCAGATGCTCACACTTAGGAAGATCTGCGTGACCCCGCAGGCTTTCTCTGTGTCATTGTGGTCAGCGAGGGCTTTGTGGGCTCTGCAGCTATTTGTGTTTAGAAAGTAGCGTGGGGAAGAGAAAGGCCATCTGGCTGAATTTACTTAACGTTGCTCTGTCCAGTTTTCCCAGAAAAGTGAAATTCAATTAAATCGAGAAAACTATGGCGCTCTGTATGTCATTAGAGCGGGGTGTGAAATTCAAGGAGTTTGCAGAATGTATAAACTTCACCCATGGGTCTACTTAGTAAAGGTGCCGGGACAATGGAGGATTACCAACCAACAATTAGTACACTTCTTCTTAGATATTACTTAAACGGCATGGAAATCGGATCCAGTGTTGACAAGAGTTACCCATTTATCCAGTAATTGTACATTTTTAAACCCTAATATGAAAGTTTTCCAGGGATGATGAACGACTCGATCATTTCGATATTCTTATTCATTATTGGTATTTTATAGCACCAACAATTTACATATTGTACAATCACATCAGTCTCTGCCCTCAAAGAGCTTACAATCTAAGGATACATACCGTATATACTCGAGTATTAGCCGATTTTCTCAGCACATTTTTTTTGTGCTGAAAATGCCCCCTCGGCTTATACTCGAGTCACCTTTTTGCGTCCGATCTCCTGAACTTTGGGGATCTGGTAATAAACTTGGCACACATGTAGTCCCACTCTTCCTCTATAAGTGTGCAAAGTTTGTTGTCTGGGGGACCTACGGCCGGGGAGCACCGATTTTTCAAAGCCGGGCACCCCTTCCATAGACTCCCATGTTAAACGGTCATTTATTTGGTGATTTTGGGGACCCGGTACCGTTCGATGGTAGGTTCCCTAGACCCGAAAATTGGCACACATGTAGCCCTATTTCTCCTCTACAAATGTACAAAGTTTGTTGTCTGGGGGACCTACAGCTGGGGAGCACAGATCTAGTCATGGACGCAGTGAGGCATGGACACAGTGAGGCATGGACACAGTGAGGCATGGACACAGTGAAGCATGCACATGGACACAGTGAGGCATGCACATGGACACCCTAGGCTTATACTCGAGTAAATAAGTTTTCCCATTTTTTGGGGTAAAATTTGGTGCCTCAGCTTATATTCGGTTTGGCTTATACTCGAGTATATACGGTCCACTAACTATATTACCAAAAGTATTGGGACACCTGCCTTTACATGGCTTCCCAGTCTTATGCTGCGTACAGACGATAGGACATTTCGACAACAAAACCGTTGATTTTTTTCCAATGGACATTGGCTCAACTTCTCTTGCATATACACAGTCACACAAATGTTGTCAGAAATTTCGAGCGGTGACGTACAAGACGTACAACGAGCCGAGAAAAGTTAAGTTCAATAAGCAGTGCGGCTCTTTTGCTTGATTCCGAGCATGCGTGGAATTTTGTAGGTCAGAATTGTGTACACACAATCGAAATTTCTGACAACTAATCAGACCCACCTCTGTATTGGTTTTCTATGGTATGGATTTTTGGACTATCATCTTGGCTAGTAAACTCCTTGGGGAGTTTGTCAGGTGTTTGTGGCATGTTTGCAGTACATTTGCATTGACATGAATGGAAGTATTTGGGAAGCAGGAAAGCCAGCTGAACGCTATTTGTCAGATACATTTTGGTCCAATACAATCAGACCATGTCAACAACACTGTCTGCTGCATGACACATAATTCACACAAAGCGTTGACAGGCGTCCGTATTGGTTTCAGAAATGCCTGCTTTAACCGCTTAAGGACTGCTCCACGTACATATACTGCGGCAGTGCGGCCCTTGAACACAAAATCACGTACCTTTACGTGATTCCTTCTTCTGGGTCTGGTGCACGCATGTCGCCGTAGACCCACTGTGATTGGACACAGCGGGATCCAGTCATCGAGTCCAGCGGACGCAAAGCCTCTCTGCGATCATTCGCAAAGAGGCAGAAAGGGGGTCTGCCTATGTAAACAACAGAGCGCTAGTTAGAAAGACAGAGATCTTGTGATTGTGCTAAGCAGGATCATGAATCTCTGTCTTTCTTCGGTTAAGCACATCCTCCACACACTTCCTAGGGAACACAGTTAACCCCTTGATCGCCCCTGATTTTAACCCCTTCCCTTCCCTTTCATTTATACAGTGATAGTGTATTTTTTGATCAATGCATTGGTGTCACTGGTCCCTAAAAAGTGTCAGATTTGTCCACCTAAATGTTGCATTACTAGTAAAAACATAAAAAATAGTTTCTAAATCAATCCCCTATTTTGTAGCAAACCAATTAATATACGCTTATTGGGATTTTATTGGGACCAAAAATATGTAGCAGAATGCATTATTGGCCTACATTGATGAAGACATTTTTTTTTATTTTTTTAATATGTTGTTTAGCAGAAAGTAAAATGTTTTTATATATTTTTTTAAGAGTCGGTTCACACACAGGCGGCACGACTCCAGGGGCGGCTCTGCAAGTCGTCCTATGGACGACTCCAGAGGCGATTTGCAAGACAACTTCTGTATAGAAGTCAATGCAAGTTGCCCCGAGCCGCCCCCGAAGTCGTACAGGGAGTACATTTCTAAGTCGGAGCGACTTGCGTCGCTCCGATTAGAACGCTTCCATTGCACTGCATTAGGCATGTGCAAAAGTGAAAAATTTGTTTCGTTTCGTTTCGTTTCAATTCGTCATTTAATAAATTTCGTTAAGTTAGGTTCGTTACATGTGTTGAATTCGTTTTCGGAATTCGTTCGTTTTCGACCGAATTTCGAAAAATGCGGTCGAAATCGAAAATATTTCGACCGTTTTTCGAATTCGTTCGTTTTCGACCGAATTTCGAAAAAAACGGTCGAAATCGAAAATATTTCAACCAGATTAGAAAACAAATAGTCTCTTTTCGAATAGAATTTTTTTCGAATTAAATTCGAAAATATTTTTTTTTTTCGAATTCCGATCGAATTTAGTCCGCGGGTATTCGATTCGGAATTCGAAAAAAAAAATCGATTTCGACCCTTTTTTTTTTCGAAATTCGGTCGAAAATGAACGAATTCCGAAAACGGTCGAAATTTTTCGCTATTATAGCAATTCGGAAATTCGTATGCATCCGAATGTCCGAATAATGGAAAAATCGTCCGAATTTCGATTCGGAACGAAACAAAATGCACATGCCTACACTGCATGGCGGCTGAGCCGCTTGACGTGTCGCCCCAGTGTGAACCGACTCTAATTGATGGTCTTTATTTGTTTATTGCGCAAAATTAAAAACAAAAAAAGTCAGAGGTTATCAAATACCACCAAAATAAAGCTCTATTTGTGGGAAAAAAAGGACATCAATTTTATTTGTGTACGACATCGCATGATCGCGCATTTGTCAGTTAAAGCTATGCAGTGCCGTATTGCAAAAAAATAAATCTTCCAGAGCTAAAGTGGTTAACACTAATGTAAATGTAGTAAGAATTGTACCCCTGGTCCTGTTGCTTTTGATGGGCATAGTGTCCACAGAACGCAATCCATTAAAGTGAATGGAGGCGCTCTGCATACTAGTGTGGGGGATTAAGGGGTTATAGCTACAATGCCATCTCGCCAACTGCCAAAGCTCTCTAAAGAGCAATCTGAATGAGGATCATGTGAATGAGCCCTTCATTTTCCATGACAATTGTCGCCAGGTAAAACAGAAAGGGCGGATCTCCCCAGCAGGGACACAGACAGCAATAACCACCTAACAGGGGTTCTAACGCAATCAAAAGCAGTGGTTGTTCGTGCATGAATCTGTGTATTGTTGCTGCCGCCCACTATTCAGATGGCCGACCCCCTCTGATAGGCTTTTCGATTACAGCCCTCAGGCTGTAATCGGCTTCCAAATAGTTGTCCAGGGGACACACGGGGGGTGCGTTCCTTGGATAAGACTGACACCGGTAACCTGATTGGCTGAAGTGTCATCGAGGGCGGGAGAAGACATTGAGGGACCATGGAAGGAGGATGGCTGACCCCAGAAAGGTAAGTACCGGGCAGGGGGGCACGGGGGCAGAATTTTACAGGGCACAGTGGCGACAATTAATGGCATGGCACAGTGGCTGCAGTTGATGGTACAGTGGGGACAATTGATAGGCACAGTGGTGACAATTGATGGGCACAGTGGTGACAATTGATGGCACAGTGACTGTGCTTGATGGCACAGTGGCTGCATTTGATGGCACAGTGGCTGCGTTTGGCATGGCACAGTGGTGACAATTGATAGCACAGTGGCTGCGTTTGGCATGGCACAGTGGTGACAATTGATGGCACAGTGATGGGCACAGTGACGACAATTGATGGCACAGTGGCTGTGTTTGATGGCATGGCACATTGGTGACAATTGATAGGCACAGTGGCGCGATAAATGATGGCTGCATTTGAAGGCATTGCACAGTGGCGACAATTGATGGCACAGTGGCGACAATTGATGGCATGGCACAATGGCGACAATTGATGGCATGGCACAGTGGCTGCATTTGATGGGCACAGTGGCTGCATTTAATGGGCACAGTGGCTGCATTTGATGGGCACAGTGAGGCTGCAATTGCTTCTTTTTTTTTGTTTTCGTTTGTTTGCACCCCCCCCCCCCCCCAAATTTGGAGCACCGGCCGCCACTGATCAGAAGCCTCCTTACACATTTCTTCTTCTTGGACACAAATTAATTTCTGGAAAAAAAACAGAAGAACCTTCTGGGTAAATGCCATATTTACATTTTGGTCAAAGCGTATTTTATTCTCTGAACAAAAGTAAAAAAAAAAAATGTAAAAAGTCATAAAACGCAGGTTTTTCCATTGAAATGTATTTGTAGAGTAAATCCACTTGAAATGTATACTATATTTTACTTCTCCCATTCAGGAGTTCATATGTCAAAACTATGAGACAAGCCAAGGAAATTATCCAAAGAACTCTGGCTGTTAATCACTGGAAGACTTTTATTGATCCATAATATATTTTTATACGGCGTGATGACGAGGCGTTATGTCTGCGCATTTTTATTTTAACAACTGGACTTATGTTCTTCCATTTCCATTGCCATCATGTCTCCCCTCCATATTAGGCCAATGGTGAATATCCTGCTCGGATTTTTCATTTGCACCGTCATGTGACCAGGTGTATCTGTGTCTCATCTGCAAAGTATAGATGCCTTTTTTATTTGCTGCTTGTTTTCTCCATGGATCCCATTCCATTTAGGAGGTTTTGATTGTGTATTTTATTGCGACGGTCTGCCCAGCTTCAGCGGAGTAACATTGCTTTGTAAACTATAGGACTCAGAGGGGGAGGTTTAACAAGACACATAGAGTGCCTTCTGTACGAAGCTGGGTTTTATTTAATCAGGCAGCGCTTGGAGCAAAATTTTTATCGCAGTTGCAATTTTTTTTTTTGCTGGTTTTGTCCCTGTTAGGGAGATAACTACTGACTATCCTTCCTGGTGCACAAGGGAACATCCAGCATTAAAAGTCTGACAGAGGTTCTAAGAATTCACCACTCTGTCCAAAATGAAAATGAAAAATACAGCAAAGTTTGACTTCAGTTTCACTTTAACCACTTCAGCCCCGGAGGGTTTTACCACTGTAATGACCAGGCCATTTTTTGCGATACAGCTCTCCTGGGCGATATCCCCTACATATACGGCTTTGCCCAGGAGAGCCACCAGAGGGTGCGTGAGTGTCGCCCCCTGCATGGCAGGGTACCCGATACTCGTGGCCGGTGGGTGCAATCGCCGCCGGCCACATGCGATCGCGTGTACGAGCAGCATCACAGGGGTTTGTGTGTGTAAACACACAAATCCCTGTGCTGTCTGAGGAGAGAAAACAAGGTAGAAACCACAATCTGTCATCTCCTATAGTGAGTCCTCTTCGTCCCACAGTTAGAACCCTTTGATCCCCCCCTAGTGTTGACCCCTTTGATGCCAGTGACAGTGTGTCAAAATGTCCGACCTGTCCGCCACAACGTCGCAATACTGCAAAAAAATCACAGATCACCAACATTACTAGTAAAGATAAATAAATACTAAAAACGCCATTTAAATGCTATAAATCTTTCCCATAGTTTGTAGACGCTATAACTTTTGCACAAACCAATCAATATACACTTATTGCGATTTTTTTTACCAAAAATATGTAGAGTAATTCATATCAGCCTAAACTGAGGAAAAAATATATTTAAAAAAAATAGATATTTACTGTATTTACTATAGCAAAAAGTAAAAGATAATGGGCCAGATTCAGATACAATTCCATTGGCGCAGAGTATCAGAGATACACTACGCCGCCGTATTTTACCAGGCTATACGCCGAATTCTGGTAGATTTTGTCCCTTGCGGTACGGCGGCGTAGTGTATTTCTCGCCGCGTAATCAAAATACGCGATTAGGGGGCGTGAAGCATTTAAATTAGGCGCGTCACCGCGGCGATCGAACTGCGCATGCTCCGTTCAGAAATTTCCCGCCGTGCATTGCGCGAAATAACGTCGTTACGTCATTTTTTGTTTGAGTAGCGTCGTTTAGGGACATTCCTATTCCCGGACGACTTACGTAAAAGATAAAAAAAGACGTCGGAAAACGTTGAAATTCGATGCGGGAACGACGGCCATACTTAACATGAGCTGTCTAATATTAGACCAGCAAAAAGCTGGTATAACTTTACGCGGAAAAAAGATGACTAAAGATGCCGTAAGAGATTGCGATTGACGTTCGTAACTTCGTGGATCGTCGGAAAAAGCTCATTTGCATACCCCGACGTGGAAACGACGGGAACTCCACCCAGCGGCCGCAAATTTATTGCAGCGTAGATCCGAAGGCATACTTTCGCAGCCGTATTTTCATGGTTTGAGGTTTCAGAGTAGTGAAAAACGCATGTAATTTGAAAGTACTCCAGTCTAATGCGAGTTAGACAGGAGTAAGGGCTCTGTGAATCTGGCCCAATGTTTTTTTCAAAATTGTTAGTCTTTTTGTTTTTTTTATAGCGCAAAAAATAAAAACCACAAAGGTGATAAAATACCACCAAAAGAAAGCTCTATTTGTGGGAAAAATAGGATGTCATTTTTGTTTATGTACAACATCGCAACATTTTTAAGCTAAATAAAACCTTAGCTTCCTTTACCTTAATGCAGTGCTGTTTTCATGTTCTCATTGCTCGTTTTTGCTTTGAAGTTGCTGTAATACTTCTCTGATCTCCACACTTCCTGCTTGTCTGGCTCCTTATGAAAAATCTCATGGCAGATTTTCACTGCGGTCCAAGCTGTGTGTCTAAAACTCCTCAGAACCAATCAGATTCATTTTAAAAACAAAACACTGCCCTGGATTTGTTTGTTTTTGTTCTGTGTGTCTTCTCTACTTCACAGAAACATGAAATCAAAAACAAAAGTGAAACTAGAGGCACATTATATGATTGATTTTTATCTATTTTAATCATTTTTAAAAGGAATCAGTTAACTTGTATGTCTCTATACCCTGTAAACAGTCATTTCAGCAAAAAAAATGTTTTCCTTTAGTGACCCTTTAACCACTTAAGACCCGGACCAATACGCTGGTAAATGACCCAAGGTGTTTTTGCGATTCGGCACTGCGTCGCTTTAACAGACAATTGCGCGGTCGTGCGACGTGGCTCCCAAACAAAATTTGCGTCCTTTTCTTCCCACAAATAGAGCTTTCTTTTGATGGTATTTGATCACCTCTGCGATTTTTATTTTTTGCGCTATATACAAAAATAGAGCGACATTTTTGAAAAAAAAAAACACTATTTTTTACTTTTTGTTAAAAAAAAAATCAAATAAAATAAATTTTAGTCAAACATTTAGACCAAAATGTATTTAGCCACATGTCTTTAGTAAAAAAAAAAATCGCAATAAAAAAAAATAGCTACCTAGCGGGAACAGCGACACTAATACAGCGATCAGAAAAATGATCGCTTAGTGACGCTGGCAATAGGGAGTGAAAGGGTTAACTAGGGCGGTGATCAGGGGGTTAAAACTTTATTAGGGGGGGTGGGGGGGCTATCCTGAACCTAACACTAACTGATTTTACACTGCCTGTCACACTGACACTAAATGCAGTGATTAGATCACTGCATTCACTGACACTGTGACAGGGGGGGTGGGGGGTCAGATCGCAAGGGGTTAAGTATGCCTATGTGTGTGTGTGTCAGTGTAATGTTGGTGCACACTTACAGTGAGGTGTTCCTCTCATCGCAGCGGTTGGAAATACCGCTGCGATGGGAGATTACATCACTTCCCCCTTCCTGTGTAAACACAGGAGGAGGAAGTGACACAAAGGGGGGAGCGCTGCTATTGGATGGGAGCGATCGCGGGGGGGCGGGCAAACACCGACATCCGCCCGCTCGTCCCGGATCGCTCCCAGAGACACGGGGACCTCCGCACGCCGCGGAGGGGGTCCCGATCGGACCCCCGACCCGCTACTGGGCGAGGACATAAATTTACGTCCTTGTGCCCATCCGTGCCATTCTGTGGCCGTAAATGTGCGTGCGGAGGTCCTTAAGTGGTTAAAGCGTCACAAGTGTCGTATTGCACAAATGGCCTGGTCATTGGGCAGCCAAATCTTCCGGGGCTGAAGTGGTTAAGTCATGCTACAATTGTTTTATAATTTTGTTCCCATAAATAGAGCTTTCTTTTGGTGGTATTTGATCACTGCTGGGGGTTTTATTTTATGAGCAACAGATAAAAAAAGACAGAAAAATTTGAAAAAAATATGTTTTTCTTTGTTTCTGATATAAAATGTTGTAAATGAATATGTTTTCTCCTTCACTGATGTGCACTGATAAGGTGGCACTGATAGGCACTGATGAGGTGGTACTGGTATGCAGCAATGATGGGCACTCATAGGCGGCATTGATGGGCACTCATAGGCAGCACTGATGGGCTTTGAATGGGTACTTATGGGTGACACTGACAGGTGGCACGGATGGGCACTGATAAGTGGCACTGATGGACACTGATGGGTGGCACTGCTGGGCATCACTGATGAGGAGACATCTGGCAGGCATTTTTAGTGGACACTGACTGGCACCATTTCTGGGCACTGATTAGCATATTTTATGGCACTGTGTGGTATCCCTGGTGACCATGTGGGGCATATCGGGTCATCCATGTGTGCAGGCATCCCTGGTGGTCCTGGTGTCATCCCTGGTGGTCCAGTGTGGGCATCTGCGGGGGGCTGCACTGATAAACAATCAGACCACCCCTGTCAATAGAGCCGTCGATCGGCTCTTCTCTACTCCCGTCTGTCAGACACGAGTGAGGAAAAGCCGATTAATGGCTCTTCCTGTTTACACTGTTATCAGCCGTAATTGGACACGGCTGATCACATGGTAAAGAGCCTCCGTTAGAGGCTCTTTACCGAGATCGGTGTTGCGAAGTATCAGACTGACATGCTGCACCAGCGATCGCCACGCTGCGTGCCATCACGGGCTCACATCGGTAGTTATCCTGAAAGACGTCATATGATGCCCAGTTAGGATAAGTGAAACTTCACCCGGCCGTCATTTTCATATAGGCCGGGCGGGAAGTGGTTAACCACTTAACAACCAGCCGCTGTCATTATACGACAGCAGGTCGGCTCGTCACCAACAATCGGCGTAGCTGTATGGAGGCTGCTTTAAGAGCCATAGAAGGCACGTGCGCCCGCTGCACGGGAAGAGATCTGATGTGTGCATGTGACATTTGATGGGCTGGTCTACTGCAACACCCAAACTCGTGTGCAAATCGCGTAAACCAAAATTGCGAGTGGCATCTCTTGTTCCTGATACACGTAAGTATGAATGCAATCTAACAAGAATCTAAAAATGTACTTCTATTTTCAGAGATCATAAAGGATATAAATGATTTTAATGATTTAAAAAAATCTCAAAGATTTCGCTTTCAAAGATAAAAAAAAGTTGTGGTTTCTTTGCTGAGTCGGACGGGGTTACGGAAAGTTTCCACTTGAACTGTATAGTAAGGTTCTATCTGGTTTGTATAAAGTTTACATCATGGACACACAAGTCATTACTGTAATCTTGCTGCTACTGTATGTTTGTTTTCTCTTCCGTTGCTGCCCGACATCTCCCATTGCGTTGGCAGGGAGAGCGTAAAAAGTAAATTGCTTTCCGGTCATACAGAACATTGTATATAATTCAGGGATTTGTTTAATTTATAGAAACAGTTTCCAAACATGTAATTATTAACCATAACCTTTCCAAATTGATTTTAAAGCTGAACTCCGAGCTCATCTAAAACAAAAATTTAAAGTAGAACTAACAATGCTAAACGGTATCTGAGCACCATGAAAACACTGTTCAGTACATTATTAATATTTAAAGTAAACATCAATGTCTCCATGCTTTATTTTGTTGAGAAATCCCTCTGAAAAACACCTCCCTAGCATTTCTAGCTGGGGTCCTTTTGAGTAAGGGCAGATGATTCATGTAGCATTTACTTCCTGGAATTCATCTGTCTTTAGCTCAGGCATGCAATCAGGAAAGTGTGCTTAACTGAGAAAGTACCTCCTCACCTCCTTCAGATGAAAGAAAAGAATACCCCAAACTCCATGGATGTATGACATCATTTTGGCCTAGGCCAGAAAGTAAATGGAAAAAGGCAAAATAAAGCTTAAAACAAGTAAAATATGATATACCTTCCTATCTATTTACTAAGGCTAGCAGCAAAGAATTGAAAAAAGTTGATGTTGATTAAGAAAGTTTAGTTCCCATGTGATGTAAGATGTGTGTGTTATTACGGTATATGTCAGTATTACTGTGATTATAGTCAGTCAGTTACCCCTAGAATATTTTATAAGCACCTGTTCTGTATTGAGAGAATAATTATTAGAGGGGGGGCAGTCCTTTGAGATGTTCTTCTGTCGGCTAACGTTGGGACCCTTTAACAGTGTTGGTGCACTAAACGACAGGGCCTGTCTCTGTATGTTTTCCTATATTGACCATAAAGCCTCATGCACACCGGAAGTTTTTACAGCTGTTTTTTTTTTTTGCTTCAGGCGTTTTTTTCTGCAGCCAGTAAACCTCCCAGCATGTTATCCTATGTGTCCATGCACATATAAAACACAAGGAAAAGTGGCGCCTCTGGGTGCAGTCGTTTGTAAAAGTAGGCTTTAATAAACATAAAGGTAATCAACTCACATTTACATGAGATTGGCAGGCATGGTATGTGATATGTCACAAGGGTGTTCCCGGGTAAACGGTCGTGTGGGTCTCTGGATGATGACTGTGTCCTCTTCCGACGGATGGAAATGCCGGCTCAAAACAAGGCTTGGACCAGAAATGGATGCGTTTCGAGAGCAGGTGCACTTGGATGTCTTGGCAAGTCGCGCTTCTTTGTCAACAGACATAATAATCATTATATGATTATGTCTGTTGACAAAGGAGCGCGACTATTTATTGCATTTATTTATTTACATTTTTATTGTTGAGATATATACATATATATATATATTTAGTTGGGAGCTTCAAGTTGTTGCGCCTCCACTTGTGTTATAGTCCATGCACATATAGGCTGTGATCAGCGTATATGTGCATGGACTATTTGTCAGAAGAGTTTTCTGGCTGGGAAAAAAAAACACAAAGCGAGTGGGTTTTAAGAGGAGCTCTGAAAAAAGCTTAAAAACTTTGAAAAATTATGAAAAAAAACTTGGCTATTCTGCATATTTTTGAGAGTTTTTGAGCTATATAAGCATTTGTTGGAGTATAATTTTGCTCAAAATAAAATTAAATTTACCCAAACTTTATTTTTTTTGTAGGTAACATTTTTTTAAACTCTTCAGTGATAAAAGGGTTTAGCCCCTATAAAGTTAGGCATGTTGTAAGAAAGAGAAGAAAGAACACAGGGCTGACGTGACTTGGATAAAATGGGTTTGGCATAGCAAGTTTTTATTTTTTTGGTTAAATTAAATAGGATGCAACGAGTACGTACTGGATTGATGGGTTAGGCAGGGACGGGATTAGTCAGTAAGATGGTCCTAAGAAGTCTTCAGTCAGAAGAAAGTTGGCGTCTGGAAAACTTCCAATACTTTCTCCTTCCTTAGTTTTGGTGGATGATGTTGCTTTTTTGTGGGACCAGTTATGTGTTTAATGTTGATATGTCATAGCAGCTGGTGGGGTACAAGATCCTTGAAGATTGTCATTATAGGCAAACTATACATTGGTAGGGGCCTGTCTTAGATATGGCTCCACTTATTTTGTATGGTTCAGTGACATTGAACTGTGGGTTGTTCATGGTTGTTGTTGGCATTATTGTCTCTGACTTTGCAGCTGGAGGTCTACCTTTGGGTTTTACACAGGTGGTCTGTTAAGTAGAGATGCCCTAGAAGTTTTACAAAGAACAAGGTATAAAATGATATACACAGCATCCGATATACTGTACAGCATTACATTATATTCAAAATCAGTTACTTGGTTAGAAGTTCTTGGGCCAGCAGTCGTCAAATTTTTTGCAATTCAGATAATTGATAGCTATCAATCCTTCGAATGTATAGTTCCTATGCACCGCCGTTTTTAAATCAGAGATATTTATGGTTTTGTTGGATTTCCAATTTCGCAGAATCAGTGAACGTGTTTCTAAAAGTGTGTGGGTTACGACCGGTCTGAAATTGTGTGGAAATTGATCAATATTTAAGTGTAGAAGTGCTAAGGCAGGATCAGAGGTTATGATTATTCCAGTTAGGGATGAGACAAATTGGAATACCTGGTTCCAAAGGCATTTAATATTCGGGCATTGCCAGAACATATGCATTAAGTTCCCTATGTGTCCGCAACCCCTCCAGTAAAAAGGTGTCGCTCCTGGAAAATATGTTGCCAGTCTTAGAGGAGTGTAGTGCCATCTATTTGCCACTTTGATCCCCAACTCCCAATGTTTAATACAGTGGGAAGCTCTATATATTTCTTTAAATGTGTGTTTCCATTGGTCTTCTATGAAGGAAACACCAAAATCTACTTCCCATTTTTTCATTGCTACCATTTTGGAGAATGTTAGTTTGTCCTGGAGTATGTTGTAGAAAAATGATTTCTTATCATGTTTGTCTATAAAGTAAAATTGCCATACTTTGTTCGGCAGTGCTATAGTGGGTGGGGTCATGCATTTCAGGAAATGCGTAATTTGTAGGCATTTAAACAATTTGTCGTTCGTGAGGTGGTATTGTGTCATGAGTTGGTGTACAGATTTGTGGCAGAATGTTAATATGTTAATTATAGATTTTGTTAATAAGGGGGTGATATGGCCATTAAATCTCAATTTGTGTCATGCATAGTTTACTTAGGTATGGATAAGTGGTGGAGTGGTGTTAAAACATTATTGGAGACAAATCATCCTTAATACCCTACCCAGTCAATGCCATAGAGAGAAAAACACATGGTTGTGTATTCTTACAAAGTGACCCACATGGCTTATTCCAATAACTTCACTCTACTTTATTACTCAGCAATACGTTTTTGCTCAGAATCTGCTGAAAACCCTATTTAAGGCTATAGAAATGGTTCTGTTGAAAACACCTCTGCCCTACTAAGATGCAAACAAGCTTAATCAGACCAATTTAAAATCTGTTTACCCCGATTCTTCCTGCTTACCATATGCCGCTGCTCAAGGTTCATGTTTACTGAAAGTGCATTTTTTTTTTCTTTCTATGACATTAAGGAGAAGAAAGTAAACATAATTCACATTTACAGCATGCAAGCAAAGAAGTAAAACACATAAAACAAAGCCATATCTTTGTGCGCAGGAAGCTAAGAGTGAGCCAGTTCACAGCTGCTGCCTCAATTATCCGGACGGACGTTCTGTAAATTGACATCATTGTGTAACTGTGTTTATATTTCTCCCAATTACAGATAACAGAAAGGTTTGCAGGTCATAATTTCTGAACATATTACGCTGTCATGGAATCTTGACTTGACTCAATTTACATTCCAGGAGTTCATAGTAGTTGAAGTGGGAGAAGATAGGTAAAATTACAATTAAATTGTATCTAAAGCCCAAAAATGTTTTTGTTTTAGAGTGTTGAGTGGTTAGACACACAGGTTTTTATTGTTTGTGTGCCAACTAGGGAGATCCACTTTCCCTTTCTTTGTGCTGAACCTAGCAACCATCGTCACTGGGACTGAATATGATTTTTTTTTTCAGTTCCCTATTTTACTGTTGTAGTGCTACATCCTGTAGGGGGGTCACTGGTACTAGCTGGTTCTCCCCCAAAACTGCAGCGGCTGCCTGTTCCCCCAAGCACCAGTCCACTCGTTGCAGCGCCAATAAACAGCCTAGGGGTTGTCTTTAACTTTAACAGGAGGGGAGCATTGGATACTCCAAAATTATTAGTATTCAGATTTTATGGGATAATCTTCTCCTTGAGTAACTGTGGGTGTTGGACAGTCTAATGTCTAACAGCTGGGGACCATTAAGCAAGTCTCTGAGCAGTCTAAGGCCTCTCAGCTAAAGACCACAGAGCAAGCCTTTGGCGTCTGTTTATCCTGTGCCTCTGCACAGGATAAAGAGGGCTCTGTAACTCTCCTGAGGAAAACTAACCCATCTCTCCAGTGCTTCAGACTATTTATAACCATTCCAGCCCCCTCCTGGACACTCCTCTCCAGGAATTGATTGAAACCTGGTAAATATTCAGGCTGGTTGTTTTGAATCTACTGCCCTAAGATCTTGAAGCTTCTTCCAGAGGCTGGGGGAAGCAATCACACCCCCAGCCTATGAAGCCCCAAACAGACCAGGTCAAACAGTCACTTCTCCCTTATTTACGGAAGGAGCCAAACACAAAATTTGCCTAGAATCCTATGCTAGGAGGGTGCCATGTCTTATTAAACAAAAAAGTGCCCAAGATTTACTCACTTCCAGCACTGCTGGTCCTCTTTGAACAGAATGTTTTTTTATTCTGCCCATTTCCTGTAAGTACAGCCTGTTGTTGACACTCCCTCCTAGGGGTGCTTCATCATGCAGGCTGGGTTTGCAGTATCCCCTCCACCAGTGCCCCTCCGCCAGTGCATGGAAAGAAAAGGAAGTTCTTGTGACCAGTTAGATGCCTGCAGGAAAACTGAGCCTTTTGAAGACTTAATTTGCCACAAGTTTTTGGAAATTTTAAGGGCTCTTAAATGAAAGAGTTGACTTAATGATGGAATGCTCAAACAAGCAATTTTTTTTGCGAACAGACATTCAAACTAAATTCTACTTGTGTATAGCCTATTTAACCTTTACCAGTCTTCTTTGTTATGATTTGATTTCTACAGCCCTTTAAAGAACCCCCATACCCTACAACATATATCTGTTTCAACACATGGGATAAAGTATCCAAAAAGACTATAAAGACAAGGCTATTTTGGGCTATTTTTCAAGAATCTTATTTCTTTGCGCAACAGCATTAACCATAGTACTAAGAACACCATTAAGTGGGAAAAAGTGGAAAAAGGGGACTATCGTTACAATTTCCTGAGAAGAGCAGAATTTTTTATCTTGTGCATTCTTATCTTAGCCTGAACACATTGCAATTTGCAAGCAGTATTTGTACATGCAAGGCTGATGATTTTCCAACTTTATCTGGAGTAGGATTACTCAGAGAAAGGTCAATAATCAAATCACTAAGAGCATAATACACTGCTGTTTATTAATGGGCCTACATTTACAGGATGGACTTTTTACATGGTTCTTTACCTTATTTATAAAGATATTAAATGTGTTTTATTATAGAGAGCAACAAATTCAGTAAAAAAACAAAGGTAAAACAATAGTCAGAGCAGCCTATGTAATTGTTATAGTATCTAGCAGCATAGGAAATACCCAACCAAACCTATTATATCCATAGATATTGACTGCCTTTTCTCGTGCTTGTTGCTCTTTTAGATCTATAGATCTAAATACATAAATGGATAACTTAACAAACAGAGGTGTTTAAATTAATTAAGGAGACTTTGTCACCAAAATTTCCCAAATTTATTTTTGAGTAATATGATAGTTCTTTATTTGCCACTATTATTGCCTGTTCCGAGTAATACTTTTATTGCTAAACGTCCCTGGTGTGGCTACAGAGCAGGAAGTGAAAGATAATGCATCAAGTAGGACCAGGATGGCAACAAAAAAAAATAACCCCTTACCTATTCTATCCAAAATGAAAACAAAAATGTTACAGTTTTAAATCAATGTTTTGTGTATTTATTTTAATTTACATAAAAACTTTTCTTTACAAACAAGTGTAGTTTCAAATGCATAGGGTAGGGCATGTAGATGGTCCACTGTAATTCAAGCTTAGTCCAGTAGATGGTTGTTTTAAATCTCCTGCCCTAAGCTCAAAGCCATGATTTGGGAAGGCTTAGAAGTTGTGGTTGGTAAATACCAGCAAAGGAGCACTATGAAACGTTGGCGAAGTTGCCCTGCAGGTGTTCTCTAAGTGACTTGTGTATGGTCCTTATTCTTAAAGCATTCTTAAAGCTGGATCAAGGCAATTCATCAAGGGCCAGGCAGGAGTGGGTCAAAGCGTAACGCACGCCCCCATTATACAACAGGAGCAATAATGACATTTTACAGTGAGGAGAAGCTGTTTGCTTTCTGTCTGTCTCTCTCTCTAATTTATTGTACAAAATCTTAGAGCATGGGAGAGATTGCTCTGAAAAAAAAAAAAAAATTCTCTGCAAACTGATTAACATGGACCTAAAGTCAAAAATGTATTTCAGGTCTTCACTTTCTCAATCATGTTTTCATGCTGTCGTGGAGTAAGCTGTGCTCTGATTTTTTAATGGAATAGCCAATCACTGCCTCAGGGAGTGAGGAATTTGGGGTCCCCTGATCTTGGTATCCAAGGAACAGCTTTTGTTTCACAAGATTACATCATGGGGAATGCTAAAATCACCTCATGTCTCTGTAGCTAGCATGAAAGACTTCATGTTAAACTTGTTGGTGATGTATTGAAGTAGTATCATTAGAGCTACAGTATATACAAGATAAAATAAATCTATAATGTTTAGAAACATGTAGCAGAATTTTTATCCTGGTGTGAGGTTAATAATAAGTTTAAACTTATTTGAGAATTTATTGAGTGGATTTAGAGTTGCTTATACAGTGGAACCTTGGTTTACGAGTAACACGGTTAACGAGCGAATTGAAAGATGAGCAACTTATTTTTTTTTAAATCCTGATTCGGGTTGCGAGTGTTGTCTCACAAAACGAGCAGAATTCAAGCTTCTGTGGTGTGCAGTACTGCATTTGGCCAGAGGTGCGGTGGCACCGGTGACACTCTGAACGGTTCGGAAATACTGGGAATCACTCAGAAATACTCAGTTCTCTAGTATTTTCCAAGCATTTTGAGGGTTTCCAAGTATAGCCAAGTTGTTTCTGAGTATAGCCGAGTCTCTCCGGTGCCCTCCCACCTCTGGTCACATGCGACATTGCATGCAATAGAAGTCAATGCGTAACAAATTATCTTTGTTTCCATTAACTTCTATGGAGAAACTTGCTTTGATGCGTGAGTGCTTTGGATTACAAGCATTCTCCTGGAACGATTATGCTTGTAATCCAAGGTTCCACTGTACCTAAAATAATAGTTGCCAGTAGGTAAAAAGAGAATCTAAAAAAATTGACTTATAAAAGTAGCAGTGTAAACTCCACGGTTGCCACCATTCTGAAATATTTTTTAGGAAATCTTTTGTGCGATGTTGATGTAATGTTCTATGCTGCCTTAGATGACTGAGGAGATCTATATACCCTGTTAAAAACATAGGGCCAGATTCTCAAAGAATCCCCGGCGACGTAGCCTTAGCCATTTACACTACGCCGCCACAACGTACTAGAGCAAGTGCTTTATTCTCAAAGCACTTGCTCCGTAACTTGCGGCGGCGTAGTGTAAATGGCCCGGCGTATCCCCGCATAAAACGAAGGGGGCGGCTTGTATTTAAATTAAGCGCGCCCCCGCGCCGAACGTACTGCGCATGCGCCGGCCTTAGAAAAATCCCAGTGCGCATGCTCCGAGTTATGATGCTGTTTTCGACGTGAACGTAATCGACGTAAATCCCCATTCACGGACGATTTACGCGAACGACGTAAAAAAATTCAAATTTCCCTCAGTCACGGCGTCCATACTTAACATAGGATGCGCCACCTTCGGGCTGGTTTATCTTTACACCGCGCAAACCTTACGGAAACGACGTAAACTACGACGGGGCGGCGTAACAATGTTCGGGAATCGGCGTATTAGGTTTATTTGCATAGGCAAATGAGAAAACAACGTTATGGCCACCTAGCGGCCGGCGTTGTCATTACATCTACGATCCGACGGTGTAATTTTTTTACACCTGTCGGATTTTTAGTGTATCTATGCGTAAGTGATTCTAAGAATCACACTCATAGATACCCATTGAGATACGACGGTGTATCTGACATACACCGTCGTATCGCCTCTGAGAATCTGGCCCATAGACTATAAATTCCTTTATTGTCATTTAGATAATACTGATTGATAAGTGCTAACTGGGTGGTAACTGGTGCATTTCAGCATCCTACGCTATCCTCAAATAGGAAGTCCTCTTTGTGAAGAAAGTAAAGGCCCTTCAGGGACTTTATCTCTGTTATCTGAACTGATAAAAACTGGACATGTTTTACATGCTTACAGATTTGTCATCAATAATTTTTTTAAAAGACAGGTGTGTTTGCTGTGTGTATAGACCTTCCAACACATTCTGGAAAGCTCTTGTTTGCACGGTATCGGGATCTTTTTTTCCCCTTCTATTGGTTGAACTGGATAGACTTGCATCTTTTTTTCAACCGGACTAATTGTGAAACTATAGATCTTGATAATCATTGCTCATTCTGCTTCTGCAAATAAAGGATTAGTATGCGCTGGAATTGGTGTGACATGTTTGTGGCTATTCCTAAACAGGGGCAAGGTAATGCTTGTCTAGTACACTTGCACTGCACCATGTTTGAGAAGGGCCACAACCAGTGGGATTCTCCAACAGTGAGATCTCCCTGCCAAATTACCAACTGTGGTCCTGTCCACTTGGTACTGTTTTTGAGTATTCCATCTCTCTCTGTTACATTGTCCGTATTATAAAATAAAGCATGTTTTTTTTTTTTTTTTTGCAGCTATGTTGCGCATTTTTCTGCCATATAGACTTTAATGGAAGTACCTGTAAGTTAATTAAGAGGGTTATTAATCAGTCTTTTAAGAATTTAGTTTAAAACAATAAAACACTTCATCCCATCTAGTTGCTTACCCAGGGACCCAAGCTTTAGGGTATGGTCACAAACTTATAGAGAACCTACCCTTGATATATTCTCCCTGTTGTTGGATTTTTAGGATTTCATTAAGATCAAGGCCCTTCTTTGTAAAGTCAGTGAATAGTGATGTACTGGTAATTCACTAAACTATAACACATTTATTCTTTGACATAACACTTGGTATATACAGCCATATTATTACTATTTTTAAAAGGTTATTAATAGGTTATTCCATTGAGTCTAATGACTCCTGGTCCCACTTTGATTGAACTTTGTCTTAAGCCTCATACACACAGACTTCCATCTGACTTTTCCGTGGATTTTGTTCCAAAGGGTGTTGGCCATGAACTTGTTCTGCATACACACAGTAGAACATTTTCAGCCAACATTCACCAAATCACATGATTTTTCAGCTTTTTACCGCCACCCTTTGGGCAACTTCTGCTATTGTTGTCTGATGTTTAGCATTGGTTTCGAGCATGCGTGTTTCTACTTTGGATTTTAGTCCGATGAACTTGCGTACACATGATCGGATGATTTGACATAACACATTTGTTGTCGGAAAGTTTGAAAGCATGCACACCCAACTTTCGTCTTCCGAAATTCCGACAACAATTGTCTGATGGAGCAGATTGTCCGCTAAAACATGTCCGTCGGAACGTCTGATCGTGTGTATGGGCCTTTATACTGACCTTCGGGTACCACTTTCCAAGCCCTGTTCTGTCATCTACTTGCAAATTAACCAAAGCACAGAAGAGTCTTTGTTTTATACAGAAAAAAATGTTCCACAAAAACAACAATAAGTCACAATAAAATTGTCACTATATTTGCATGTATATCATCAAATCACTGACTCAGACAATATCTTGGCTCAAGTTTAAAACAACGATGTTCTGCAACAGAATTCCATTTCTATAGACTTTGCAAGCTCCATTCAAATTCAAGGTGATGAACTCTAGAAGTAAACACAGAAGACATTACAGAAAATCCTGACATGTCTGTGACCTGACTCGTCTGGGGCAACCACAGAACATCACTCTCCAAAGTGTAAGTAAACACTCGAATCTCTAAATATTTGGCATGTGTCAAATGTGTCCTTTCAAGGTGGATGAGGAATTCTGAGGATAATTCCACCCGGCTTGGAGTGCCTGACTGGACAGGTGTCTAGTGAGGGGTCCACATGACATTTGTTGAGTTTTCATTCCAATAACAGTTTTAGAGAGTACTTGAGCATTTAATGACAGGCTGTTTATCATGGAAAAAACTGCTCAAAAACCAATTTAATGTAAATGTTAAGAAGGCTTGGTTATAGATATTCCTTGTGAGAGGTCTATATTTCCATTCCCTAGAGGGGCTGTTAAAATAAATAAAGTTTTTAATATGGGGATTAGGAAAGACACACCTTTATGAGTAGAAAGGCCTGCTATGGCAATTGGGACATTACGTTTATTCAGGCCCTGCATGGTCTACGGGTGAAATTGCAGTGGACTGGCTTAGGTGTAGTTCATGAAGCTTTACACAAGGAAAAGGCCATGCAACTATAATTTTCAAGTATCACTGAGATGAAAATAACTGTCTCTTTATTTTTTTTAACCACTTAAGGACCGCCTCCTGCACATAGACGTCGGCAGAATGGCACGGCTAGGCACATGCATGTACAGGTACGTGCTGTGCTCCTCCCAGCCGTGGGTCACGGGCGTGCGCCGGTACGAATGATTCGCAGACCCGATCGCCGCTGGAGTGCAGCGATCTGTCCCTGGAGCTGAAGAACTGTGTGTAAACACGGCTTCCCCGTTCTTTACTGTGGCGGCATCATCGATTGCGTGAACCCTTTTATAGGGAGACACAATCGATGATGTCACACCTACAGCCACACACCCCTACAGTTGTAAACACATGTTAGGTCACACATAACCCCATCAGCGCTCCCTGTGGTTAACTCCCAAACTGCAACTGTAATTTCCACAGTAAACACTGCATTTTAAATGCATTTTTTGCTGTGAAAATGACAATGGTCCCAAAAGATGACGGACTAGCTGCTGGAACACTGAATCGTCTGGTCCTGCTGGTTTCAATGATGCTGCGGCAGTGCCCTTTGTGTAGTGAATGGAGACTGTGAGGCAGGCCTTCTCATCCACATTAGTGGCTGACATCACAAATGTGCTTCTGGAAGAATGATTACGAATGATTAAACCAGAGGTCGACAATATCCGGGCGCCAGGTCGCAATTGCGACCAGAAATTGTGACCTGGCGCCCACGGCGGCTCGTAATTGAGGCCGCGGCTTTGCGGCCTACAAGTCCGCGAAGCCGTGGCCTCGATTACCAGCCGCCGCGGGCCCGCCATGATCGAGCGGCGGGGGAGGTGGGGAAGCACGGAGGCACAGGATCCTGTGCCATAGGCGGCGTTTAAAAAATTCTACAGGTTGCATGTTTTGAGTTACAGAGGAGGTCTAGGGCTAGAATTATTGCTCTCGCTCTAACGATCACGGCGATACCTCACTTGTGGTTTGAATACAGTTTACATATGCGGCCGCTACTCATGTATGTGTTTGCTTCTGCACGCAAGCTTGTTGGGACGGGGCGCATTTTCTGGCTCCTAACTTTTTTAGCTGGCTCCTAGATTCTAAGCAAATTTGTCAAGCCCTGGATTAAACATTCCCATAGACACACTCCTAAACCTTGTGGACAGCCTTCCCAGAAGAGTTAAAGCTGTTATAGCTACAAAGGGTGGGCCAACTCAATATTGAGCCCTACGGACCAAGACTGGGGTGCCATTAAATTTCATGTGCATGTAAAGGCAGGTGTCTCATTATTTTTGGTATTATAGTGTATATTGAGGTTATAACAATAATGGTGGTAAAATCCTGTGAACATCATTATTCAGGCCAGGAATGGACACTCTAGAAACCACAGTGCACAGAATCAGATAAAGTAAAGTGGGTGGCACAAGAGCCCAGGAGAGGAGAGTCATCATGTGTTAAATGAGATGTACAATCATGGATAACAGAATGACAGAGAAGAAGCCTATACGAACCCTGGTTCCTCTTTAGTCACAGAGTTCTTTGATGTTACACATCCACATCTGACGGGTCAAATGCCTCTCTTTTTTTTTTTCTTTGATTATACAGTTGTTGATATATGGAGGGTGTGGTGCATGTCACACCTAATAGCATCTATATGGGAACAACTCCCTACAAAATAGTTTTCAGTAATATCATTAAAATAGAAATGCCTCGTACACACAATCAGATTATCGGATGATAAAAATCGCTTTCAGATAGATCGTTCGATAATCAGATTTTTAGTACACAACTTTCGATAGCCAATCATGACAGTCCATCCAACAAAATCCAAAGGGACAATTTTATTCTCTAGATTCTCTGCTGAAAAAATATATATAATGGGGGTTATTTACGAAAGGCAAATCCACTTTGCACTACAAGTGCAAAGTGGGGTGGATCTGAAATGAGGGGAAGCTCTGCTGATTTTATTATCCAATCATGTGCAAGCTAAAATGCTGTTTTTTATATTTCTTGCATGTCCCC
This sequence comes from Rana kukunoris, assembly GCA_029574335.1. NCBI lineage: Eukaryota > Metazoa > Chordata > Amphibia > Anura > Ranidae > Rana > Rana kukunoris. The sequence continues at coordinate 669,732,182 of CM056049.1, forward strand.
CTCGGATCTACAGCGACTGCAATTCCAAGTGCACTTTCAGTGCAATTTAAAGTGCACTTTGCACTTGTAGCGCAAAGTGGATTTGCCTTTCCTAAATAACCACCAATGTTTGGGGGTTCTAAGTTATTTTCTAGCAAAAAATATGGATTTTAACTTGTAAACACCAAATGTAAGAAATAGGCTTAGTCATGAAAGGGTTAAATAAAGACTGACCAGGGAGGAGCTACGTACACACACTACTGCGCATGCGCGACTGATGTTTGGCCTATTTATTGACCAGTTTTGGATATGACATGTTTATATGCAAATTTCTGCCCTTTTATTGTAAGTGCACTATATTTTTAATAAATTAAAAATTTCTACAGTATTTCATATATAATCTGGTATCAAGCACCACTATGGGGTTTCCTGACGCTGCTTCCTGGTTTGTCTGTGATTCCTCTGTCACTCTCCACCCACGGCTGTCTGAGAGGACATCTGGGTTCCCACTGAGTGGATTCAAGATCTGATTGAGCATTTTTTTACCCCCCTGAGTAGGAGTGGTCAATGGTTCTCTGGTAAGCCTCCAATTGTGATCGTTTGTGGTCTCTAGATCTACATTTTCAGCACAGATCCTCTTATGGGGCAGTATGACCACATTTTCAAACTGCCATTCAGGGACCCCCCCCCAAAAAAAAAAAGATTTTTGATACCTTTCATGCCATTTTTTTTAGTGACGGGGAGGGTTTCACATTTAAGAGGTTCACGCTCAGACCTGTAGCCTGTCACTTTTTTTTGGCGGGGGTGGTTGTCACTTCCCTTAAAAGTAAAGGACTACAAGTCCCAGCATGAACCCCTGATATCTAAGGATGTGACCCCATCCATTTCTTGGGTTCATGCTGGGACCTATAGTCCTTCACTTTGGGGGAGGGGTCGCATGCCCCAAAATTTAAGGACTACAAGTCCCAGCATGAACCCCTGAGATTTCACGGGTTCATTCTGGGACCTGTAGTTCTTCACTTTGGGGGTTACATACTCCCAAAGTGAAGGACTTTGGGGCAGTAGGGGGGGTGTCATATTCTCAGCTCTGAGGGGTTCATGCTGGGACCTGTAGTCCTTCACTTTGGGGGTTACATACTCCCAAAGTGAAGGACTGCAAGTTCCAGCATGAACCTCTGATATCTAAGGCCCTGTACACACGAGGAGACATGTCCGATGAAAATGGTCCGTTTTCATCGGACATGTCTCCTGGGATATTTTCTCCCAGCGGACAGAGAACGCGGTGATGTGGCGGTGACGGTGAAGCGGCGACGTGCTCAAACACGGAAGTTCAATGCTTCCACGCATGCGTCGAATCAATTCGACGCATGCGGGGGATTTCTGTCTGATGGTTGGGCGTACTAACCATCGGACATGTCCGACGGACAGGTTTCCAGCGGACAAGTCTTAGAAACTTTTGTCCGCTGGAAACCTGTCCGCTAGGGCGTACACACGATCGAACATGTCCGCAGAAACTGGTCTGCGGACCAGTTTCAGCGGACATGTCTCCTCGTGTGTACGCGGCCTAAGGATGTGAACCCCCCAAAATTGAAGGATGACAATTCCCAGCATGAACCCCTGAGATTTACTGGTGTGACCCCCATAGATTTCACGAATTCATACTGGGACCATAGTTATTCACTACTTGGGACGGAAGGGGGTATCACATCTTCAGCTCTGAGGGGTTCATGCTGAGACCTGTAGTCCCTCACTTTTGGGGGGTTAACACACAGCGGGCGGCCCCTCAGCCTCATCTCCAGTGACAGCTCGGATCTCCACTGCATTCCGAGGCACTATATTGTCCGGGAATGAAGGTGCCCAGGACCTGGGACAGACCTGCAAAATGCGGGACTGTCCCGGGCAATCCGGGACATGTGGTCACCCTATATGGGACTCCTTTTCCTTATGAACTCTAGTTTGATTATTTTTCCAACATATTGATTCATGCACTTTATTGCACAGTTTTGCACTTTATATATATGCATTTAATATTTGTTTAGCGCTGCACTTTGTTCACGTATTTCTTATGTGCCTGGTATCTGGGATATAGTGTACAGCTGTTGTTTTGGGTTCCAAGCGCAGATATACTTTTTCTTTTCTTTTTTTAATACAATTTTGCTGTCAATGGTGAGCTTCCGTTCCCTGTTAGCCTTTACAAGTTTATTTTTTAAGAACATTTTTCTAGTGTATATGCCACGTACACACGACCAAGTCTTTTTTTCTAGACCATTAAAAATGGTCGTGTGTACGCGCCATAATAGTCCTTTTATACCCTGAAAATGAAATTAAGGCTGACCAGTTTGGCGTCACAGTGTTTATATAGCTGCCCATCTGTTTGTTTGAATTAGCCTCTGCAAATGGCCCCATCAGTGTCATATTGCGGTATTGATATTGGTGTCAGCGATGACATGCAGGCCAGAGGTCGGCGTGTATGTACATTATACAGAGTCTATGGAGGAATGCTGACGTACAGGGCTTGTCACAGTAAAAAGGGAGAAGAGGGAGACCAAAACCAGGGACATATGTTAGGAAACAGCAACATTTCAACCGCAGATACACAAACGAGGCTGAAAGATGGTTTATGTATCCTGTCCAATGCCATTAATGCAGATATATGGATTTTCTTTAAAGGTCACTGAATTCTTAAGCAATGCAGAAGCAGCTTAAAATATATTTTACAACATTTAGAAATGACTACTGCCGTTTGTTGTAATAAGGGGTCAGTGCACTCCAAAAACATATTTCACTTACAAGTGCACTTTAGTAGATAAAATCGCTCACTAGCTTCTCATAATGTGTATCCAGAACTGGGAACCTGCTTGTTTATAAACAGAGATTCCCAATAATCACTGTGATCTCTAGTACTTCTACTGGCCAGATTATCAACCTGAATTTAGCAGGGAGAGTGGATTCTGTTCTTTTTCTTCTTCCCGTGGAATATGGTATTGGGCTGCAGGTATGTATATATCACAGTATAGTAAAACAATATTGTAGCTATTACACAACCCCCTTAGGGCTTTTTCAAGCAGGCAGCTGAGGGGAGGTACCACCCTCCAACCACCACCGCCACCCCTTGAGATGCAAAGGAAGCTGGACGGGGTTGTACACATGCCACTTCCACAGCAAAATGTATACCCTCTGTTATGTTCAGTGGACAGTAGTGGAAAATAAATAAAAAACTGTGCTAGAACCCAAGTGGTATAACAAAATGCTGCCAACACTCAAACTAACAAAGTCAAAGAAGAAGGAAAAATAAAGGGGGGCAGCGCTAAATGATCCATAATGAGTGATGTGCATACTGAAAAATACCACAACGTGAATGATAATAAACAAATAAATTGAAATCGGAGTTAAATGGTGAAAAAAATTATTGGGAAGCCAAAAGCTTCAATATGTGAAAAAGAAAAAGTCCATATGGAATTAACACAATATGAAGAAATCCTTCCCATAAGATGACACAGAGTACAGGAATAACAGGTTGTCTGCTGAGATTCTCACACTCTTCATGAGGTAAACAAATGATGTACTATTACCGGAGCTGGTGGACTCTTTTGTTATATAACAGTGGGTCAAACAGGCTTGGGATCTTAGAAGATCTGGATCAATGTAGGAGGGTTCCTGTGGTTCCAAAGCGTCTGGATCAATCCTGTAAAGAGTGGTCCGATGAACTAGTAATCATTTGTTTACCTCATGAAGAGTGTGAGAATCTCAACAGACAACCTGTTATTCCTGTACTCTGTGTCATCTTATGGGAAGGATTTCTTCATATTGTGTTAATTCCATATGGACTTTTTCTTTATCACATATTGAAGCTTTTGGCTTCCCAATAATTATTTTCACCATTAAACTCCGATTTCAATTTATTTGTTTATTATGATTCACATTGTGGTATTATTCAGTATGCACATCACTCATTATTGATTATTTAGCGCTGCACTATTTATTTTTCCAGTAGTGCAACACATCCTAGTGAATGAGACCACACTGCAACTACCTTGAAATTGCGTGCAATGTATGTAATTTTGGGTACTTTTGAGGGTGTAAAATAGGTGGTGAATAGAGGACACCCGAATGGCCGATGTTCGGGCCAAACTTATGCCAGGACCATTCGCCCATCCCTGCTAGTCACCCTCTCTTGCTCACTCCTGAAATAGACTAGGGACCATAGGCATGCACATCCTAATTATCCTGTGCGGCGCAGATTCTCCCTGCTGAAGGCCAACCTCCTCCCCCTCCCCCCCCCCCTTGGCTGATGAGGATATAGAGAAAGGAACTGGGGAATGGAGCCCCTAACAAATTATAAAAAAAATAACTAAATTAAAAAAATATATAATAACATAATAAAATAATAAAATAAAAATTACACCATCCACTACTCTGACACCAATCTCTACCCTACTGACAAAGTCCACTGCCCTACTGACACTGTTCACTGCTCTACTGACTGACATTACCAACTGTCCTAATGACACCAGCTGACTACTGACATCTCCACTGCTTTACTGACACCATCCACCTCTCTACTGACACTGTCCTCTGCCCTACGTCACTAATCTCTTCCCTACTGACAAAGTCCACTGCCCTACTGACACCATCCACTGCTCTACTGACACCATCCCAGACATCCCAACCTGCAAAAACGGATTTCAGAGAGGTGGCAAACTCATTTCAGGGAGGTAGGCGTGGCTTAAACCATGCTACATATTGGGCGTAGCTTAAATGGGTGTGGTTTAATAGAGTATGAGATAACTTACAGCGGTAAGTAGTATGTGGAGACTGGTGTCAGTAGGGCAGTGGACGGTTTCAGTTATTCTATATTTTTATTATTATTTTTTACAATTATATATTTTAAATTATTTTACAAATTACTTTTTTATTTTTCACAATGATTTGGGGTGGGGTAGTGGAAAGTGTCAGTAGAGTGTCAGTAGTTTTTTGTTTTTAAAATTTTCTCAATTTTTACAATTTTGTTGTTTAATATTTTCTTTAAATCATTTTTTAAATATTTTATGTGGCAGGTAGGTAGGTTTAGGAGATATTGCAAACACCTACAGTTAAGTCTTAATCTAGGTTTACCTGTAGGTAAAACATGTCAGAGAGGGTTTATAACCACTTTAACCCCTTGATCTCCCCCTAGTGTTTAACCCCTTCCCTGCCAGTGACATTTATACAGTAATCATTGCACTTTTATCGCACTGATCGCTGTGCCAATGGTCCCAAAATAGTGTCAAAAGTGTCCGATCTGTCTGCCGCAGTCACGATAAAAATCGCAGATCGCTACCATTACTAATAAAAAAATATATAATAAAAATGTCATAAATCTATCCCTTGTTTTGTAGACATGATAACTTTTGTGCAGACCAATCAATATACGCTTATTGCGTTTTTTTTTTGTTTTTTTTACTAAAAACATGAAGAATACATATTGACCTAAACCGAGGAAGAAATGTGTATTTTATATATTTTTGGGGGATATTCATTATAGCAAAATAAAGCTCTATTTGTGGAGAAAAAAAGGACGTAATTTTCTTTTGAGTACAGCTTTGCACGACCGCTCAATTGTCAGTTAAATTGACGCAGTGCCGTTTCGCAAAAAAGGGCTTGGTCAGGAAGGGGGTAAATCCTTCCGGGGCTGAAATGGTTAAATTTCTCTTGCCCATGATTAGGTATTCTAATTTATAAAAACAACTTCACTATATTCTCTAAACGAAGCGAATAATACAGAAGTTCTGTGGTTAGTTCTCCAAGATGTGTGGAACAACCTACCTGCCGAGTTCCTTCAACAATTGTGTGCAAGTGTACCTAAAATCGATGCTGGTTTGACACCATAAAATATTGATTTGATTGAAACGTTTGCACAGTACTATATACACAGTAGGGCCCGGATTCACATACATCGGCGCATATTTATGCCGCCGTAGCTTATCTCTTTTACGCTACGCCGGCGCAGCTCGGAGAGGCAAGCATGGAATTCACAAAGCAAATGCTCCCAACTCTGCGCCGGCGTAGCGTATATTTCATAGGCTTAAGCCGGCCTAAGTGGAAGTAGGTGGAAGTGGGCTGGAAGTGGGTGTGATCCATGTTAATGAAGCGTGACCCCATGCGAATGATGGGCCGGGCACCAGACAAGTACTTAAAATGAACTGCGCATGTGTCGGGACATGGAGGTATCCCCGTGCGCATGCGTACAACCACGTCGAACAACTGCCTAAGATACGCCGGATCACTGTGTACGACGTGAACGTAACCTACGCCCAGCCAGACCCACGCCGGCCCATATTCACAGACGTCCAATGTAAAATACGTAGGCTTGTGTACCCTGGTCCATACCTTTGCATGGGTTGTGCCTCATCTATGGGGAATAACTTTACGCCAAACGTAAAACTTAAGCAAACTGCTTAAATCAAGCGCCGGGCGCAAGTACGTTCGTGAATCAGCGTATCTCCCTCATTTGCATATTTGAATAGAAAATCAATGGGAAAGTCACATGCGTACAGCGTAAAAATATGCGCCTACTCTACGCCGGCGTAGGCAAGTTACGTCGGCGGGATGAAGTCTGTTTTTAGGCGTATCTTAGTTTGTGGGTTCGGCGCACAGATACGACGGTGCATATTTGTACTTACGCTGCGTATCTGGAGATACGTCTGCGTAAGTGCTTTGTGAATCCGGGCCCGAATGTATATCATTGCACAGGGAATTACTTTGCTACCGTACCAGATATATGGACACATTTATATATACTGATATATATATATATATATATATATATATATATGTACAGGTATATAATTGCACACGGAATAATTTTGCTACACAGTTATTCATTTATATTTTGAACACTATATAACATTAAATACAAACACAGTTAGTCACCTTTATGTTTACCAAGAGATAAATGAGGCAGTAGACTTATGCAATAAATAAACCGCCAGTTTTACGCAAACTTTTTACATATACACACAGCGGTGACAAAGCCTGCCTTGTACCAGTTGGTTTGTTACCTAGTGAAATTTAATTTCATCCCGTTAGCCATGAAAAAAGTATTTATGGTTTCGCATGTAAATTTGGAATTTTCTTAGCTGTAATCGCTATTTGTTCGGCGATCTGGAGAGATACAGATTCAGCAAACTGCTTGGCCACAGCTCAGGGTCCTCGCCATACCCCGACCACAGCTCAACTGCTATAATTTTCACCGGGACAGACTGTACTTTATGCTGCGGAGGTAGCTGAACTTACAATCACAAGACTCTCTTTATGTTGGAGGTAGAGGTGAAAAACATAGGAATGCCTTGCTTACCAGAGCTCTCTTGTTTGTGATTTGTTTAGGCAGGGCTTAGTAAGTGTGACCCCAACATGCTGGGCCATCAAAATGCCAACGGAGACCTCACACCTACATTCATACGAAATAAGGCGAGCTTATAAATCACGTTGCCAATCGACGGCATAAAACCTCTTACTACTCAAAATAGAGCAGACAATGAATCTTGTTATTTTCCAGTTTATTTATTCAGGGGATGATGTAGTTGTTTACATTTTTTGTGGGGCTGGTGTGAAGACAAGGTTTGTTCTAAAGGCATCCTCCTCTGGTTCATGACTCATAAGAACTGTAATATTTATAGCTGAGGAGACATAGAAATCATTTTCATAGATTGAAGTGTACACTGTATGGAAATACTATTACCATTAGAAAAAGAAGGATTATTCTTTGGTAGCATTGTTTTATAGGATTGCGTGAAGTAAGTGTTGCTAGGCAACATAACAGGAAGTGTTTTGAGATGGACACACTACTTCCTGTTTCTGTGTGTGCGCTTCATATATGCATATAGTCTGTGGTATTTTAAAGGCATAGCTAGCTGAACACCCAACTCTGGGAAAGTTAAGGCCGGGTTCACATATGTGTTAAAGCGGTTGTAAACCGCATATACATTTTTTTTTTTGTGAACCTGCAAGGCAAAAGGCATAATCAGCTAGTATGCACGGCATACTTGCTGATTATGAAATACTTACCTCGGAACGAGGTGAAGAACACTTACCTGGTCCACGCCGAGCGAGATGTCATCTTGCTCCGGCGTGTCTTCCGGGTATCGCTGCTTCAGCGCTGTGATTGGCTGGAGTGGCGATGACGTGCGTGCGGGAGATTTCAAATCGGCTGCCGGTCCTTTCGCCGTGGATATCCCCTGCGCATGCGCCGCTGCAATCAGCGGTGCATTGCGAGGGGAATATCTCCTAAACCGTACAGGTTTAGGAGATATTCTTTATACCTACAGGTAAGCCTTATGATAGGCTTACCTGTAAGTAAAAGTCAAAAAAGTGGGTTTACAACCACTTTAAGAACAGTGTGGCCAACCTACCAGATAGAAATTTACTGACACAACACCCAAAACTTACTGGCACAGCCAAGTTTTTACTGGCATTTCCAAAAGTTACACAATTACAGTTTAAAGTGCAAATGAGAGTATTTATGCTACAAAAAAAATACAATATGAAATTAGCAATAAGACAAAAAACATATTTCTTATTTTATTTTTGATATAGTAAGTAAGTAGCTCAGGGACTGGCCTCAGGAGGACAAGAAATTAGAATGGGCGGAACGGTCTTCCGGTTCCGGCGCCTCAAGAGACAGCGGTAGTCAGACGCTGCTCCCGCCGCCATCCTCCTATTCTCTGCTACAGAGCCCGGCCAGAGCTTCGGGGGAACCCCCATCCGATCCCACTACATAGCGGGCACACATGGACCGCTTTCTGGAGCGATCGTACGCTCGAGCGGTGATTTCAACTCCCCCCGCGGGAGACGCGGCTCCAGACACAGCCAAAATGGCGGCCGCTCCATGCACGGGTGAGTCCTCACAGCCGCACGCTGCCCAGGTCACACAAACGGTGGATCCTACCTCACCAGCGGGCATTGCTCATGAGGTGGTCGCCCTGCTAGGACCCACTCTGACTGCCACAGTTGATGCCGCGGTACACAGGGGGCTAGAACAGCTCCACGTAGAAGTGCAGGCACAAGCCCAGAGGATCACACAGGCGGAAGACAGGATATCTTCCCTGGAAGATGATTCCACTGCCCAGTCAGCAATTCTAGCCCGCATTACCGCTGAAAACAGGGAACTATGGAGCAAATTAGATGATCTTGAATGTCGTTCCAGAAGGAACAATTTGCGCATAATCGGACTGCCAGAGTCAGTGACCAGTGCCCAGCTTCCAAATATATGCGCTAAAGTTATCCCTGAACAACTGGGGCTTCGCATACCTTGCACTGTTGAATGTGCTCATCGCATCGGTCAGTATGTGGAAAATCGCACTAAGCCCATACATGTCATCGTTAAATATCTGAACTATGCTGACAAAAGCGCCATTATGCAGGCATTCCGCCGAACGCCCTCCCTCTCGCTGGATGGGACAAAATTATTGCTTTTTGCAGACTATTCGGTCGAGGTGATGAAACAACGTAAAGCGTTCTCCGCTATCTGCTCAACTTTACACCGTGATCGAGTGAAATTCTCCCTGGCATACCCGGCCATCCTGCGCATCCAAACGCAGTCAGGGGAACACCTTACTTTTACTTCGCCTGAAGAAGCAGACCGGTACCTTGCATCGGCCGGCTCAGAAATGGACCACGCCAACTCTGCAGATGACCCCTCTTCACCTCCGACTACTTCTCCTGCATCCCGCAAACAAACCGGCAGCCCGATTAAACAACCGTACAAGCGGAGCCGCTTTACTCAACGGGCAGATCTTTCGGACACTCGCTGACGGGGAATCTCAGAGACTGTCTTTTGGCGGAGCCCCACGGGTGACGGGTAGTATGCTCATCACTCTTTTTCCCACCTTGAGATGACCCTCTGTATACACAGTAACTTTTCATAGACAAGCTCTTCTGCTCCTCTATGCATTGCCTAACATCTAATCCCCGCCCGGTATGCAATCACCCCTTTACCCTTCCTTGTCCCCCTCTACCCTTCTTTGTCCCCCTCTACCCTTCTTCCCCTCCCCCTACCCTTCCTCCTTTGAAGCTCACACCACGTTTTTGAAAAGGGGGCTGGCATATGGCGGGCGCTCTACCAGGCGCTCTACCCTCATGTGGAAAAAAGTGAGGTCCTTGTTGTCTGATAGGTGCTTCATGCACCAGACCTTTGTTTTATTGTTTTTCTGTTATGTTAGTTTAATGTTTGCACTGTTTGTGATTACTTGCTTTATGCACATACCCTCAGGAAGCACGCAATATTTGGGTGACCCTCGGTCTGATGATGCGGTGCCTGTGGTGAAACTTCATTCCACGCTTCGAGCGCAATACTTACCTCCAGTCCGGACATGGCCTCCTCAACCGATGGGAATCACCTAAAGATTGTCTCGTGGAACGTTAAGAGCCTTCGTTCTCCAAGTAAGCGCATGTCCATTCTTAGGCACTTGAAGCGTCTCCGGACAGATGTGGCCCTGCTTCAGGAGACCCATCTCTCTGCAGACGATTTGACCCGTTTACGCAAATTGTGGGTGGGAACTGTATATGGCTCACCAGCCGTAGGGCGCAAAGCTGGAGTGGCCATTCTCCTACACAAACACCTGAAACACACTGTTAAGGACGTGAAGACTGACACGACCGGACGTAAGATCACGCTTCACCTGACCTTAGCTGACAAGGATATAGCTATCACTAATATCTATGCTCCCAACTCGCCAAACGCCTCATTTTTTCAAGACATGGTGGCCTGGATATTGGCTGCCTCGGATACCCTACATCTAGTGGGTGGGGACTTTAATTCAGTTATGTCCACGACAATCGACCGAGTAGGGGACACAACGCGTAACCCGATCAGACCTCTCACACCGTCCTTGACCCCGACGCTCCTAACACAAGCCATAGATTCTATGCAATTCATCGATGCATGGCGTTTGGCACACCCGACTGACTGGGACTACACTTTCTACTCCCCCCCCCCCCCCCCCCCCACAACTCCTTTTCTCGCATCGACTATTTTTTTGCCTCCCCTGCGCTTCTCCCGCTGCTATGCGACGCGGAAATCACAGACGCCAGAATCTCAGACCACAGCCCCATTGCAATACAGTTGATAACTACCCAAACTTCTTCTCCCTCACACATGTGGCGCTTCCCCTCATACTTGGCGGACAATGAGGACTTCCGCCAAATGCTCTATGGAGCGTGGTTGGAATATACCTCTGCTAACGCACCACACCTCACGGACCCAAACCTGTTTTGGGAGGCTGGAAAAGCCTTCCTGAGAGGAAAAATAATTTCTTACGCCACGCAATTTAAGAAGAATGCCAAGCAACATTACATGTGAGCGAGCGCAGCTCTACGCTCGGCTCACGAATCACTTACACTTAATCGCACGCCTGACAACATACGCACTTGGAGAGCAGCCAAATGAGAATTTGACCTCTGGGCTGAACAACAAGAACTGGCTAAGAGCTCCTATTCTACTGTACACTTTCATAGGTTTGGTAACAAGGCGGGCAAACTACTGGCGAAGCTCTGCGCGGGACCACGACGTCCCACGCATATCTCTGCCCTGAAAAACCCGGATGGCAATCTAGTTACCTCGCCTACTGAAATTAATAAATTACTGGCTGATTATTATACCTCCCTATACTCGGCGGACCCGAATGACCAACCCGCAGCCGAAGCCCTTCTGTCTAGGATCCGCCTGCCTAAACTCCAGGAGGATCGTTTAGCTGCCCTTAACGCACCCATAACTGTTGAGGATATCCAGCAGACAGTCAAGTCCCTGGCGTCTGCTAAAGCCCCAGGCCCTGACGGCTACACAGCCGAATTCTATAAGCTAGCTAAAGATTTTATTCCTGATACCCTTGCACTTGTTTATGCAAACATGTGGGATGGGGGCCCCTATCTCCCTACGGGAACACAGGCCCATATTAGGCTAATCGCCAAAAAGGGTAAGGACCCCTCACTTCCAGGATCTTATCGCCCAATTTCGTTAATTAACGTGGATGTCAAAATACTATCCAAAATAATTGCATCTCGCTTAGCCCACCTACTCCCCTCTATATTACACCCGGCGCAGTCAGGGTTCGTCCAAGGACGCTCAGCCACCCTAAACATACGCAAAGTTCTTCTGGCGCTAGAATATGCTAGAATGAACCCAGAACAAGACGTTGCCATATTGTCACTTGATGCCGAGAAGGCTTTTGACAACATCAGTTGGTCATGGCTGTTCAGGGTGATGGCGGATTTTGGTTTTTTCGGGGCCAATTATGCGTTTTTTACGGCGTATGTATGAATCTCCAACTGCACGACTGGTCACTCCCGACTTCATCTCTGACACGATCCCCCTGACGAAAGGGACTAGACAGGGCTGCCCCCTTTCCCCTTTACTCTTTAATCTCGCGATAGAACCTTTATCCAGACTACTCAATTCGGCTGATGGGATCAGTGGCATCCCGATAGGTACCCACACCCTCCGTGCTGCTCTATTTGCGGACGACATATTGTTATTCTCCACACAACCCCTCACTGACTTTGACAGGCTCCGACAGCTCTTTCATACCTTCCAATTGTGTTCAGGCTTTCGAAATAACTTTGACAAAAGCGAAGTTCTATCACTTCATCCCAGACTTGCGGCCAAATGGCGCCACCAATCTCCCTTTGCCATAGCAGCACATCATATTACATATCTGGGTATTCACATTGGCCGAGAACCTTCCACTTTATATACACTTAACTTCCCACCGTTGATAACAAAAATTGTAAAGGAGTTGGAAGCCTGGGCGGCCCTTCCCCTCTCACTCTTTGGGAGATGTCACCTTTTTAAAATGGTGTCGTTTGCGCGCCTACTCTATCCTATGCAGACCATACCACTCTTATTGAAGCACTCTGATGTGACAAAAATACATACGGCATTGTCTGCCTTTCTATGGTCTCGCAAGAAACCGCGCATTTCCCTGCAAAAGCTATGTCTCCCGAAGTCTGAGGGTGGAGCGGGCCTGCCCAATATACGTTTTTATAATCTTGCCTGCTTACTCAGGCAGGGCCTGGACTGGTTAGCTGGCAAATCTAAGTACTCCAATACTCTCCTGGAGGGTGCCTCAGCCTTTCCGTATGCTCTTCCAGCTATTCTTCACTCGAACCCTAACAAACTGCCAACGTGCCTCAGGTCGAGTGTACTCCTTAGGGATACAATTATTGCCTGGAGAGAGATACGGAGACTGTTGGGGTTACCCTCCAGTATTTCTTCTCACCTGCCAATTCTGGGTAATCCCATGTTTCTACCGTCCACTATACACAAAGCATTTGAACAATGGAACGATAAGGGCCTTACCAACATCACCTCAGTGTACCTCGCTACCCCTGGCAAGTTTAAATCCTTCCAAACCTTGTCAAGGGAATTCTCCATACCAGCTACACATGTCTTCTTCTATCATCAGTTGGTCAGCTATTTACGTTCATGCCACCTACCTGGGACAGACCCCCTACAAAAGTCCTTTATTGATAGTGTGTTACACAGGGATGATTACTCCATTTCCAGCCTGTATTCCCACCTCATCGAACATCAGACTGCTAAATATCGTCTTAAACCATTCCAGAAATGGTCCCAAATATTCGAGGATGCAGACCTCTCGGAGAAAATCCTTGAGGGATACAGACGAATTTGCGAACTCACCGTATGCGAAACATGGCGTGAGACGCAATTCAAAATCATTCACAGAGCTTACTACCCCTTCCGTATTAACAAGGCGGAACCAGCACAAGAACACTGCCCCTGGTGCTCTGCTCCGCGCCCAACACTACTCCACCGCCTCTGGCAGTGCAAACCTATCGTTACCTACTGGGACTCTGTGCTGTCCTTTATCCACAAGATCGCTAAACTACTGATCCCCAGGCACCACCTGATATGTTTATTCGGCTGTGATCCACCCTCACACACACCACAATCGAAGAGCTCGCTTCACGTCTCCCCCTGGGCACATATCTGCCTTCTGGTGGCCCGCAGGACTATAATGTCTCACTGGATTAGCCCAACACCACCAAATCTAGTAGTAGTGAAAAAAGCCCTCTTATCGCTTTTCTATCTGGAAAGGTTGGACACCATTGTGTTGAACTTTCGTTCCACCTCACGTTTTTTTACGAGATGGCGTAACTTCATGAAACACTCGTTCACCCACGATGATCTGCAAAAACTCATGCAACCGTTCCGCTATACAGATTGGTATCTCAAACGGGACCTAACAAACTCCTTGGGCAACCTTAAAGTCTCCAACCTGTCTGACCCCTCTACGTTTCTGCCACCCTGAGCCATGACAACGCATTCTAGAGACCTCTTGACGTTCCTGATATGTGCATGCCCTTATCTGTTGGCTTCACCTATCGCAACTTTCACAGTCAGTTTATCATCCGGGGTTCCTAATGGTGTATTGTATTTCTTTTTTGTGTCTATAGTACTCCAATTGTTGCTTCCGCCCCTGTAAGTACTAGGTCTTGTACTGACACATCTTCTTGCTGCTGTAATATTGTTGTACAAGTAATCACAGTGCCACTGGTTTGAATGTGTTTTTCCTCCCCTTTTTATTTTATTTTTTCTTTCTATTTTATTTTGTACATGCTTCTATATGCATTTGAGCATACCTTGTTTTATTCCACTGTACTGTGAAAATTCCAATAAAAATTTCTTTAAAAAAAAGAATGGGCGGAACACACACATAAAATTTACTCTCAAAGTGACACTGACAGCAGTGATGATGATGAAAAGACCCCACTGACACAACACGTCCCCTCCTGAGTCACAGTGACAGTCTCTCTCCAAGACTAGTAGTCCCTCCAGTTTACCCCAGTCTAAACAGCACTGACAGTCCCGGTCCCAGCATGCCTTGCTCCCATACCGCAGGCCCACACACAAGGCTCTGGCCGCTCTGCTTGGCTCCATTGCACCATGCCATCACACAACATGCTCAGGCACCACCTCCGCCAGAGCCGCCCGATGCCACTGTGGCAAGCACTCGGATGGTCCCAGCTGGCTCCGGACCA
Source organism: Rana kukunoris (assembly GCA_029574335.1). Taxonomy (NCBI): domain Eukaryota; kingdom Metazoa; phylum Chordata; class Amphibia; order Anura; family Ranidae; genus Rana; species Rana kukunoris. The sequence goes on from CM056049.1 coordinate 669,747,197, forward strand.
AATTGAACATCACAGACATATTTTTTACTGGCAACCTTTTACTGGCATTTGCTGGCATGAGAAAATTGCCTGTTTTTTACTGGCTGTTACTGGTGGTTGGCAACACTGGTTAAGAATACATTTTGCCAGGTAACTCGATGTACTGTTTCTTGCCCACATCCCTAGTACAGACAATGATCAAAAAATAATTCCTCAAAGAGTGTGATTTTAACGGACCAGAAACAGTAGGTAATATAAAAGTACAATGTTTATTAATAGAACATCAGATAAAAAGTTGGATCAATAAAAAAAAAAACACATAGCATGTATGAATACATTGAACCAAACCAATGAATAACCTATTGATTAACTGCCAATAGAAGAAAATCCAACATGTTTTAACAAAGATGGTAGAGGTCTTCTTCAGGGACAATAGGTTATGCAGTTCCAGATTTTTCAAGGTTTTTCTATAATTACAAACATAAACAGTGTGTAATGGTAATTATACAGAGGTTGTGTACATATGAGTGGACATACTGACCCTATGTGCTGATGATTCAGGTTTACTGGTACAGGGCAGCCGTTCTGTGCAGAATCCACATAGGGGGTGCCTGCGTGTGCACCGCCGGTGCACTGCTTCTGCTGTATATACAGCAGTCACATTAGGGATCCCCTGTTGAAGTTACGTGACTGTAACGAACACTTGCGGGAACGCAGGGCAGTGATATTGGACGAGTTTGCGACTCGTTTTTGATATGCCTGTTTGATACTTCTCATTGTGAGTACCTACCTGTTTTTATTATTGCTGCTGATTCCGATAAATGTTTTAAATACTACACTATCGAGCACCCCTCTTTACAACCCCCCATGCCCTAATGTGAGGCTACCTAATACAGACACACCAGGGACACTTAAAGGGACTTTGATGCCAAAGTAAAGATACATACCTGAGACGTCAGGAGCCACCAGGAGATTGAAAGACACACTCATACGCTGTTACTTTACAGCGGTAAGGTAAGGGGACACCTATACCCTAAGTTTCACTGAGATCCAGCAACCACCTATCGGTAGCACTCCATACCAGAGATTGACTACTAGCACCAGCACCTTCATCCTAATCACTGTATACACACAGCCATCCATCCAGCTTGCACCTTATGGACATTGTCTGCACTGCTTTTGTTTTTTGATTTTTTTTCTTTGAAATTCATTTTTATTTAATTTTTATGGAATTTAAGTGTGAATTTATTTATGGTAGCATATGTCACATTATGATGCCATTTTAAGGAATTTATGAGTTTTATGCCGCGTACACACGATCACTTTATGTGATGAAAAAAAACGACGTTTTCTGTGAAGTAAAAAACAACGTTTTCTGTGAAGTAAAAAACTATGTTTTTGAAACTTCAATTTTCAAAGACGATGTTGCCTACACACCATCGTTTTTTCACAATGCTCTATAAAGCGAGGTTACGTTCACCACTCTTTTCCATTGAAGCTTGCTTCATAACTAGCTTCTGGGCATGCGCGGGTTGAAAAACGTGAAAAGCATGCTTCAATTTATTTTTGTCGTTTTTCACAAGACATAAAACAACGTTTTCCCCCACACACGGTCATTTAAATTGACGTTTTTAAAAAAGTTTTTTTTTTTCCATCAAATAAAGTGATCGTGTGTATGCGGCATTAATCTCACATCTATTTTGTGGTACACTTTTTTACAGTATTTGGACACTTCACTAGTCCATCGTTTATACTGTCGCAGCTGAATATTTATATTTTATTGTTGCTCTTTTGACCATTCACTTATTGTTTTTCAAGTGTACCTGTCATGTGAGCAGGGGTGTATTTAGGTTTTGTGCTGCCCTAGGCCTGACTAAACTTGTGCACCCCCTAATTTAAATATGACCCACCCCTTCCTGTCAAGGCCACGCCCCTTGCGGTTTAACACCTACCCTGAAATTTTCAAGTGGGGACACTAGTTCTGATGGCCTGGGGGGGGGGGCAATAGATTCCCTTAATTTGCATAGATTTCCTCTCACTTCCTGTTTGGCTAAGAGGCATGAAGTGAAGGGAAATCTCTGCAATAGAACAGGGATGGTAAAAAATTAGAAGCGATGCAGAATGCCAACCGCCCACAAACTGGAAGCAGTGCGGACGATTTATGGGGGCGCTAAACTAATTTTCCCAACAGTGTAGCGCAAACCGGCAGGGACACTGTCCGTGCTGCCCCCCCTGCAAAGTGCTGCCCTAGGCCTGGGCCTTGTTGGCCTAGGCCAGGATACAGCATTGCATGTGAGCACATTTGCACTTTATCACTTATTTATGCACAGCACTACTTTTACATTTATAACTCTGACTTAAGTTACATTCCTCAAGAAGACTGATTGGAATACTCCCAGGACATTGGTATGATGTCCAATCACCTAAGATGACTGAAACGAAAGTAGAACCTGTCATAAGAGGGTACCTGCTCCCCCCTTCTCCCAAAAGCATAGTTTCACAAAAAGGAGCGGTTGAGGAGGCCTTAAAGTGGAAGTTCCATTTTTGGGTGAAACCCGCTTTAACTTAAGCCTGACATTTAGTCACCCAGAATTTTCCAAATGAGAAGTCAGCAAAGCTCATCTATGTATTTATCTGAGTACAGATTTCTAGTGGAATTGAGAGGCAGGCTTATCATGTAACTTGGAGCTTAGCTCAACAAAAAAACAAAACATTAAAATGTTTTATATTATATATATTATATGTATATATATATATATACATTTTAATACGATACATTTTAGAGGCAAGGTCTACCCTCCTTTTGCATTATACCATTGGCTAAATGACCAATGCAATTTCAATACATTTACTAAAGTATCTGCAGAAATGCATCTTGGTTGCAGTTTTTGCAATGGAGTGGAGAAACCAGACTTTCTGAGATTTATCTGTGACATATTAGCTTTTAATTTGATCTTGGAACACATACAAGGGACACTAGGTTCCGCATAGTTAAGGGGGTCCGATTTAGGGCCTAGAACCCCTCCTCTTCCTTGATTAAATTGTGAGAATTTTAAGACAACCTGTATACATAATTAGAGGGAGAAAATATAAAGTTGCGACCCACCGCACTCCTCTGGCACAGCACACTTTTTCCATATTTTATATACGTGCTTTAAAGGCTTTTATAGGCTTTTCCCATGCATGTGAAAGAATCAACACATGCTTCTGATAATAGGCTGAAAGAATTAAAACATAAAAAAAAAACGGCAAATGATCCATTCAGTACACAAAGCTTTGAGAACTGAGAAAGTAGTAATGGTCTATAAATAACTTGGTAAATATGTGAAATACAATGTATAGCTTGCCATAACAGATTGGATCACACAGAATCAGTCTGTTTTTAGAAGCACAGCTGTGATTACTTAATCTTTCCAACAGCGCTGGCACAAGAATAGATAACAGCAGGGAGATGCTATTTATCATGGGTGGGGGGCAGAAGAAGAGGTAACCTGTATGCAAAAAGAGGATGAAAATGGTGCCAGGGTCAGCCCTATGTGCCACCACTGAGCATTGGAACATTCCCAATCTGCACCCAGTCACAAAAGAAAAACTAGCTGACGCTTGCTGGTAGTTTTTAGAATCCTAGCAAAAGTAGTCTTGGTATGTCCAAACCCTTATTCCTCCACCTAGGCCACAAATAAGGAATCAAGCACCTAATTCCCCCCAAATACCATAACTTATTTAGGCACCTTTATCCCCCAGGTTCAACTACTGCATTGCTTTATTTACATACATTTTATTTTTATTATTTTTAGAGACCCAGAGGCAAAGAGGGTACAATGGGGCTAAGCATAGGGGGTTCTAAACACAAGTACAACACTATTTTGTCTAGAATAAAACAGCATTTCTCCACTATTTCCATCCATTTGTTTTACCTGTCTTGCCATTAATTTAAACCTCTAATTCTTTTAAAGCTGGCCGCCTCACCACTTTGTTAAAGTGATCTTTTTGTCACTTAAAAACACTGCCCTACAAGCATCTTGTAAAGGAAAACTACTAACTGTTCCCAGTGGAGGCTGGTGCTTCATGTTCTGGTGGGGGGGGGCAAACAAACACCCTCCAGCACCTGCTCACTTGCTCACCAGCCACGCTTGCAAGCCTGTGAGTCCCGCATATACCCCATCCAGGTCGTGAGCAGCTTCAGCAGCTTCCCCGGATTCTCCTTCGGAAGATAATAGCGAATCAACATTCTCTGGCTAATATCACTGCGTCCCGAGCCCAACCTTTTGAAGCCAATTAGTGCTTATCACGTGCTTCACAAAAAAAACTTGAAGAACTTAATGCATCCGGCACCCCACAATGCGCCCTTTATTGACGGGCCACCGCTGTCTATTACCATTTTAATGGGCAGCAACTCCAGTCTTGGCTCTCTTCCAGAGCAATTGGAGCAGTTGGCATCCAAAACTTCTAGTGCCTTGTACACACGGTCGGACTTTTGACCATGCAAAAGTCTGCCCTGAGTCCATCGAAAGTCCGACAGAAAGATAGAGAATGGGTTCTGTCTGAATATCCGGCAATGTGTACGAGACATATTCTGCATATTCTTCTTGCTGGCCGCTATGTCTGTACTTTGTCCTGTAGTGACCAAACAGTTAGGGGATGGAACTACAGCATGCAGCAGGGAATACAGCTTCTGACACTCGAAAGTGCTGAAAACCAACCAGTTTTCCATACACTAGACTGGTAAGTATTAGTAGTCTTCCATACTTCCCAACTGTCCCAATTTCTAGAGGACTGTCCCACATCTGTTTCGGTATTTAACCAGCACAGGTACACAGAATTGGGGAAACATATCTCCAATTCCTGTTTCTGGCCAAATGACAATAAGTTACATGACCCAGTGCCACAAGGGAAGTCTGGGATTTTTCAGCACCCAATGCCAATATCTGTTCATCTATAGGAGAATGGGGAAAACTTATCCTCACTTCTCTGTTTCTTTCCATGTTAAAATAATGTCACATGACTCAAAGCTGCAATGGAAAACTAGCATAGACTTCACTTTTTCTGAGGTGCCAGGCTGGTCTGAGTTCTTAAAGTAGTAGTAAAGTCCGCTTTGTGATTTTTACCTATATATATACCTATAATAAGGCTTACCTGTAGGTGAAATGAATATCTGCGTTTACTGCACAGTGCTAGACCTACAGAGCTTCATGCCAGTGTTCTGTTAATATTTCCACTCCATCAGAAACTCCAACCATGTCACTTCCGGTTTATTTAAAACCTTAGTAATCAGAGATTTTGAGGAATTACTGGTTGGACACAACACCGACAACCGAATAGAGTCCGGTACAGGAAGACTGAGCTGTTTTGACAGCACAGCGGCTAACACGGACAACGCGGCCATTTTGTTGGCTAGTATCGGAGCGGAGTAAGAATCTCAGCTCATAATATCCTGCACCAGACTCTATTCGGTTGCCAGCGTTGTGTTCAACTACCAATTCATCAAAGACTCCAATTACTGCTTGTTTTAAATAAACTGGTAGTTAAGCAGTTGGAGTCTCTTAAGGGTTGGAGAACTTGACAAAACAGTGGAGCCGAGGGCTCCTGTGCACATGCACTGGAGTTTTTTGGACAGCTATTTTACCTAAGAGAAAGTCCCAAAATATGGCCTGTTGGGTGTACGTGAGGACTGAGGTTGAGAACCACTGCTTAAAATAATGTTCAGTATTCAGCTCTATGTGGTCACAACTCAGGCCGCGTACACACGGCAGAGAACCTCGACGGGCAGAACACATCGTTCCGCCCGTCGAGGTTCCCTGCCGGCCGTCGAAATCGGCGACCCGCCCGTCGGGAATGGCAACCAGCCATTCTTCCAGGCGGGCCGTCGAGCAAATAGAGAGCGTGCTCTCTATTTCTGCTCGACGGGCTTCCCGACGGGAAGCTCGCCGAGAGCGTACACACGGCCGAGGTCCTCGCTGGAATGCAGTTTCCAGCGAGGTTCTCGCTGGTTTCCAGCGAGAACCTCGGTCGTGTGTACACCGCCTCACAACCACTATTCATGAAAATGTAACTTTAGGAGATATGTTCTTCTTAAACATATTTTGTTGATCAACAGTTAGAGGGTCTTAGCTAGCTCGTGATTTTGCATCTTCAAGTTGGTAATTGTATATTAGGGTTCTCTGGGGTGCTTTAAAGGAAGCGAGGGCAACTTTTTCAATATTATCAAAACTTAAAACTGAATTGGCCCTTATGATCTTTAAAATCATTATTATTTTTTTATTTTCTGGCATACTGTCCTAAACAAGGGGAACAATTGCAAATGGGAAAACGGGGATGAATAAAAACAAGACACAAGTGCTAACTTTCCCCACACTCCCCTGAAACAAAAAAACATTTAGGCTGCAGTTTTGCTGTAAGTCTTAGTGCAGTCTGTCAGTTTGCTGGAATGAATCAAATATTTTTCTTCAGAGAAGGGTGAAAACAATCATGAAGTTTGATGCTGTCCATGAACAGCCCATTGCCTATTGAGAAAACGAGGTCATACTACAAGTGTATAACAGGTCACGACCTTCCGTCTGTATGCTTTCAATGCGTTCTCTACTCATGATATTGAGCCCACACAAGAAGTCGCGGAAATTTCACTTAGCACTCAAGAACATTCCCTTTGATCATTAAAATGCATCCTGCAAATTAAAGCATAAGATGTTAATACGCATTGATCGTATAACAAAGAATAAAGTGCATGCCCAAACATTACCTCTTGTGGTCGATGCATTATCATTATTTTAAATCATTTTTATTTATTTATTTTGTTCTGTGTACGTGTTGTATACCCATTACTGTACCAACCAGGAAGCCGATTGAACAAACATATTGCAGAATCAGAAGGATCTATAGAACTGAAAATTACAAAACAAAAACAAATACACTCATACAAACAGCATGGCTTTATAATCCACTCATTGGCTTGGCTTCTGCTGGTTTCTGAACTATGATTGTTTCCCTAAGATTAGCTGTTTGTACTCATATGGTGTGGTCAGAGGGAGACGGCTATGCAGCATTCTGAACTCTGGCACTTAATGTCATTGATTTATTGTTCGTAATAAAACATTATATTAGTAACTATGTAAAATACCACATTTCAAAAGAATGGTTTTGAGGAGGAGACCAAGTTAATCTTAAGCATAATAAATAAAAGGAAAAAAATCATTTTTATAAAGACAATGCAGATTCCAACCAACCCTCACCTATCCCATCCTTATTAACAAATTTAGAAATGGAAGATCTAGTAGAGGATTCTACTTTGTTTAGCGATACACATTTTTGGTCGACCTAAGTTTGGCCAACCTAAGTTATAACTTAGATGCCATCTTCAGGTTGAAACCTGATTTAAGTCATCCCAAAATCTTGAATCTTTATTAAGTCAGAATTCATACTCCATATTTAGATAAAGTAAAAGTATCGTCTATTCTACTCTTTTATCGACAGTGCAGGATGAGCGATTTTACCGTGCAGGAGAGGGTGGACAGAAGACCTAGGAGACATTAATGGTGAAACATGGGACACATGTTTACAAGCGGGGCCGCTTACTTTGGTTTCACAGTCGCATAGGCTATCTCACCTGTTTTTGTTGCATTGGGTTTACCGCACGCCTATTCAATTGTTCCGTTGGGGTAGAAGGGATTCTTCTCTGTGTCCTAAACATTGTGGGGAGGAGGGTTCGCTTATCCATCTGATGTGGCGCTGTCCTAAGCTGAATAGGTTCTGGGGTAATGTTACGGAGGTTATGTCACGGAGTTAGGGTCCCTTTGGACCCCCTAATATGTATACTGGGGGCAGTAGATGAAGAAATTTACCCTCATCCAGTTAATGTTGCAGTGTTTAGACTTTTGTACCTGGCAAGGAAGCTGATAGCTAGATTTTGGTTGTCCCCACACGTTCCAACTAAGAAACAATGGATTGAACAAGTTAATCTTATCCTTAGCACCATACATATCAGCATAGAAATGCAGCCCGGAAATTCAATTCCATTTGGCAGCCCTGGTTGGAAACCCCTGGACTGGCACCGCCGAGACTGTTTTTACTCGGCTGTTGCAGGTTTGAGAGGCATTTTCTATCCAGGAGATGGATCTGATTTGGTTTGAAGTGTATATTCTATAACAACTTTACTGTAGGCATGAAACTCTGATTAATGGTGGGAGGTGGTTATGATTCTATGGGCAGACTGTGGGGTGTAAGGTTTAAATTGTGGCCCGTTGGCCTCATGTGTGGTCGTGTTGGGGGGTGAGGCTGTTTTTGCCTCTCAGCACTGTCTAATCTGTGTAATTGATAGTATGTGTTTTGTTCTTATTTAATTTTTGGTGCCGCTATTGTATTGTAAAAGATTTGCTTGTTTTCTTTTATTTTGTTATTTGATGGGCTGTATTATGTACCTTATTTTGTTGGCACAATAAACATTTTTTCTGATTTAAAAAAAAGCAAAAGTATCACTGCTCCAGCAATCCAGGACTAGTGCATTGCTTATGTCTTCCAGAACATCCTTTGTCTTGTGAACATTCATTGGTCCTGGCCATGAAAATGATGGCTTTCTCTATCGTCAGCTTGCAGAGCAGGTTAGGGTTCAGGAACAGGGGTCCTCAGTGGAGATACTTCCTCCTTCAAACATCAGATGTTCCCATTTTTGTGTTTTTGTTATAGAAGTGTGCAGTCTTCCAGCACAACTTTACAATGTGACTAAATACTGCAAAGGAATCAGATGCTGCAAAATAATCATGGCATTTCAAGACACTGATGTTTTACCATGCCTATCAATGGAGGCAACATGCATTATACAATTTTCTAGACATGTTCTCACCGAAATATTTTGTTTTGGAATTTAGTTTTTGTCCAGGAAAATACATTTATGTAGTTACTCCTGGAATTCATTTTTATTTATTTTGTTTCGTTATAAAATGCATTCGTCCAAAATCCGAATTAATTAAGGTCAAATCTGTCAATTGAAGGCTTATGGTGTCTGTCGAATGTTCTATGAAGATTCGATGGAGCATCTAAACTGTACGACGCCACAATCATACATTTATGGTCGAATGTTCCGCCTACAAGCTATAGAAGAATTCTAATGTTGTATGACACTAGTAATAATTATATTTATGAATTATTATTACTAGTAAACTAACATTCAAATTCTTCTATAGCCTATGGGCAGAGCATTTAATTGAAAATGTATGATTACGGCGTCGTACAGTTTAGCTGCTTGTCGAATTTTCTTAGAACTTTCAACAGACACCATAAGCCTTCAATGACAGATTCAACGTTTGTATGTTTTTCGCTGCTTCGTCAAATCTTCGTCGTTTTATGTCGAATGGTCTACCCCAACACTGTCTCTATAATGTCGAATCTTTCCTCTCTATGTAGAATAATCTTGGACTAATAGAGTTAAGGTTAGGCACATTCGACTGCAGGTTTGATAGACACGTGATTGCTATTGTCAGCGTCATGTTGAATCTTCAATCTGTATCGAACTGTTGTAGCAACGAAAATTAAAATAAAGCATTTTTTTATGTTGGATCTTTCAAATTTCGGATTCTGTGCTTTCGTTTTTGTTTTTTAAAACGATAACAAAAATACCCAAAATTCGGCGAAAATGCATTCGGACAAAAAAGAATGCACATGTCTACACTTTATTGCATTCACAGACGTCTATCTCTACTATAAATGGGCTGGTTGGTTGTATTTGGCCCATTCAGGCCAAGTGTTCTTAGACCTCTCGTTTGCCATTAATGCACATCTTTCTGACAAACTTTGTTACCAAATATTCAGTGGTGGACCGTACTGGTTAAAAAGGCAATCTAAGTAAGTTGTGCTACAGGAGTGGTCTTACCCTTGAATAGCTGTTACTGTATAACTATAGTTAGATAAAACCTTACCATAACTAAAGGCAAACATTGTTTTTTTCATTTTGGATAGAGTGGAGAGGGATTAGAAAGCCTATTAGGTTTTTATTGCTGTCTGTGTCCACGTTTGGGAAGATTTGCCCTATCTGATTTTCCTGTTTACCATTATTAAAAGTAAAAGAAAATCCCACATTTTGGGTTGTCCCCAGAAAAGTAATAGATCTCGGGGCCCCAAGGGATTCCCTTAATTTTCTGTGATTTCATTTAACTTCCTGTTTTAAAGAGGAAGTGAAGGTAAATCTCCCCAATAAGACACAAATGGAAAAAAAATCAATACAAAATAAAAATAAAAAATGTTTTGCCTATAGTTCTACTTTTAAGCTATGTTTAAGCTGTGTTCCAGCCGCAATTTTTTATTTTATTTTTTAAAGTCAGCAGCTACAAACACTGTAGCTGCTGACTTTTAAAAAGGACACTTACGCATTATAACTAAGGGAAACCGACAGTGGGCCTTCAGGCTTTACAGCCGGTTTCCTACTGCACCTGCGCTTTCTGAATGGCCCCCATCGTATTCTGGAACGCACACACGTCCCAGAAGGCTGCAGGGGAGCAGAAGGAAATTACTCCCTGGGCCATGCCTGAGGTAATTCAGAAAAGGAAATAGTGTAGTGATATATTGCGCTAACTAAAACAAAAAATAAAAATCAAGCAGCCAACACAACAAAATGTATATTTGTAGCAAGAATGAGTGAAAAGTGTAGCGCTAATACGGGAGTCCCATACAGGGTATCCCAATGTGATTTAAGAAGTAGGTAGCTCTGACCATACTATTCCAAAAACCGAAGGTGAAAAAATATTTCAAAATTCACTTTCAAAAAATATATATTACCCTCTAAGTGGCCTCTATATATGTCCTCAAGATTCGTGAGTATTCAAACTCATTTATCAAGACAGGTAATAGGAAGGCAACTACTGTGAGTAAGTGACAAAATCATGCAAACTGTGAGCATATAATAACACAAAAAGCAACTTTTGTAACTTGTGACAAAACCATGCGATATGAGAGCATATAATGACACAAAGTCCACTGTGAATAATTCAGGGTCACCGAACATGTAAGAATTTTAGTCCCAACACTTAATAGGAGTGACACACATGTCTTCCTTGTTGGTCAACTTGAATGCAGTGTATGGTTCAAGAAGTAGTCTTCACACTTTGCACAAATACAAATGGATGGGTACCCTTACCGGATGAGATGGACCCTCACCTCACCATATGACGGGGGGTCTTACGAGCTTTTCTAGACCGATTGTCTAGTCCGGATATCACCAGGATTGTAGTCCTAGGTACGGGTAATTCCCAAGGTGCATCGGTGTCCACAGGACCACTGGGTTTGTGAGCCTTTCTAGACTTGGTCCCTGGATACACAGATATACACACAGTGCATGAGCTGCACATAGCCGGAACATTTGTGTCAGGCAAAACACAAATGTTCCGGCGATGTGCAGCTCATGCACTGTGTGTATATCTGTGTATCCAGGGACCAAGTCTAGAAAGGCTCACAAACCCAGGCTTCATAGCTGGTACTGTATACATGAAGTGCCTGAACACCCTGAACAAACCTTCGTAGGTTTACACCATGGGTCCTCAAACTACGGCCCTCCAGCTGTTCAGGAACTACAATTCCCATCATGCCCTAGTCATGTCTGTGAATGTCAGAGTTTTACAATGCCTCATGGGACTTGTAGTTCCGCAACAACTGGAGGGCCGTAGTTTGAGGATCCCTGGTTTACACTGTTCCTGGAAGCGGGGGGTCGATTTGAGAAGCGGGGGGTTCATTTACAAAAAAAAAAGAAAAATATATATAAAAAAAGGGTGGTAGCCATCCGGGGGGCCCTGGGGACCTCTGGGCCCTTTAATAAAAAGAAACCTCTGGGCCCCTTTAATAAAAAAGAAATAAAAATATATATATATAAAAAAAGAAATAAACAAGGGGGTTGCCTGGGGACCATATAACATTTTTATAAGAAAAAAGGTTCTCATCTGGGGCCCTGGGGACCTCTGGGCCTTTTAATAATAATAATAAATGTATGTATATTTATGTGTATATAAAAAATAAAAGTACTAAAAAAATATATATAAAAATTATAATTTTTTTATAAAAAAAGGGGGGTTGTCATCTGGAGCCCTGGGGATCTCCGGGCCCCTGGGGACCTCCAGACCCCTAAAAAAAAACATTGGCTCTTTAATAAAAAAAAAATATATATATATATATATTAAATATATTTTTTTTTAAAATGAAAAAATGGGGGGTTGCCACCCATGGCCCTGGGGGCCTCTGGGCCCATGGGGACCTCCAGACTGCTAAAAAAAATAAAAGAAAAAAAATTGGCCCTTTAATAAAAAATAAAATAAATAAAATATTAAAAAAAAATTTTTTTTAGAAAAACTAAAGCAAAAAAGAGGGGGGGGGGTTACCATCTGGGGCCCTGGGGGCCTCCAGGCACCTGGGCACCTCCGGACCCCTAAAAAAAAATGTATTTTTTTAGGGGGTACCCCTGGGCCCCTTACAGGTGTACTGCCTGTACCCCCCTGATGGCGGCCCTGTATAGGGGCTGATATAGTTGAGCTCCTTTGGCCATCTCTTGTTTCAGCCCCTTCTGTGTTGATAACATGGAACAAGCACAAGGCTTAGAAAGTCAGATTCAAGTGAAAATTACTTATCTACAGACAATTTCCAAGTAATTATTTAGAAACAATTGAAGTTTTGAATCTGTGCTTTTATAGCTAGGGAACTAACACTATTACAGTGGTTGTAAACACTGTGAGCGTTGCGACGCACGGCAACGGAGTTCGGCTCCAAATAAATAAAAAAAAACACAGTATAGATACAGTATACTGTAATCTTACAGATTACAGTACTGTATGAAATAATTACACACCCCCTTTGTTCCTAGTGGTCTGCCCAGTGTCCTGCATGTAGTTTTAAATTATAAATACTGTTCTTTCTGCCTGGAAACTTTAGATTGTCCATAGCAACCAAAAAGTGTCCGTTTACATCAAAAGTGGTTTAAGACCAGCTAGAAAACAGCGATAATTAATTAGAATCATTTGCAGGATTGAGTGATAGTGATTTGTGGGGAAATTCGTCATCAAACACTGAAAGTAAAGACAGCGACAATTCCGCAACTGAGCAAATTTCAGTGTTTTTGATTTGATTACATTATTGAATAATTGTTATTATTATTATATTATTATTTGTTAGAATTATTTATAGTTATTTATTATATTATATTTTGTGATTTTGTGTTTCAAACTTTATCATACCCGGGATGTCTACTAGACTCTTGTTTGGACAGATTTAAGTGAGTTTTTTCTAAAGCCCCGTACACACGGCCGAGGTTCTCGGCAGAAACCAGAGAGAACCTCGCTGGGAGCCGCATTCTGCCGAGAACCTTGGCCGTGTGTACGCTCTCGGCGAGCCCCGCCCGTCGGGAAACCCGTCAGGCAAATTTGCTCGACGGCCCGTCGGGATGAATGGCTGGTTGCCTTTCCCGACGGGCGGGTCGCCGATTCTGACGGCCGGCAGAGAACCTCGACGGGCGGAACAATGTGTTCTGCCCGTCGAGGTTTTCTGCCGCGTGTACGGGGCCTAAGAATTACAGGCCTACAATATAAAATGTCAAATTTCCATGCAAAATAATTGTACTGCTTTCAGCACCAAAAATCTGAAATAATCATACCACCAGGGAGGTTAAAGTGGTTATAAAGCTTAATTTTTTATTTATTTTTGAAAAATAACAAACATGCCTATCCTTACCTGCTCTGTGTAATGTTTTTGCACTGAGCAGCCTGATTCTCTCCTTCTGGGATCCCCCACCAGGCACTCCAGGCTCCTCCTCTTCATCGAGTGTCAAAGCGGCTTTCCCTGGAGGCACCCATGCGTGCTTGCTCCCAAGTCCATTGACAGACAGTGCCTCTGCTCCCGTGTCACTGGATTTGATTGACAGCAGCGGGAGCCAATCGCTCCCACTGCTATCAATCTGTCCAATGAGGAGAGAGATATCGAAGAGAGCCGCTGTGCTTGTGCACAGCGCTGGATCGGATGGGCTCAGGTAAGGAAAGGGGGCAGCTGCAGCACAGAAGATTTTTACATTAATGCATAAAATGCATTAAGGTGAAACAACTTTAGGCTTTAGAACCACTATAGGCTTTGCTTTGATATAAACTAACAGCTGCACATAATGTACAGATAGCAAATCCTTTTTAAAGTACCAATAATTACGTATGAGACAATAACAGCACACAGTATACATTTCCAATTATTGGCTTTGTAAGATACAATCATCTGATATGTCTTTGTGTCTGGCGTCATCTGGGTATTTATCTATACTCCAAACCTAGAAATGTGATCACTAAAAGTAAAGCACACAAGTGTCATAAATAAATAAGTGCTATCTAGTATCATCTGGAGAGAACATGATATATGTTTTGTTCTTATAGAATCCTCATTAAAAATAGATGAATTCCTATTTGTCAGCCAAAAGATTACACATAGCACTCTCCCTAGGGCCTTCTGATGCACAGGACCTGATGAGTGCCTGGAATGGGTTTTCTTGGATTCTCCAACAAGATGTCTTTGGCTGTGATGTGCTCACTGAACGCACTTCTAAGAAATGTACAAACCCACAAAGGCAAATATATCAATGAGAATCTCATTTGTGGCTAAAGACCCAAGGGAGTCAGTAGTGCGCGCTCTATTACACCTGCTCCCAGACATATGGAATCTGTGAATTCCCATGGTAAGAGTTCTAACTCTCGGCGTTAGAAAAAAATAGCATCATTGTAAAAGTGCTAAGTATTTAATCAGAGCTTCAGCCAAGCTAAATCGAGAGCTGTGAAATTTGGTGTCCTATGAGGTCTAAACGGTAGTTATTATTACTAGAATCAGTGCTGCTACATATTTGTATAAAATAAGCCAATTATTTATTCATTGACTAAAAGGCTTATAAGGACAGTACTATAAGGACAGTACAGTACTCAATTTTCTCTGTTCATTAACTATCACTCTAAAACAGTGTTGGTCAACTTACAAGGTTTAGGGGGCTTCAGCTGATATCCAGAACATCACCAAGGTGCCACACATACACTATATTACCAAAAGTATTGGGATACCTGACTTTTAAATGCATAAGAACTTTAATGGCACTCCTATCTTAGTCCATAGGGTTCAATATTGAGTTGGCCCACTCTTTGCAGCTATAACAGCTTCAACTCTTCTGGGAAGGTTGCCCACAAGGTTTAGGAGTGTGTCTATGGGAATGTTTGACCATTCTTCCAGAAGTGCATTTGTGAGATCAGGCACTGATGTTGGACAAAAAGGCCTGGCTCGCAGTCTCTGCTCTAATTCATTCCAAAGGTGTTCTATCGGGTGAGGTCAGGTCTTTGTGCGGGCCAGTCAAGTTCCTTCACACCAAACTGGCACATCCATGTCTTTATGGACCTTGCTTTGTGCGCTGTTCCAAATCATTTTGTGGAGGGGGATAATGGTGTTGGGTTGTTTTTGAGGGGTTGGGCTTGGCTCCTTAGTTCCAGTGAAGGGAACTCTTAAGGCGTCAGCATACCAAGACATTTTGGACAATTTCATGCTCTTAACTTTATGGTAACAGTTTGGGGATGTCCCCTTCCCCTTCCTGTTCCATGACTGTGCACCAGTACACAAAGCAAAGTCCATAAAGACATGGATAAGCATAATGAAACAGCAAATTGTCAGAGACTGCTAACATAAACACAGGGGATGGTCAGATACATTGCACAGGTGTGGTTCGAGACTGGAGACATGCAGAGACTGGCAACATGTTACACGAGACTGCTAGAGATCACTACTATTAGCGCCCCTTTACAAATCAACGTCATCTCTTTGACCAATGGAGCTTTTTAATATTGGGTGGCTGTCTGGGGCCCAAAGGTCCCGACCACCACAATGGAAAAGATGGGGAAAGATGCCCTGGGCCCTGTCATTGTTGTGGGGCCCAAAGAAGCTGCCTCATACTTGCCAACTATCCCAGTTTAAATTCCCTTGTCCCTTGAAGTTTTAGTCCTTTGCTGTGTCCTGATATCTCAGTGTAAAGTGCTGCTACTAATGCTGCCCAGCTCTGCCCTATTGTTGTGTACAGATGTCTCACCTGCTGACCCTATGTTTACATGTAAATAACCATTATGCATATGTAAATAACGGGAGAATTCATATGTAAATAGTGGCAGCATTCATATATAAATAGCTGAGGCCGGTGGCATTCATATGTAAATAGCTGAGACAGGTGGCATTCATATGCAAATCAAGGCAGCATTATTATGTATATTATGCCCCTCTGCAGTGAAGAGATGATGTGCTGTAACCTCTAGCAACCAATCAGTGAGTAGTATTACTGTACCGTAATCTCTAGCAACCAATCAACAAGAAGAAATCCTGTGCTTTAACCTCTAGCAACTAATCAGTGAGTGGTAATGATATGCTGTAATCTCTGGCAACCAATAGCAATCACTGCCTGACCTGATACAGTAAACTGATTTTAAGTCTAGCTGATACTTTTTGTATGTCTCAGGGCAGGTGGAGAACAAAATTGCATGGGGGGGCCTAAGAACATTTTTGCCCAGAGTCCAATCAACATTTAAGACAGCCCTGCTTCCGGGATTGTAGTTCTGAGGATCTTTTTATGTATAATGGTTTAGGAGGAGATATTTAATTTTTCAATTGTACTGGAGGAAAGTGGTTTTCCAAACTAAAGCGCATTCTAAAATAAATACAATGGGCCAATGGTATTTAAATTACCTCTCTCGTATGGCCATAGAGTATGCAGTCCATCAAAATCTGGACACTAAAGAAGTCTAAAAGGGCTTCAGTCACCTGAAATGTTGACAGATGTTATTATCTGTGTTTTAATAGAGAACAGCCCAGTGCCTAAAGTATGCCTAATCCACCACTGATGTCATTACTGACTGCTGGCTTGTGAGAACCTCACAATAAGTACCAAAGGGCTATTTTCTGAGTCTAAAGATACTTTTTCTTTACAGCTGATAAAGAGATCTAGCTTGGTCACCTCCCTGCACCTCTGTTTGCTTGGTGTGCTTAACCATCTGCATTTCATGATCTAGGAGGTGTCACTGAACACAGGACACTGCAGCCTAATGCTAGGCTTTGACAAAGCAAGGTCCATAAAGACATGGATGACCTCAACCCAATAGATCACCTTTGAAATGAATTAGAGCGGAGACTGCGAGCCAGGCCTTCTCGTTCAACATCACTGCCTGACCTCACAAATGCTCCTCTGGAAGAATGGACACACTCCTAAACCTTGTGGACAGCCTTCCCAGAAGAGTTGAAGCTCTTATAGCTGCAAAGGGTGGGCCAACTCAATGATGAAGCCTACGGACTAAGACTGAGATGTCATTAAAGTTCATGGACGTGTAAATTCATGCATCCCAATACTTTTGATGATATATTGTATATTAACTGGCTCCATAGAAAGCCGGTTCTGTTGTCATGTCATGCAAATTGGATGTGTTTCAAAACTCATCAGATTTGCATATATATGAATGAAGCCTAAAGGCCTAGCTGAGCAATCTATTTAATTTCTATTTAATTAGGTAAAGCCTTAAACTACTACTAAATCATTGGTATATTTGGCTGATGTTTTAGATCGTATCTCTATATTCTATAGACATATAGGGCCGGATTCACGAAAGACTTACGCCGACGTATCTCCAGATACGCCGACGTAAGTCCAAATGTGCGCCGTCGTATCTTTACACCGATTCCTGACGCTAGATATGTCGAAAAAATAGGCTTCCCACGCCCGACGTAACTTGTCTACGCCGGCGTATCGTGGGCGCATATTTACGCTGGCCGCAAGGGGCGCTTCCATTGATTTACACGTCGAATATGTAAATGATCGAGATAGGCCGATTCACGAACGTACTTGTGCCCATCGCTGTAATATACGCCGTTTACGTAAGGCGTACGTCCGGCGTAAAGTTATTCCACCTAAAGGTGGCGCAACCCATGCAAAGGTATGGACGTCGGAACAGCCATACGTAGTACTACGTGAATAGGGCTCTGCGTAGGTATTCAACGTATCTTAGGCGTTTGTCCCGACGTGATTCTGCGCATGCGTACTAGGAAGCGTCCACGGGACGGCGCATGCGCTGTTCGTTCGGCCCTTTATTTGCATGGGGTCATGCTTCATTATAATAAATCACTCCTACGTCCACCTACTTTGACTTACGTCGGCTTACGCCGACAACTATACACTACGCCGGCACAACGTTGAATGCATATTCTTTGTGAATAGCATGCTTGCCTCTCAACAATGCGCCGGCGTAGCGTAAAGTAGATACGCTACGCCCGCACAAAGATGCGCCGCTCTATGTGAATCCGGCCCATACTGTACATAATAGATTGGTAAAATATCACCCATATAAGTGACTTTTCTTCAATAGATGATTTCGATTAATGTAAAAATTTTCTTTGACCAAAAAAAATTAAAATAAAATGTTTGTTTGTTTGTAAAATACATATATTAACGAATAATTTTGAAATTAAACTTTGAGCTGCAGGAAACGAGCAACAGTGCATGGTTCCTAGATGGACCAATCAGTCTGCATTAATAAATTCCTGTATATCACACTATGCAGCAGCAATAAAGTTGTTCAAAAAACCTCCACCTTTTAGCATTAAAAAACTTTTCATGACCAAAGACTCGATCGTTTTGTATATTGTATATATAAACAATGTTAACTTATTGGTTTATCGTTGTTCATTTACATGGTTATGCAATGTATGTGACACTTTTTTCTTCGGCTTGTTCTATGTCTTTTTGAAAACATTTAATAAAATGTCTATGCAAAAAAAAAAAAACATTCATGAGTTCCAGTCAAATGACTTTGCCTATGCTGTGATGATGTTATCAGTCTGCTGCAGGCAGAAGGAAGCATTTCCTCAGTCTCAGTGATCAGGCTGCAAAATTAAAACTTTGGAACTTTCATAAGTTGAGAGGCTGCGTCTTGGCTTGATCTGTGTCTATGCAGCCTCTCAACTTATGAAAGTTCCAAAGTTTTAATTTTGCAGCCTGATCACTGAGACTGAGGAAATGCTTCCTTCTGCCTGCAGCAGACTATAAACATCATCACAGCATAGGCACAGCATAGATCTGTCATCTCTAAGACAGTGGGGGTTATTTACGGAAGGCAAAGTGCACTTGAAGTTGCACTGAAAGTGCACTTGGAAGTGCAGTGGCTGTAGATCCGAGGGAGACATGCAAGGGAAATAAAAAACTGTATTTTAGCTTGCACAAGATTGGATAATAAAATCAGCAGAACTTCCCCTCATTTCAGATCTACCCCTCAGATTTTCAGTGCAATTTAAAGTGCAATTTGCACTTGTAGTTTGCATATGTAGTGCAAAGTGGATTTGCCTTTCGTAAAATAACCCCCAATATCTCAGCCAAAGATGGCTTCAGCGTTATAGAGAGAATAGCAGATATTTTTTGCGTTAAAGAGTTTTTTTTATTGAGTTTACAAGGTAAAACACAACAGAGATGTTGATCGAACGTAAAAAGATGAAGGGAATGAAGTTCTGTAAAACATAGGCTTGTGCTTTGCCTCAGCTACTACCAAAGAGGGGAATTTCCAAGCTTTCGCTACAACTGTAATGCCCCGTACACTCGGTTAGAAATTTCCGACAAGAAAAGTCCGATGTGAGCTTTTGGTCAGAAATTCTGACCGTGTGTAGGCTACATTGGACTTTTCCTGTCGGAATTTCCTCCAACAAAAACTTGAGAACTGGTTCTCAAATTTTCAGCCGGAAGTTGGACGAGAAGCTTGAATTGGGTGCGTGATATACAATCCGGCTCAAGTTAAAAAGTACAATGGTTAGATCAGGATGCCCCGACGTTTCAAACATTTTGAAAGGAACACTGGAAATATCGTACCAGGCGGCTTGGGCTATTAGGCAGGTCCACCAAATATGTACATGAGTGCCCTGTTGCGAACAGCCACGAAAGCAAAGAGCTGAGTCGGTGAATTGCAGATATTTTTCAAGGACAGTACTGCGATCTCTGAGAGATACCTGCATGTAGCACACTCAGTGTTATGTAGTGTAGATTACATTTAGTAGCAGGGGTTCATTTGTTGTGTTATGAATGTGCAGTGCTTTAAGGTCTGTGGTTCTGCTACCCCCCCTGTTTTCTAGAACTCTGTGGATAGTTCTGGAATCTAGTGGTGGTGGAGCAGACACCACAGTCTGAATATTTATGGAGTTCCTACCAACCTCTGGGAGAGGCAAGGACAAGTAAGTAGGGAAACCACCCATAAATATTCAGAAGCCTGGAGGTCAAGGAGCAAAGTCCAGGGTCCAGTTGCCTGGATGGGACCCCTTGCCTGGGGGGTTCTGTCTGCCCCTGGGCAGCAGGAGAGCCAAAAGAGAAAGAGCAGCTGGATATCTCATACCCCTTACCAGTCTCAGCTAAACTGAAGCCTTCCAGAACTATGATCAAGCCTGTAAAGCAGCCTGCCCATACAGCAGTCTCTTGGATTCCAGGAATCACTAAAAGGACTGAGTGAGTAACTTCCATTTCACAAACCCTAAGCCTGTATAGAAAGGACATGAAGGCTGCAACACTTTACATGTCCGAGTCCAGTGGACAGCTTAGTGCCAGTGCAAAGTACCCAGAAACACCCCCATACCTCTAGCTTGGGACGGAAGTTGACAGGTGCTTTGGCATTTCCTGCAAGAAGAAACACCTGCATCTTCAGTTTGGAACCCTTTTACAGTTACTGTAACTGCACCAATGTTTTGTACAGGTGCACAGTATTATTAAAGTCAGTTACTAGCAGCCAGAGGCATTAGCAAGTCCTCAAAATGTGTTCATGTTCTTCAGTTCTGGGCATCCCATGCACCTCTAACCAAGTTATCAATTTAATAAATAGAACACACAAAAAAAAAATCTGAACTGTGCATTGAGCCCATGAGAAAACATGAAAATTCCTATGCCGGCTGTGTAAGTGGGAAAGACCCAATAAATCCTGCGACTCCTATGGGAGTAATCTCTAAATGTAAGTGTTTGAACATACTAAAGCCTCATACACACGATCAGACTTTTCCGTGGATTTTGTTCCGAATGGGCATTGGCCAGGTACTTGGTATGCAAACACACGGCAGGAATTCTTTCACCAAATTACATAGTTTTTCAGCTCTTTACCACCACCCTTTGGGCAACTTCTGCTATTGTTGCCTGATCTTTAGCATAGGTTCTGATTAGGGTTGTCCCGATACTGATACTAGTATCGGTATCGGGACCGATACCGAGCATTTGTGCGAGTACTTGTACTCGCACAAATGCTCCCGATGCCTGATCCGATACCCGTAAATCGGCGGATGGGGAGGGGGCGGAACCAGTGGGGTAGCGTGGACAGCGCCGGGTGCATAAATTTAGGGGGATGACAAGCAGTGTGTGTCACTGACGGATCCGTCCCCCTAATGTTCCTGTGTCCCTGTGAATGGTCATGTACAGGGCTTGCGGGGCTATCCGTGATCACGGAGGAGCTGGCCAATCCGTGATCACGGCAGGACGAGAATAGCCTATCCACGATCACGGCGGGGCTGGTCCCGCCTCCTTCAAGCCTCCGGACGATATGCTGTCTTCCCCTCCTCCAGGCTCCCCCTCTCCTCTGGACACCCTCACTTTACCTCCTCCAGGCTGATGGAACACACAAGCTGCAGGTGAGACTGTCAGAGAGAGAGGTTAGAGGAGTTTAGACAAGTCAGTATTGGTCAGTAAGTAGTGGACAGAGAAGTGGTCAGTAGTGCCCTCCATCAGTCAGTGCCATCCATCCATCGGTCAGTGCCCACTGTCAGTGCCATCCATCAGTCAGTGCCCCCTGTCAGTGCCATCCGCCCGTCAGTGCCCCCCTGTCAGTGCCATCTACCCGTCGGTGCCCCCCTGTCAGTGCCATCCACCCATCAGTTCCATTCATCTGTCAGTGCCATCCATCCGTCAGTTCCATCCACCCGTCAGTTCCATCCATCTGTCAGTGCCATCTATCTGTCAGTGCCCCCTCGTCAGTGCCATCCACCCGTCAGTGCCCCCCTGTCAGTGTTATTCACCCATCAGTGCCCCCTGTCAGTGCCATCCACCCGTCAGTGCCATCTGTCAGTGCCATCCACCCGTCAGTGCCCCCCTGTCAGTGCCATCCACCCATCAGTGCCCCCATGTCAGTGCCATCCACTCGTCTGTGCCATCTATCTGTCAGTGCCCCCTGTCAGTGCCATTCATCCGTCAGTGCCCCCTGTCAGTGCCATCCATCCATCAGTGCCATCCATGCGTCAGTGCCCCCCAGTCAGTACAATCCATCCGTCAGTGCCATCCATCTGTCAGTGTGTAATCCATCCGTCAGTGCCATCCACCCGTCAGTGCCCCCTGTCAGTGCCATCCATCCGTCAGTGCCCACTGTCAGTGCCATCCATCTGTCAGTGCCCCCCTGTCAGTGCCATCCATCAGTGCCCCCTGTCATGCCCATTTTTAAAATTGTCACATGACATTAAAAATAAGTATCAGTAATCGGTATCGGCGAGTACTTGAAAAAAAGTATCGGTACTTGTACTTCGTCTTAAAAAAGTGGTATCGGGACAACCCTAGTTCTGAGCATGCGAGTGTTGTACTTTGGACATTAGTCCGATGGACTTGTATACACACAATCAGATTTTGCTCCATCAGACATTTGTTGTTGAAAAGTTTGAGAGCATTCATAGCGAACATTTGTCCAATGAAAAACTGAAAACAATTGTCCGATGGAGCATAAACATGGTTGGATTGTCTGTTCAAACAAGTCCGTCAGACCGTTGTTGTCAAAAAGTCAGATCGTGTGTATGGGCCTTTAGAATGCATGCGCTTGTTAAAAATTACATTTGATGCCGGGTCCACCTTTACATACTTAGAAACATATGGAAAAATCCAAAGGACAACAGTCATACATTTTTTTTTCCGTATCTGCAAAACATCTTTCTAACAACTTTTTAAGAGGAACAAACATTCGACTCAAAATCACTTATTTCTTCAGACCAATATTTATGTCTGCAGTCAGCGCCTTGGTAAGCATTTCTACTCTTTGCCTGAAAGGTCACCTCAGATCTCTAAGGACACAATAGAATGCCAAGATTTGTAGTCCCATTAAACACACAAAGTACCCCTCCTCTGATCTTTTCTTGTAGAAGTATACAACTACCAGACAAGAGTGCTTTGGAACTGTTTGGCTTTGACAGTATACTACAGTTAAATAAAAACATTGAAAAACAAAGTATGGGACAACTGTTCAGTGGTTCTAATTTTTTTTCTCGGTGGAACTTTGTCCTGAACAGACCCAAACCCACAGCACCGTTCCAAACCTAATTCTTGTGCCTTGTTTTATTTTTTCCCTGAGCGAATCGCAATGGTTTTTTTCTCGCAGTTTTCCTATGGGGAAACACTACGAGGGAGCATACACACGGCCGGTTTTCCCTACCAAAGCTCTCCTGGCAGTTTTCCTGTCGGGAAAACCAGCCATGTGTACAGGGTAAAAGTGACCGAGCTGGTTCTCGGTTTTCACTTCGGTTTTCCCGGTGGTCTTTTGACCGCCAGGAAAACCGATGGTGTGTATAAGGCGGCGTACACACGACCGAGGTTCTCGCTGGAAACCAGCGAGAACCTCGCTGGAAGCTGCATTCCAGCGAGGACCTCGGCCGTGTGTACGCTCTCGGCGAGCTTCCCGTCGGGAAGCCCGTCAAGCAGAAATAGAGAGCACGCTCTCTATTTGCTCGACGGCCCGCCTGGATGAATGGCTGGTTGCCATTCCCGACGGGCGGGTCGCCGATTTCGACGGCCGGCAGAGAACCTCGACGGGCGGAACGATGTGTTCTGCCCGTCGAGGTTCTCTGCCGTGTGTACACGGCCTGAGGCATAAATGACAAGGGACCACCCCAATGTTGGGTCCGTCTTTGCTCGAACATCAGAATATAAGATGTTGTTTTTGATACTTTGTTCTGTACATATAGGCCAGATTCAGAAAGAATTTACGCGGCGTATCTTTTGATCTTTTGATACGCCGCGTAAATTTTAGGATGCGCCGGCGTATCTTTTTTCTGTATTCAGAAAGCAAGATACGCCAGAATTGTGCTAAGATACGAGCAGCGTAAGTCTCTTACGCCGTCGTATCTTAGTTGCATATTTACGCTGGCCGCTAGGTGCTGCTTCCGTCTATTTACGCGTCGAATATGCAAATTTGGTAGATACGCCGATTCACGAACGTAGGTTCGGTCGGCGTATCTATTTGTGTCGTTTACGTAAGGCGTCAGACCGGCGTAAAGTTACCCCTGCTAAATGAGGCGCAGGCAATGTTAAGTATGGACGTCGGGACAGCGTCGTATTGTACGTCGTTTACGTCGTTTGCCTAAGCCGATTCAGAATGGGGCTTGGCGTAAGTTACATTCACGTCGATATCAATGACTATTTGCGACCTGATTTTGAGCATGCGCACTGGAATACGTCCATGGCCGGCGCATGCGCAGTTTGTTTGGCGCGTCATTTACGTCGGGTCACGATTAGTTTACATACAACACGCCCACTACCTGCCTACTTTGAATTACGCGCGGTTACACCGGCCCATTTACGCTACGCCGCCGCAACTTACAGAGCAAGTGCTTTGTGAATACAGGATACGCTAAGCCCGCACAAAGATACGCTCTCCATCCTGAATCTGGCCCATAGTCTCCATCTGAAAAACCGCACTCCCAACAAAGAATAACAGAGTAAAGTATCAAAAATTAGCTAACTACAAGGTGCCACTCTCATCATTTTTTATTCTATCCAAAACAGGTTTAGTTAAAGGAAATGGAACCAAGTGAATATAGGGTAGGGGCTGCTTGATGCCAACTAACCCAACAATAGTCACAGGTCAAGGGGTGTTGACTAGGATTTTTTTAGGCACTGACAACAGACACATATGATAATATAAAAAATAATTATTACCATAAAAAACTATTCAAGGTTAAAAACATTTGGGACAGGCCCCACAATATAGAACAACAATGTTAATAACAAAAACCGTCATATATCTTGTTTGAGTGGAGCAGGCCACAACCTGCTCCACTCTAAAAAGATATATGACGGTTTTTGTTATTAACATTGCTGTTCCATATTGTGGGACCTGTCCCAAATGTTTTGGGTCTGTTTAGGACAAAGTTCCACCAAGAAAAATAATTAGAACCACTGAACAGTTGTCCCATACTTTGTTTTTTTAATGTTTTTTAACTTTGTATATTTTTTTTATGTTAATAAATATTTTTTTTATATTATCATACAGTATGTGTCTGTTATCAGTGCCTAGAAAAATCCTAGTCAACACCCCTTGACCTGTGACTATTGTTGGGTTAGTTGGCATCAAGCAGCCCCTACCCTATATTCACTTGGTTCCATTTCCTGTATCTAAGTAATCTGGATGATAGCATATTGGTACTTATTGTTTATTAGTTCTAATTGAGGCTATACTCAAAGGGCCAGATTCACAGAGCCCTTACTCCTGTCTAACTCGCGTTGGACTGGAGTACTTTCAAATTACGCACGTTTTTTCACTACTCTGAAACCTCAAACCATGAAAATACGGCTGTGGGCTTCAATCCGACTGGCTTACGTGTTCGTACGCCTTCGGATCTACGCTGCAATAAATTTGCAGCCGCTGGGTGGAGTTCCCGTCGTTTTCCGCGTCGGGGTATGCAAATGAGCTTTTGCCGACGATCCACGAAATTACGAACGTCAATCGCAATCTCTTACGGCATCTTTAGTCATCTTTTTGCTGCGTAAACTAAACCAGCTTTTTGCTGGTCTAATATTAGACAGCCCATGTTAAGTATGTCCGTCGTTCCCGCGTCGAATGTCAACGTCTTTTTTTATTTTTTACGTAACTCGTCCGGGAATAGGAATGTCCGTAAACGACGCTACTCAAACAACGAATGACGTAACGACGTTATTTCGCGCAATGCACGGCGGGAAATTTCTGAACGGAGCATGCGCAGTTCGATCACCGCGGGGACGCGCCTAATTTAAATGCTTCACGCCCCCTAATCGCGTATTTCGATTACGCGGCGAGAAATACACTACGCCGCCGTACCGTAAGGGACAAAATCTACCAGAATTCGGCGTATAGCCTGGTAAAATACGGCGGCGTAGTGTATCTCTGATACTCTGCGCCAGGGAAATTGTACCTGAATCTGCCCCAAAGTTTTTGCTTAGGTTTAGTTAAAGAAACAGTAGAGAGAAAACAAGTTAGAACCTCTGTCAGATTTGTGTTGTTGTCCGTGTCCCCTGTGGGTAAAGTTACCCTTTCTCTTTGTGTAGCCTTTGTGGTAACACAGATAGCAATAAATACCCAACAGAACATCGAATTCTTTGCCATTCTATCAATTCTATGCTATAACAAATAAAAAAGTTTGTCTGGACCAATTGGTAAAATGTGAATTTTTCACAACGGTGATACAGATGCTTTTTGTGGTCCCAGCTCTCTTTCTCTCCCTTACTGGTTCATGTTCAAGAAGGAACCAAGGTAAATATTACAGGACATCTGTTAGCCTTCATGACACTCAGTGATTGTGGTTGGTAGGGTAGTTAAGGGGTAGTCAGGGTGTCTTATATGATAAGAGGTCCACTGGAGAGATTCACCTTTGTCATAGAGACATAAAGTGATGGAGAATCTGACAGAAAGAAAACCTTCCAATGGGGACAATTGTTCTGGTGACATCGGTCTAAGAGAGCATTTTTGACCAACGTTATAGTATGTTGTTTTAGCATGCTGCCTTAAAGTGGTTGTAAACCTTTACATATCCCAGTGAAGTGATTAGGCGATAAGACAAATCCTCCTGCTGTTCCCGATTATCTGCAGCTCTCTCTCCTCTTCAGCCATTTAAAGTGCAGAATTTACACAACATTTCTGAGCTTCCAGAGGTAGGGGGCAGGATATTACATACTGCACAGTTCAGAGAGGAGAGCTGAGTGTAATCTAAGACCAGAGTGGAAGGAATCCTCTACACCCTGTAGTTGGGAGAAGTTGGGATCCCTAAGCTTTTCCCCGTCAGGAACCTTTTCCTGACACTGGTTCTGTCCCTACCATGCAGGCTAGCTGTCTCTATACTACCGACTTGCAAATGCATGCCATACCTGGGAGCCAGGGCTTTAAAAGGCTCTGTCTGGCCCAAGATGGCCACCAGAGTAACATGAGGTGGCAGCATCCAATGCAATAGCTTCTCCAGTGACCTCGGAAACAATAGAGGAACCCTGTTCCTCCTGACGTCCTTTACAACTGGAGTGCCACTGCAGGAGAACCCACCTGCAGTGGGGAAAGTAGACTATACCTGCCTACAACCCTCTCATAGGGAAACATGCACAGCTGAGGCTGTCAATTATGGGTTGTGTGCTGGAGGCCCCTTCCCCTGTCCCCTTGTCATGGAGCTATTAAGAACAAATAGAGCATGTGCTGAGAAGAAGACCAAAAGTATACATGTGCTGAGGAAAAGCCTTGGCATAGTTGCCAATACTATACACGGTGGTGCTCCTTTGCACAGAAATGTGCGCATGCGCACTAACAAACACACTTATGTATGTATTTATTTATTTTAACATACCATCACTAGTCAGTATCCTTGAACACCGCCATACCAGTCATAAGATGACGCTGTACTGCACTGGTGAAAGTATGTAAGAAACTAATTGTGAAAAAAAAAACTCACTATGCCTTCTACTAAATACCTCAAACTGTCTTCTTTCCAAAACTGCCATTTCAAGGACCTCAAGAAATGAGATAAGCCATCAGTACAAAAGGATTGACTTATTTTTAAATATATACATTTGTAGACTCTATAACGTTCATTACATTTTGGCCTCAATTGATGAATACATTTTTTTTATTGGATATGTTTTAAAACAGAAAGTAGAATATATATATATTTATATTTATATATATATATTTATTTATATATATATAGGCCCAGATTCACAGAGTGGGCACACATTTACGCGCATCGCGGGGAGGCATGCACTGTATTCAGCAAGCTATTGCTCACCAAGATACGCCAGCGTAGCATATTTTCGAAGGCGCAGGCCAGCGTAAGTGGAAGTGGGAGTGACCCCCATACAAATGATGGTCTGAGCATGGTGCAGTGTTTTAGGGCCGGCGTATCACGAACGCACATGCGCCGCGTTGTAGTCGTGACGTGGACGCCTGAAACTGCACCCTTATGCGCATGCTCACAACTACGCCGGATCACTACGTATGCCGTGAACGTAACGTATGCCCAATACGCCAGCCTGTGTTCTCTGGGGCAGACCTTTGCATGTCTATTGCTGGGTTGCGCCTCATCTATGGGGAATAACTTTACGCCGGACGCACAACTTACGCAAACATCACATAGATGCGTCGGGCACACGTACGTTCGTGAATCGCCGTATTTTCCTCATTTGCATATTTTGAATTTGCATATTTGAATGCCTAATCAATGGGAGAAGCAACATGCGTCCAAACCATATTTGCGCCCACGCTATGCCGGCGTAAGCAAGATACGTCGGGGTAGGATGGCCTGTTTTTGGACGTATGTTGGTTTGTGACTCTGGCGCACACATACGCCGAGCGCACATTTGCACTACGTTGGCTTTGTGAATCCGGGCCATACTATATATATATATATATATATATATATATATATATATTCACAATTTTCATTTATATAATTTTTTTTTTAAACCCAGTGGTGATCAAATGATCACCAAAAGAAAACTGATATAAATGTAATTTGTGTATAGTGTTGCATGACTGCACATTTGCCAGTTAAAGTAGCGCAGTGCTGAATAACCGCTTCCGGACTGCCCATCGCATATATAACCGGTTATAGTGTAGCAGTGCATATATAACCGCTACTCGACTGCCCATCGCATGTGGCAGGGTGGCCCAGCTGTGCAAAAATTACATACCTATGCGTGATTTTGTGCACGCTATATGGGGTGCATGAACCACTGGAGCCTCGCTTTCACTGTGATTGGACACAGCAGGAGCCAATCAGCAGGTCTGACAGCCAAGATGGCCACAAGGACCCGCTTATCATTCCGAGGAAAGGCAGAAGGGTGGTCTGCCTATGTAAACAACGCAGATCGCCATTCTGTGAGGGAAGAAAAGGGAGATCTTGTGTTTCTGCTAAGCAGAAACACGGATCTCTCTTTTCCTCCAGTGCATCCACTCCCCACAGTTAGAAAGCACTCCCTAGGAGCACATTCAACCCTTTATTTGCCCTGATGGTAACCCCTTCCCTGCCAGTATCATTTATACAGCGACAGTGCATTTTTTTAGCACTGTATTGGTGTCACTGGTCCACAAAGTGTCACTTAGTGTCAGATTTGTCTGCCACAATGTCGCAGTCCAGCTAAAAATTGCTATTGCTATTAAAAAATATTAAAAAATTAAATAAAAGTCCTTAAATATATCCAAAAATTTGTAGACGCTATAACTTTTGTGCAAACCAATCAATATACACTTATTATGTAGCAGAATATATACTGGCCTAAACTGATGAAGAAATTCGATTTTTTACATCTTTTTATTGAATGTGTTTTAAAGCAGAATGTAAAAAAAAAAAAAAAAAAAAACGCAGAGGTGATCAAATACCACCAAAAAAGCATTGTTTGTGGGAAAAATCTATTTTATTTGTGTACAGCGTCTCATGAACGCACAATTGTCAGTGCCGTATCGCAAAAAATGGCCTGGTCAGGAAAGGGGTAGAACCTTCCGGAGCTGCAGTGGTTAATAAAAAATGGCCAGGTAAGGAAGGTGTTAAACCTTCTGGAGGTCAGATGACTAAAAGACAACTCACCAATTTAGAGTTAATCATGAATTATGACCGTGGACTTATTGCTCACACTGTAACTTTTGCACGGAAGCCTCACATGTATGTCGGAATGGCTGTTTACATACACATAGCTTTATGTGAACACTGGAGCTTTTCTTTAGTGGCGAAGGTACATACTGTACAGATGTTAGTGGTCTGCAGGCAGCAATGTGAGTTTCATTCAGTAACACTTTAAAAAATAATTTGTGCCATTCTTCCAAGCCGCTAACAGATTCCATTGTTGCTCCACTGTTAGCCCTATTCATTGACCTGTTCATTAGAAAAACAACACATTCACGCTTTTACTTGAATCCAAGAAAGGAAAACACAACGCGTGCCAAGTAAATTGTTTTATAGCGTGGATATACTGTACCTCTATCCTGAAACAATATCTCGGGACGTTAGTGTGCAATAAACAGATAATAGGCCTGTACTATTTATGCATTTTATGTGTCGATAGCTCAGTCCCTGCTGAAATCTTTATGGCCCTCAATAAACCCTCTTTACGGCATGGCCTGCTATCGTTTTATTGCTCTTAAGGATGCAGCCAGTCTGACAAAGATTAAAACTGAATGTTACTCCTGTTCTGCCTTCTTAGGATAGTACCAAAAAAGAAAAAAAAAAAGGTAAAAAAAAAAAAAAACATATATAAATAATTATTAAAATAATGGGGCAAACTCAATGGGCCACTTGATCTTTTTTCTGCCATTACTCTTTTATATTTCTATGACAGTTTTTCAAGCATTTTTTTTTTCTTGTTAAAAATCATTAAGTGTATCATTGTGCTTAGAACATTTTCATCATTGCTTTAAGTACAGAAGACTTTTATTAAATAACCTGCACATTAGGTTTTCACCTATATGTTAGGATTTCGCCCATAAGTTAGGTTTTCACCCATACGTTAGGATTTCACCCATATGTTAGAATTTCACCCATACATCAGGATTTCACCTATATGTTCGGTTTCTTATCCATACGTTAGGATTTCACCCATGGGTTAGATTTTCACCCATATGTTAGGATTTCACCCATACGTTAGATTTTCACCCATACGTTAGGATTTCACCCATACGTTAGGATTTCACCCATACGTTAGATTTTCACCCATACGTTAGGATTTCACCCATACGTTAGATTTCACCCATACGTTAGGATTTCACCCATACGTTAGATTTTCACCCATACGTTAGGATTTCACCCATACGTTAGATTTTCACCCATACGTTAGGATTTCACCCATACGTTAGGATTTCACCCATACGTTAGATTTTCACCCATACGTTAGGATTTCACCCATACGTTAGATTTCACCCATACGTTAGATTTTCACCCATACGTTAGGATTTCACCCATATGTTCGGTTTCTTATCCATACGTTAGGATTTCACCCATGCGTTAGATTTTCACCGATAGGTTAGAATTTCAACCATACGTTAGGATTTCACCCATAGGTTAGGATTTCACCCATAGGTTCGAATTTTACCCATACGTTAGGATTTCACCCATATGTTAGATTTCACCCATACGTCAGGATTTTACCCATACGTTCGGTTTGTCATCCATACGTTAGGATTTCACCCATACGTTAGATTTTCACCCATACGTTAGGATTTCACCCATACGTTAGATTTTCACCCATATGTTAAGATTTCACCCATACGTTAAGTTTTAACATTTATTTTTGTGAAACACGCATCTGCCCTTTGGTTTTAGTATAACTGATTCATATTTTTCCAATGGAGCCTACAAAACTTTACATAGAACAAAACATAATTTAAGTAATGATTTAATTATTTTTAATTATTTAAAACATAATTTAAGCAAAACGTGAAAATAATTTCACGTTTTTAATGGTCTGCTACCTCGGATAGAATAGTGCTCAATAATATGGAAAAATAAAATAAAAAAATAGAGACCCCTGACTTCCCAGAAGAGTATGGTCAGAAACAGGTTTGCCTTAAAGCAAAAATAGGGAGAATAATCCAAAGAACTAGGGCTCTGAAACATGCAACATGTTAATTTATATATTTTATTAAGTAGATCAAAACCCATTTTACTAAAAGTTCATAAAAGTGATAACAAATTAATTAATTTTTTAATACATTTTAATCTGGAGATCATGCTATGAAGGTGCTTCTTGAGGCACTTCCTTTATTATAGTGACACCTGTTGTCCCTGTCCACCAGTTTTACTTCTGCGTTGTCACCCTTTTCTATTAACTTACATAGGCTGTTCAAATTTCAAATGTTGGTAGAGTAAGTCTTCCTCCATAGTAACTTCTCTTCTTTTTCATTGAAGGTAATTAATGGATTCCAAGCAGAAGCAACCTGCCATCATTGAGTTTATGACAAAGGAGGGGTGCAGGCTGTCTATATAAACAGAAGGCTACAGAATGTTTACGGAGATGACACCATTGACAAGAGTCACCAATGACAAGAACATTGTCAAGCTCAAAAGACCAATCATAAACAACTAAAAGTATATGCAGTGTTGAAGTAGAACTTCAAACTTAGTGAAAAAGGTCCAAATGTGAAGGGTTCAAACCACGGTGAAGTGAGAAAAACCGCCACCAGTAGGAGGCTTACTGAAGAGGGGCATATGCTCAATGGGTCAAACAAGCTGGTGTATATGGCCACTGGTAACTGGATCCTCAGCTGAGCTCCAAACTTTAACAGGTGGATCCAACCATGAAGAGGGGGAACTGTCCTGTGATCTCTAGGAGGGTGACTGTGAGTGATATGCATCGAAAAATATAAGAAAAGAGAGGGCACAAAGCGTAATACTGATAAAATATAGAGGTTTAATGTATGCAAGAACACTTAAATTTTGTAGAATAAATAGCGCTTATCAAAATAGATGTGGCAACAGTGGAGTCCTCCCGACGCGTTTCGTATCATAGTACATTGTCTCTCCACTGTTGCATTTAAAGACTATATAGATAATATGACCCCTAATCATGAGAGACCATCCCCCTGTGTGTCAGCGTTGTGAATAGCTGACTTCCTGTAAACCAAGATGGCGGCGCAGCGCGCGCTCCAAGCCTCAATTGAGATGTAACTAGAATGTACAGTTGCAATAAAAAGTATGTGAACCCTTTTGGAATGATATGTATTTCTGCACAAATTGGTCATAAAATGTGATCTGATCTTCATCTAATGCCGTGTACACACGATCACTTTTTGTGATGTAAAAAACGTCGTTTTATCTCATGAAACAAAACGACGTTTTTCAAACTTCATTTTAAAAAACGATGTTGCATACACATCATCGTTTTCTGAAAATGCTCTTGCAAAGCGTGGTTACGTAAGACACTTTCGACGGCACTCTGTTCCATTGAAGCTCCCGTCTCATAACTTGCTTCTGAGCATGCGCGGGTTTAAAAACGTCGTTTTAAACGTCGTTTTGCCCACACACGATCATTTTTTGTGAAACAAAAGACGACATTCTGAAAAACGACACAAAAAATTCAAGCATGTTGGAATTTTTTTTTGGTCGTTTTTTTTTAAGACAAAAAACAACGTTTTGCCCACACACGATCAATTTAAATGACGTTTTAAAAAACGTTGTTTTTTTTTATTGCAAAAAACAACCGTGTGTACGCGGCATAAGTCACAACAATAGACAATCACAGTCTGCTTAAACTAATAACACAACAATATTAAATGTTACCATGTTTTTATTGAACACACCGTGTAAACATTCACAGTGCAGGTGCAAAAAGTATGTGAACCCTTTGATTTAATAACTGGTTGAACCTCCTTAGGCAGCAATAACCAAACGTTTCCTGTAGTTGCAGATCAGACGTGCACAATGGTCAGGAGTAAGTTTTGACCATTCCTCTTTACAGAACTGTTTCAGTTCAGCAATATTCTTGGGATGTCTGGTGTGAATCGCTTTCTTGAGGTCATGCCACAGCATCTCAATCGGGTTGAGGTCAGGACTCTGACTGGGCCACTCCAGAAGACATATTTTCTTCTGTTTAAGCCATTCCATTGTTGATTTACTTCTATACCCAAAGGTCGTTGTCCTGTTGCAACACCCATCTTCTGTTGAGCTTCAGCTGGTGACCGTGTGTAGGGGAAAACGTAGTTTTATGACTTGTAAAAAAAAACACAAAAAAAAAATTGAAGCATGCTTCAATTTTATGTGTCGTTTTTCAAAACGTTGTTTTTTGTTTCACAAAAAGTCACCGTATGTAGCAAAAAACGTCGTTTAAAACAACGTTTTTCAACCCGCGCATGCCCAGAAGCTAGTTATGAAGCGAGCTTCAATGGAAAAGAGTGGTGAACGTAACCTCGCTTTTTGTGAAAAAACGATGGTGTGTAGGCAACATCGTCTTTGAAAAGTGAAGTTTCAAAAACGTTTCACATAAAGTGATCGTGTGTACGCGGCATAAGTTCTCCTGCAAAATGTCTTGATAAACTTGAAAATTCATTTTTTCTTCAAAGATAGCAATCCATCCAGGCCCTGACGCAGCAAATCAGTCCCAAACCATGATGCCCCCACCACCATACTTCACAGTTGGGATGAGGTTTTGATGTTTTGTGTGCTGTGCCTCTTTTTCTCCTCACATCGTGTTGTGTGGTTCTTCCAAACAATTTAACTTTGGTTTCATCTGTCCACAGAATATTTTACCAGTACTGCTGTGTAACATTTGGGTGCGCTTGTGCAAACTGTAAACGTGCAGCAATGTTTTTTTCGGACAGCAGTGGCTTCCTCTGTGGTATCCTCCCATGAAATCCATTCTTGTTTAGTGTTTTACGTATTGTAAATTCGCTAACAGGAATGTTAGCTTTAGCTGACACTCTAGGATTCTTCATCACCTCATTGTGTAGTCTGCGCTGTGCTGTTGCAGTCATCTTTACAGGACGGCCACTCCTAGGGAGAGTAGCAGCAGTGCAGAACTTTCTCCATTCATAGACAATTTGTCTTACCTTGGACTGCTTTTGGAGATACTTTTATAACCCTTTCCAGCTTTATGCAAGTCAACAATTCTTAATCGTAGGTCTTCTGAGAGCTCTTTTGTGTGAGGCATCATTCACATCAGGCAATGCTTCTTGTGAAAAGCAAACCCAGAAGTGGTGTGTGTTTTTTAATAGGGTAGGGCAGCTGTAACCAACACCTCCAATCTCATCTCATTGATTGGACTCCAGTTGGCTGACACCTCACTCCAATTAGCTCTTGGAGATGTCATTAGTCAAGGGGTTCACATACTTTTTCCACCTGCACTGTGAATGTTTACATAGTGTGTTTAATAAAAACATGGTAACATTTAATTCTTTGTGTGTTATTAGTTTAAGTAGACTGTGATTGTCTATTGTTGTGATATCATTCCAAAGGGTTCATATTCTTTTTTTGCAACTGTATATGGAAAAAGGAGGAGGGGTTGTTTTCAACGCCTCTGGAAGAACAGAGACATGTCTAGAAGACATCCCTCTTACCGCGGACAATACAGGATAGGCACGTGACACGTCACGCAATGTATCACGTGACCCTCCATATGCGTCTCACGCCTCACTAGCCGGAAGCGATTGCGCTCCAACTTACGAGACACGATACAGGATAGGCATGTGACACGTCACGCGACGTATCACTTGACCCTCCATATGCGGCTCACGCCTCACTAGCTGGAAGCAATTGCGCTCCAACTTACGAGACACGACACGTAACCCACCATACCTCGCTAGCAACGAGACACTCTATTCTAATGGAGCTATTCATCCTACACCTCTACCCTCAATAAGACACACCAGAACAGTGCATCCAAGTGTGTAAGTGGAACCAAAATGGGGGAAGGAGCATAAAGGGGCAAACATGGGCCCATCGGCTTGAAGAACCTTCTGAGTTCCATAATCATAACAGTGATAATAGGTTTGCCCTAATGTGAGGAGAGTATAAAACAGAACAGAAACAGTTGTGGATATTCGAAAGTTGTATGTATTATTGAATATACAGAAGTTTTATGTTGTTTAGGCCTGTGAGGCCCATATCTATAGAGCAGTCAGAATCTTACTGATTACTTGATTCTGGTATGAGTCGAGCTGACTTCTTGAGACCGACGGAGTTGTATAGCTAAGGTATACTAGGATAATGTGGGGGAGTAGATTATTTTACAGAGTGGCTAATGTTATAGGGTGGATGTTGTTTGTGTCTTTCTTCTATTTTTACCTAGTAATCCTGGAAATAACAAACTTTCTGAACTTGGATGGCTGCACTCACTCACTCCACTGTATCTATAGAGGGAGCCATGGTTGTCACCCAGACTGGACTTTAAACATGTCTTCCTCTTTTCATCTCCATTAAATGGGGTATTTGAGAAATTAGTAGTTAACAAAGATAACATTGTTTCATGCTTCTGGTTCATCTTATAGGAATTGACAAGGACTCTAAAAAGTGCAACAAGCATTTTCTGAATTGCTCCATCTTTGGCCCACTGACTCCATCTGGGAGCCTTGGTATGGGATTTTGTATTGAATGAGTTACATGAACTGATCTACACATGTACTTGTACTAATTGTGATTATTTTTTTAAATTTAGTTATGTTATTTGCACCTAAACACTTCCAGAAGAAGCCATTTTGGTGAAAAATGTAGAACATGTTAATGCGTATTGAATAAAAATCTAATATAACATGCTATCATTGAAATGTTTGTTATGTAAATATATGTAATTTGTGTATATGTATTTGGATTTTAACCTTTGTAAAAATAAAATATTATTATTTTATACTTCATTGACACAAACAGCACCTTTAACCAGTTAAGACCTGACCTGGCCCAATATGCAGGTTAAGGAACTTGCCCCTTTTTGCAATTCGGCACTGTGTCGCTTTAACTGACAGTTGCACGGTCGTGCGACATGGCTCCCAAACAAAATTGGCGTCCTTTTTTTCCCACAAATAGAGCTTTCTTTTGGTGGTATTTGTTCACCTCTGCGGTTTTTATTTGTTACGCTATAAACAAAAATAGAGCGAAAATTTTGAAAAAAAAATAATATTTTTTACTTTTTGCTATAATAAATATTCCCAAAAAAGAAATAAAAAATAAAACATTATTTTTTTTCTTAAGTTTAGGCCGATAAGTATTCTTCTACTTATTTTTGGTAAAAAAAAAAAAAATCACAATAAGCGTTTTTCGATTGGTTTGCGCAAAATTTATAGCGTTTACAAAATAGGGGATCGTTTTATGGAATTTTTATTAATAATTTATTTCTACTACTAATGGCGGCGATCAGCGATTTTGTTCATGACTGCGACATTATGGCGGACACATCGGACACTTTTGACACATTTTTGGGACCTTTGTAATTTTCACAGCGAAAAGTGCTATACAAATGCACTGATTACTGTGAAAATGACAATGGTAGTGAAGGGGTTATCCACTATGGGGCGCTGTAGGGGTTAAGTGTGACCTCATGTGTGTTTCTAACTGTAGGGGGCGGGGCTGGACGTGTGACGTCAGTGATCGTCGTTCCCTATATCAGGGAACAGACGATCACTGACATTGCCACACAGAAGAACGGGGAAGGTTTGTTTACACTCACCTCTCCCTGTTCTTCAGCCCCTGTGACCCGATAGCGGGACCCCCGCGGCGATCGGGTCTGCGGGTCCCCCTGGGGCGGTCACCGAGCTTTGGACCTGGTTGCGCGCTCACGACCCACGGCTGGGCTCTTAAATATATATGTCCCTGTGCCCAGCCGTGCCATTCTGCCAACGTATATCATCATGCGGCGGTCCTAAGTGGTTAAAATCCCATCCTACCTAGTTTCTTTCTCTAAGCATTTTCTGCACTTTCTAAAAGTATTTTTAGTTTGGTTTGAAAAATGAAAACAAATGCAGCCACCACATCTGAGGACTAGTAAGCTGCAATATATGACATTTTTGATCTTGGATTTAGATATACTTTAATTCCTAAGTTTTGGTTTATTTCCTGCGGGTATCTGGAAGATAAGCCTTTTAGAAGTACACAGAGTTCTGGAACTGGAATAAAATAAAATCCTTAAAACCCTGTACCAAATGATGTTTATTTAAGGTCTTCCCTGATCCCTTTCCGAGAGATGCGTAATCCACATTACAAATTGTTTAGGAAACTCGTATCTCAACACCACCTTAGATGGATTATTGTGCTTTTGTGAAGCAGTAAGTTGTAGGCCTCTGTTTAAAAATAAAGATTGGCTGTATTGTTCTTGGAGGGAAATAGGCAAGTCTCACCCTGTAGCTTGAACAGTCTGGGTTCCTGCCAAGGTGAATACTACGTCAGGCTTCTTATTTATTCCTGTGCAGTGATGAGAGTAGTATGCAGCAGAGGGAATACACAAGGACAAATATCTCCTTCAACCAGTTCAAAAAAGTCAGAGTTATGCTATAAGCCTTAGTCAATAAGCATGGCTTTACAAGCAGTTGTAGGTACAGGGGTGGACTGACCATTGAGTCACTTGGGCACTGCCTGAGGGCCCCATGCCACTAGGGGGCCCCATCAGGGTTGCCAGGCTTAGTAAAACCAGGGACAGTATGTAAAAATCTGTGTTTTTTTTACATCTGTCTCTGATATGTCTGAAACTGACATGCTTTTGATGTGAAAATCCTGAGATTTTAGCTGCCCCGCCTCTGCACTGCCTCCTGGCGTGGTGGCCACCAGTAAGTCCAGGGGCCCCATAATCTTCTATTGCCCGGGGGCCCCATGAGTTGTCACTCCGCCCCTGTGTAGTTAGCAACCAATTATAACGCATTTAACCAATTGCCTACTGTGCACCTACACCCCCTTCCTGCCCAGACACAATTTTAGTTTCCAGCACTGTGTCGCTTTAACTGACAATTGCGCGGTCGTGTGATTTGGCTCCCAAACAAAATTGATGTCCTTTTTTTCCCCACAAATAGAGCTTTCTTTTGGTGGTATTTGATCACCCGTGCGGTTTTTATTTTTTGCGCTATAAACAAAAAAATGCGACAATTTTGAAAAAAAGACACAATACTTTTTGCTTTTTGCTATTATAAATATCCCATTTAAAAAAAATAAAAACATTTTTTATCTCAGTTTAGGCTGATACATATTCTTCTACATATTTTTGGTAAAATTTTTTAAAAAAAATCGCAATAACTGTATAGTGACTGGTTTGCGCAAAAGTTATATTGCCTACAAAATAGGGGACATAATTATGATTTTTTGTTTTTTTTTAATAGGAATTTTTTTCGGGACTGGGACATTATAGCGGACACATCGGACACTTTTGACACATTTTTGGGACCATTCACATTTATACAGTGAACAATGCTATAAATATGCATTGATAACTGTATAAATGTGACTGACAAGGAAGGGGTTAACCACTAGGGGGCAGAGAATGGGTTAAATGTTTCTCCTAGTTTGTGTTCTAACTGTAGGGGGAGGGGGGTGACTGGGGGAGGTGACCGATTGTGTCCCTATGTACAAGGGACACAGATCGGTCTCCTCTCTCCCTGACAGGGACGTGGAGCTCTGTGTTTACACACAGAGCTCCACGTCCCAGCTCAGATACTCTGCAATCGTGGGTGCCCGGCGGCCATCGCGGCCGCCGGGCACGCGCACAGTGTTCTCAGTGACGCGACAGGCGTCATATGACGTCCTGTCAGAACAATAGAGTAAACCCGCCCACCGTCATTTGATGGCGGGCGGGTATTAAGTGGTTTAAAATGTGGGTTTAGGAATAAGTACCGTACTTGTTTTATAAATAAGGCTACATAGGCGAGTGAACAGGTCCAAAGGAATCCATAAAAAAAACACAGACCTATCTATTTCAATTTCTAGGATTGCTGGTTCAGATACATAAACCCTCACTCCTACTCATGGGACTGACACCAATTATGGTTTCTTGCTGATACCAAGAACACCAGTCAGATACATTCTTATACTAGGCTTTTTTGTCATTGCCTAGACATGTTGTAAGGCCCTGTATATATGTATATATATATATATACATATATATATATATATATTATATATACACACACACACACTATTAGCCAGATTCAGTAAGACTTACAACAGCGTATCAGTAGATAAGCCGTTGTAAGTCCGAATCCGCGCCGTCGTATCTTTAAGCGTATTCTCAAACTGAGATACGTTTAAATGTTGCTAAGATACGACCGGCGTAGGAGACTATCTTAGCTGCATATTTACGCTGGCCGCTAGGGGCGTGTACGTGGATTTACACCTAGAATATGCAAATGAGCAAGATACGCTTATTCACAAACGTACGTACGCCCGTCGCAGTAAGCTACGCCATTTACGTAAGGCGTTTTTCAGGCGTAAATATAAACCACCAAAAAGATGGCGCAGCCAATGTTAAGTATGGACGTCGGAACTGCCGTCGAATTTCACGTCGTTTACGTCGTTTGCGTAAGCCGATTCAGAATGGGGCTGGGCGTAGGTTACATTCACGTTGAAAGCAATGAGTATTTGCTACGTGATTATGAGCATGCGCGTGAGATGCACCGTAACAAGCGGCCCTTCATTTACATGGGGTCATGGCTACTTTACATGTAGCACGCCCATATATTACCAAAAGTATTGGGACACCTGCCTTTACCAGCACATGAACTTTAATGTCATCCCAGTCTTAGTTCGTAGGGTTCAATATTGAGTTGGCCCACCCTTTGCAGCTATAACAGCTTCAACTCTGCTGGGAAGACTGTCCACAAGGTTTAGGAGTGTGTCTATGGGAATGCTTGACCATTCTTCCAGAAGTGTATGTGTAAGGTCAGGCACTGATGTTGGACAAGAAGGCCTGGCTCACAGTCTCCACTCTAATTCATCCCAAAGGTGTTCTATTGGGTTGAGGTCACAGGACTCTTTGTCTCAGTCAAGTTCCTCCACTCCAAACTTGCTCATTCACACTATATTGCCAAAAGTATTGGACCAACCCTCCAAATCATTTGGTGGAGAGAGGGATTATAGTGTGGGGTTGTTTTTCAGGGGTCCAGCTTGGCCCCTTAGTTCCAGTGGACAATTTAATGCTCCCAATTTTAAAGGGAACAGTTTGGGGATGGCCCCTTCCTTTTCCAACATGACTGCACACCAGTGCACAAAGCAAGGTCCATAAAGACATGGATGAGTGAGTTTGGGCTGGAGGAATTTGACTGGCTGCACAGAGTCCTGACGTCAATCCGATAGAACACCTTTGGGATGAATTAGTGCAGGGACTGCGAGCCAGTCCTTCTTGTCCACATCAGTGCCTGACCTCACAAATGCGCTTCTGGAAGAATGGTCAAACATTCCCATAGACACACTCCTGGTAGCTGGTATAGCTGCCAACTCAATATTGAACCCTACAGACTAAGACTGGGATACCATTAAGGTCCATGTGCGTGAAGAGGCAGATGTCCCAATACTTTTGGTAATATAGTGTATATTGACCAAAAAACCAAGCCCTTGGACCTTTGCTGCAGAGTGGTTCAGATCTGGTCATATGCACTTGGCCAAATGATTTCCACCGCTATGCTTGATAGCAAAAAGTAAGGGGCTGCCCAATCACATCAAGAAGATCCCCCAAAAAAGGAATTGATTGTTATGCCCCTAAGGTAGCACTAATGTTTGCTCTAGAAGTCCATTTACTTTCCAATCAGGGAAAGTGGGAGTGAGGGTAATATATGCCCATTTAATGCCACCTAAAGATATGCAAGATTATTTAGAAGAATACCTGCGTCAAAATATCAATAATTCTTCCTTAAATTACACTAACGAGGTCAATCTATCTTCACACTATATAGAAAAATGATCTAACAGCAAACAATGCATCTGCAGGCTGGTCCTGACAAAGCATTGGGGGGATCATAAGACCGCTAAAATCTTCTATATTTATAAAAAAAATATATATATTAAATGAGACCAAAGTATTTAATTTTTTATTGACGGCTCATTAAAATGTTTATCTACAAAATCAAGCATTATCGTATGAGTTTACCTGAAGAGAGAAGGATTTCACAAGAATCATGGGTTAATCACCATGAACAGCACAGCCGTACTAGACAGATGTTCTTCTTAACCAATAAAGGAAAAGCCGTCTTTCA
Organism: Rana kukunoris; assembly: GCA_029574335.1. Lineage (NCBI taxonomy): Eukaryota > Metazoa > Chordata > Amphibia > Anura > Ranidae > Rana > Rana kukunoris. The sequence continues at coordinate 669,789,049 of CM056049.1, forward strand.
GCTGTGCCTCTCTCTATCCGCCTATTGCTAATATTCTACAAGTCAACAGGATGGAGCCTATACACTGATCACCAGCAGTTTATTTTAGGGATTTGCTGTGATTGCTTCCAAACAGATCATTCAGACGCCTTGTTACAGCATTCCAGAGGAGGCTTGTCCCAGGAAAACCCTGACAATGCTGAGCCACCTGCTCAGAGCAGAGCGCTTAGCGGATAGAGAGATAGATAGATAGATAGATAGATAGATAGATAGATAGATAGATAGATAGATAGATAGATAGATAGATAGATAGATAGATAGATAGATAGATAGATAGATAGATAGATAGATAGAGAGCGGGAGAGATAGATAGATAGATAGATAGATAGATAGATAGATAGATAGATAGATAGATAGATAGATAGATAGATAGATAGATAGATAGATAGATAGATAGATAGAGAGAGGGAGAGATAGATAGATAGATAGATAGATAGATAGATAGATAGATAGATAGATAGATAGATAGATAGATAGATAGATAGATAGATAGATAGATAGATAGATAGATAGATAGATAGATAGATAGATAGAGAGAGAGAGATAGATAGATAGATAGATAGATAGATAGATAGATAGATAGATAGATAGATAGATAGATAGATAGATAGATAGATAGATAGATAGATAGATAGATAGATAGATAGATAGATAGATAGATAGATAGATAGATAGATAGATAGATAGATAGATAGATAGATAGAGAGAGAGAGAGAGAGAGAGATAGATAGATAGATAGATAGATAGATAGATAGATAGATAGATAGATAGATAGATATATAGATAGATAGAGAGACAGACAGATAGATATAGATAGATATAGATAGATAGATAGATAGATAGATAGATAGATAGATAGATAGATAGATAGATAGATAGAGAGAGAGAGAGAGAGAGATAGATAGATAGATAGATAGATAGATAGATAGATAGATAGATAGATAGATATATAGATAGATAGAGAGACAGACAGATAGATATAGATAGATATAGATAGATAGATAGATAGATAGATAGATAGATAGATAGATAGATAGATAGATAGATAGATAGATAGATAGACAGATAGATAGATAGATAGATAGATAGAGAGATAGATAGGCCCGGATTCACGTAGATCTGCGCATCTTTGTGCGGGCGTAGCGTATCTTCTTTACGCTACGCCGGCGCAACGTTGAGAGTCAAGCATGGTATTCACAAAGAAAATGCGCTCAACGTTGCGCCGGCGTAGCGTATAGTTGTCAGCGTAAGCCGACGTAAGTCAAAGTAGGTGGACGTGGGCGTGATATATTAAAATGAAGCATGACCCCATGCAAATGATGGGCTGAGCTTCAACAAACGAACTGCGCATGCGTCGTCTCTTGGACGCATCCCGATGCCCATGCTCACAGTCACGTCGACCAGTTTCAGCAGACAAATCCGATTGTGTGTAAGACCTAGCGGATAGGTTTGTCCAGCGGACAAATTTCAAAGCATGCTTTGAAACGTGTCCACTACAAACCTGTCCGTCGGATATGTCCGCTGGTTAGTACGCCTAACCAGCAGACAGAAATTTCCCGCATGCGCCGAATGGATGGAAGCCTTTTGTTTGTATTACATGTCCTATCCATAATACTCCGAGGTTGAGGTATCGTACATGCTCCTGTCTACATATATGTCTGCAGGCATTATCTTCTATCTTTTTAATTAAAGAGGTCAATTAACTCTGGTAAGCACAATCATATCTTGTGCACTTCGGGTGATATAGAATACTTAGTTGGTGAAGGAATTTCTATTGCATTATTGGAAAAGTCAATGGAGCACAGCGAGATTCTCTTTTTTACTACTAGATTTCAAGCACTTTATTTTAACAACAATCCCTCTCTTGTAAGTACTTCATTCACTTTCTCATTCCACATCCTTGGTGATTGTTTAACCACTTCCCGCCCGGCCAATAACAGATTTACGGCCGGGAAGTGGTTATGAAATCGTGACTAGCCGTTCTCAAACGGCTAGCACGATTTCAATGCCGCGCGCGCCCGTGCGGGCGCGCAGCGCGGCGATCGGTGATGGGGGGTGTCAGTCTGACACCCTACACCTCCGATCTCGGTAACGAGTCTCCGGCGGAGCCTCGTTACCACGTGATCAGCCGTGTCCAATCACGGCTGATCACGATGTAAACAGGAAGAGCCGCCGACGGCTCTTCCTCACTCGCGTCTGACAGACGCGAGTAGAGGAGAGCCGATCAGCGGCTCTCCTGACAGGGGGGGTTCGCGCTGATTGTTTATCAGCGCAGCCCCCCCTCGGATCGCCACACGGACCACCAGGGTACAAAAAAAAAAAAAAAAGAACAAAAAAAAAAAAGGACAAAAAAAAAGGGGGCAGTAAAAAAAAAATGATGCCAATCAGTGCCCACACATGGGCACTGATTGGCAACATTGATCCATCAGTGCCACCCCTCAGTGATCATCAGTGCCACCCCAGTGTCTGTCAGTGCCAATCCATGCCCAGTGCCCACCTATCAGTGCCCACCTGTGCCACCTATCAGTGCCCACCTGTGCCACCTATCAGTGCCCACCTGTGCCACCTATGAGTGCCCACCTGTGCCGCCTATGAGTGCCCACCTGTGCCGCCTATGAGTGCCCATCTGTGCCGCCTATGAGTGCCCAGTGCCGCCCATGAGTGCCCATCAGTGCCGCCCATGAGTGCCCATCAGTGCCGCCCATGAGTGCCCATCAGTGCCCCATACCAGCGCCGCCTATCAGTGCCCATCAGTGCTACCTAATTGGCGCCCCCATCAGAACTACCTCATCGGTGCCCATCAGTGCCACCTCATCGGTGCCCATCAGTGCCACCATATCAGTGCCCGTAATTGAAAGAGAAAACATACTCATTTACAAAAAAATTAACAGATAAAAATAAAAACTTTATTTTTTTTTCAAAATCTTCGCTCTATTTTTAGTTGTTGCGCAAAAAAAAAAAGGTGATCAAATACCAGCAAAAGAAAGCTCTATTTGTGGGGAAAAAAATACGCCAATTTTGTTTGGGTGCAGTGTAGCATGACCGCGCAATTGTCATTCAAATTGCGACAGTGCTGAAAGCTGAAAATTGGCTTGGGCGGGAAGGTGCGTAAGTGCCTGGTATGGAAGTGGTTAAGACCGTAGATGTTCTTCTGAAGTTTACACACAAGTTTGTCTCTTTGCTCAAACTCTGGTGGTTGCTCCAAGTAGAGATCTTCCTAATGTCTCCATATAGGAAAGCCGTTTTAATGTCTAGTCTTGCTAGGCTGCAACGCTAAGAAGTGCGCTAATGGTGAAGTGTTTTACTACGGGAGCGAATGTTTCATTGTAATCTTCACCAAATTTCTGGGAGTAACCTTTGGCAACTAGTCTGACTTTGTATTTGTGGATATTCTGCATCTGACTGACTTTACTTTGAAAGTCCACTTACTTCCCATAGTTTTGCAGTTAGGAGGGAGCTCTGTGAATGTCCAGGTTTTATTTTCTTAAGGTGACTTTAACCACTTAAGACCCAGACCAAAATGCAGCTAAAGGACCTTGCCCCTTTTTGCGATTCGTACTGCGTTGCTTTAACTGACAATTGTGCGGTCGTGCGACGTGGCTCCCAAACAAAATTGGCGTCCTTTTTTCCCCACAAATAGAGCTTTCTTTTGGTGGTATTTGATCACCTCTGCGGTTTTTATTTTTTGCGCTATAAACAAAAATAGAGCGACAATTTTGAAAAAAATGCAATATTTTTTACATTTTGCTATAATAAATATCCCCCAAAAATATATAAAAAAAAAATGTTTTCCTCAGTTTAGGCCGATACATATTCTTCTACCTATTTTTGGTAAAATAAAATCGCAATAAGCGTTTATCGGTTGGTTTGCGCAAAATTTATAGCGTTTGCAATATAGGGGATAGTTTTATTGCATTTTTTAAAATTTAAAAAATGTTTTACTACTAATGGCGGCGATCAGCGGGTTTTTTCGTGACTGCGACATTATGGCGGACAATTTTGACACATTTTTGGGACCATTGTCATTTTCACAGCAAAAAATGCATTTATAATGCATTGTTTACTGTGGAAATGATAGTTGCAGTTTGGGAAGTAACCACAGGGGGCGCTGATGGGGATATGTGTGACCTGAAGTGTGTTTACAACTGTAGGGGGGTGTGGCTGTAGGTGTGATGTCATCGATTGTGTCCCCCTATAAGAGGGATTACACGATCGATGCTGCCGCCACAGTGAAGCCGTGTTTACACACGGCTCTCCCCGTTCTTCAGCTCGGGGGACCGATCGCCGCACTCCAGCGGCGATCGGGTCCGCGAGTCCCGCAGTCCCGGTCCCAGGGCTTCGGACCGGGTCACGGGAGCACGCCGCGGGCGCGCGCCTGTGACCCATGGCTGAGAAGAAGAGAAGAGAAGAAGCTCTGCTGATTATATCATCCAATCACGTGCAAGCAAAAATGCTGCTTTTTATTGTCCTTGCATGTTACCCTCAGATCTACAGCGACTGCACTTCCAAGTACAATTGTCAGTACAAATGCTTGATGCGCCTATATGCATGGAAACATGCGTACATATAATGCATGAAGGTAAAACACCTTCTGTGTACAGCAGCCCCCCTAATATTTACCTGAACCCCATCTTGATCCAGCGATGTGCTCGAGAGCCTTGGCTTTTTGGGGACTCTCACTCCTCATTGGCTGAGGAGCCAATGAGGAGAGAGGGGGCGGGCCCAGTTTGTGAATGGACATGCAGAGCTGTGGCTCAGGAGCCAGTCTGCTTGGGTGCCCCCAGAGCAAACTGCTTGCTGTATGGGCACTTAGCAAGAGGGAGGAGCCAGAAGCGCTGGCGTGTGACCTGAGAAGAGGAGGCTCTGGGCTGCTCTCTGCAAAACCAACTGCACAGAGGATGTAGGTATAACATGTTTGTTATTAAAAAAAAAATACTTTAATATCACTTACCCACTTAAGGACCGCCTACTGCACATTTACGTCGGCAGAATGGCACGGCTGGGCACATCAACGTATATATACGTTGATTTTAGTACCCAGCCTTGGGTCACGGGCGCGAGCCCGCGGGTGCGCGCCCGTGACCCGGTCCGAAGCTCCAGGACCGGGACCGCGGGATTCGCAGACCCGATCGCCGCTGCAGTGCGGCGATCCGTCCCTGGAGCGGAAGAACGGGGAGAGCCGTGTGTAAACACGGCTTCCCCGTGCTTCTCTGTGGCCGTAGCATCGATCGCGTCATCCCTGTAATAGGGGGATGCGATCGATGACGTCACACCTACAGCCACACCCCCCTACAGTTGTAAACACACACATAGGTCACACATCCCCTACAGCGCCACCTGTGGTTAACTCCCAAACTGCAACTGTAATTTCCACAGTAAACAATGCAATTTAAATGCATTTTTTGCTGTGAAAATGACAATTGTCCCAAAAATGTGTCAAAATTGTCCGAAGTGTCCACCATAATGTCGCAGTCATGAAAAAAATCGCTGATCGCCGCTATTAGTAGTAAAAAAAAAAAATTTATAAAAATGCAATAAAACTATCCCTTATTTTGTAAACGCTATAAATTTTGCGAAAACCAACCGATAAACGCTTATTGCGATTTTCTTTACCAAAAATACGTAGAAGAATACGTATCGGCCTAAACTAAGGAAAAAAAATGTTTTTTTATATATTTTTGGGGAATATTTATTATAGCAAAAAGTAAAAAATATTGCATTTTTTTTAATTGTCGCTCTATTTTTGTTTATAGCGCAAAAAAAAAAACCGCAGAGGTGATCAAATACCACCAAAAGAAAGCTCTATTTGTGGGGAAAAAAGGATGCCAATTTTGTTTGGGAGCCACGTCGCACGACCGCGCAATTGTCAGTTAAAACGACGCAGTGCCGAATCGCAAAAAGGGGCAAGGTCCTTTACCTGCATTTTGGTCCGGGTCTTAAGTGGTTAAATTAATTGCAATGGCCAGAATAAATTATTATTCTGACCAATTAAATTAAATAATGTCCAAGCGTTTGATGTGCCTAAACGTGTTACATGAGTTGTCAACCATCAAGCATTTTTCTGCCAAAACTCTGCTGCAAGGAGGAAAAGAGTCTAGGAGGGTTAGCAAAACATCCAGTGTGCATGAGCCAAATATGATTGGATATTCTTTGCAAAGTGAAGTTTTGCCACATTCACTATACTTATGCCGCGTACACACGATCGGAATTTCCGACAAGAAAACTGTGGATTTTTTCTGACGGAATGTTGGCTCATACTTGTGTTACATACACACGGTCACACAAATGTTGTCGGAAATTCCGAACGTCAAGAACGCGGTGATACCAACTCTCAAATTTTTGTTGTCGGAAATTCCAACAGAAAATGTCTAATGGAGACTACACACGGTCGGAATTTCCGATCCAAAGCTCACATCTAACTTTTCTTGATGGAAATTCCGATCGTGTGTAAGGGGAAATTCCCTTTGTGCAAATTTGCCATTAGTAAATTATTCCCATAGCCTTAGCAGTAGCCCATACATACAATACAAAATCCTTAAAATGTATGTGCAGAGTTGATATTGTAGATTCATTTTTGTTTTTAAAGCCCAATTCCGGATATGGTTGTCACAAAAAGACTGACCTGGACAGATAACCGAGACCAACACCAAACACATATCTGTGATAACAAACATCCTTTTGTACCCGCTATTAAACTGTTTATTTTTACATCCCTCTAACTGCATTGAACTGTGTTCCTCCGTCCAGCCCCTTCCATCATCTTCCTTGTTACTGCAATGGAAAGTGACTTTATTTGTAATTTATCTCTCAGTTCAAACACATGTCAGTAAGGTAAGTGTTCTGTGTATAATTCCACTAAAAGTGTTCTGCTTCAATAGGGCAGCTGTTGTGTGCTTTTCCAGCCTTATTACTGCAAACAGTCTGTCAGTGTGGACGTGGTCCCTCCAGTAGACTTCTCAACATTCATTAAACCGGTCAGTTCCATGAGAACTGTCTGACGTGTAAAGATCTGGGGTTTGGCCATCTTAATAACTTCTTTCTAGATAATCTTTTACAAGGTCTAAGGAGAGGAGATGGAATTTCCGAGCAAATCTACCAAAGAATTTTATACATTTTGTAGAAGGGTTTCACCAAAAAATACCAAATTGTTGCCAACATCCCGCTAACAAGTAGATAGAAAGGAGCCCCCCAGAGGGTTGGGACTTTTGAGGCAACTTAGTATAAGATTCAAATAGTATAAAGAAAGGTTAAAGCGGAGGTCCATCCGTTTTTTTTTTAAAGCCACCAGCTAGAAATACTGCTGCTGCTGACTTTTAAAAAAATGGACACTTACCTGTCCAGTGCGCCCGTGATGTCAGCAGCGGAGGCTGAGCAATCGGTCGGTCCTCGGCTGCTTCCGCAGCCATCCTCGGTGAGGGAATCAGAAAGTGAAGCCTTGCGGCTTCACTGCCCGATTCCCTACTGGTCATGCGCGAGGATCGCGGCGCGACGTCACTGGTTCCCGCTCTCTCCTGCGAACAGTGTTTCCCAAAAGACAGCAGGGGGTGATGTGACAAGGCTGGACTCCCGCGAGAGTCAGAACCCGAAAGTGGTACAAATACCTGTCTCAGACAGGTATCTGCACCCCCCTCCCCCTTAAAGGTGCCAAATGTGACACCGGAGGGGGAGAGGGATGCAAAAAGTGATGCAAAATTTTTAATTAAAGCGGAGATTCACCCTAAAAAATAAAAAAATAGACAAAAAGGCTCCAAAAATGAGATTTTTTTAATATATATATATATATATGTAGCGCTACCCCATTCAGGAGCCACTGAGTATAAGTGGGATCGGCGTGTTGTGTTACCTGGCAGGTGTCTAGGGGTGATACTTGTGAGTTGAGGAGAAGAAGAGCAAATGTCCAGTCTTTAGTTGGGTTTTCTTCAATGCTTTATTCCAAGGCCCAACATGGCCTTCATCAACATGGTACAGGACAGGAAAGGTTGATAAGCAGAGAGAGAGGATTTGAGTATCAGGCCTTGGATATAAAAAAGGTGAGAGAGCAATCTGACTCTCAGCAATGATGAACTCAAGGCATGTTACAGGCACAGTGAGTGAGGCATGAGGCATGTATGATGGCACAGTGAGTCACTATGCCATCATACATGCCTCACTGTCGCCACTCCAATTGGAATGGGTAAAGTGCCCCCTGACAGGTCTCTGCCACAGGCCTGGCAGCCGGAACGTCACTTGCAAATGCTGGGAGGACCAGGCCTCTGCCACAGGCCTGGCTCGGGCCTCTGCCACAGGCCTAATACTTGAGGTGCATGAAATTGAAATGAGCGAGTCCTCCCAATAGATTTAGTTAGAGTCTCTGGATGGTTCGTTCAAGCCCTATTGGATCACCTGCCTCCGGATTCTCCTCAAGCCGATCCCCCACCGTACGGCTCCCAGCCTGGGATCTTTTAGGATGAGTTCGGGACCCAGCAGCTACTGGGATCCCTCTCCATGTTAGAATGAAGCTCCGCCTGGTGCGAAACTCCGGCCAGGTAGGCCACGGCTGCGGGGGCAAAGCTGCGCACACCCTGAAGGTGGATGCTGCACCTGGAACCCGGACACCGCAGAAAGCAAGAATGGCCCTGAGGCCAAGGCGGCTGCATCAGATATAGCCTCCCTCAGCACGCCTTAGTGAGGGAACTAACCTCTTTGATTGGCTGCTGAGGAAAACGAGTCTGCCAGAACCCCTCTAGCCCCAGCTGCCGTCCAGGGGTGGAAACACACCCCTGGAGCGCAGACCGGCCCACAGGACAGTTCTGGGAATGACAGCAGCCTAAATATGACAAATTGTGAATGGGAGCCATGTAACTGGACCTCCGATGTAAATTGATATTAAAAAGTCAGTATGTGCATACATCACCATAATTGACTAGTTTAAGAACAAAAAACTATACAGTTGATACAATATAACGATATGAAAGGTTTTCCAGATGCGTTTCAGAATCTTATTCCCTTCATCAGGGTCACTTCTTTTGGGAGAAATCAGTGTACATCTATAACAAAAAACACACAAAGTAACTTTGAGGACACAGACAGGAAATGAGCACGCACCAATCAACTGGGTATAAAACTTCTATATTGCCAGATATATACAGTACAGACCAAAAGTTTGGACACACCTTCTCATTCAAAGAGTTTTCTTTATTTTCATGACTATGAAAATTGTAGAGTCACACTGGAGGCAATCAAAACTATTAATTAACACATGTGGAATTATATACATAACAAAAGTGTGAAACTGAATATATGTCATATTCTAGGTTCTGCAAAGTAGCCACCTTTTGCAGCAGACACATCTTTAGAACAACTGTTAAGAGGAGATTGTGTGAATCAGGTCTTCATGGTAGAATATCTGCTAGGAAACCACTGTTAAAAAAGGCAACCAGCAGAAGAGACTTGTTTGGGCTAAAGAACACAAGGAATGGACATTAGACCAGTGGAAATCTGTGCTTTGGTCTGATGAGTCCAAATTTGAGATGGTTGGTTCCAACCACTGTGTCTTTGTGCGACACAGAAAAGGTAAACGGATGCACTCTACATGCCTGGTTCCCACTGTGAAGCATGGAGGAGGAGGTGTGATGGTGTGGGGGTGCTTTGCTGGTGACACTGTTGGGGTTTTATTCAAAATTGAAGGCATACTGAACCAGCATGGCTACCACAGCATCTTGCAGCGGCATGCTATTCCATCTGGTTTGCGTTTAGTTGGACCATCATTTATTTTTCAACAGGACAATGACCCCAAACACACCTCCAGGCTGTGTAAGAAGGAGAGTGATGGGGTGCTGGGCAGATGACCTGGCCTCCACAGTCACCGGACCTGAACCCAATCGAGATGGTTTGGAGTGAGCTGGACCGCAGATTGAAGGCAAAAGTGCCAACAAGTGCTAAGCATCTCTGGGAACTCCTTCAAGACTGTTGGAAGACCATTTCAGGTGACTACCTCTTGAAGCTCATCAAGAGAATGCCAAGAGTGTGCAAAGCAGTAATCAAAGCAAAAGGTGGCTACTTTGAAGAACCTAGAATATGACATATTTTCAGTTGTTTCACACTTTTTTGTTATGTATATAATTCCACATGTGTTAATTCATAGTTTTGATGCCTTCAGTGTGAATCTACAATTTTCATAGTCATGAAAATAAAGAAAACTCTTGGAATGAGAAGATGTGTCCAAACCTTTGGTCTGTACTGTACAGTATATACAGTATATACAAAAATTGCAGACAGAGAAGCACCGCTCAGTAATACCCATGACCGTGGGAGTGAGGGCGGAAGCCTCCAAAAGCCGGACTCAGAGGATACAGATTGTAATTCTATATGGATCTTAGGGGTATATGTGATATTTTGGAGCAAAAAGTGCCAGATACTCAGCTCTGGGATGATCAGATGTTTTTGAAGACACCGTCTATCCAATATATTGGATGCCCAAAAAAGTTCCAAGGATTAAGGATTAATGATTAAAAAGAAAAGGGTAAAAAATACAGGGTATATGTGCCTATAGTTGGCTAAATTATGTATCACAGTTTGTTCAAAGATATAATATGTATACTTTCAAAGAGGCAACCATTATCAATTCAATTATATCATAAGTGTGTGCTGCATATGCAGTTACAATCAGTGTTGCTCATCTTACTTTAAAAAAGTAATTAATTACAGTTACAAATTACTTCACCGAAAAAGTAATTGAGTTAGTGACTCAGTTACTATATTGTCAAAGTAATTAATTACTCAGCAAAGTAACTGACTTTTTTTTGAGGCATGAGGCATGTTACAGGCACAGTGAGGCACGTTACAGGCACAGTGAGGCATTAGGCATGTTACAGGCACAGTGAGGCATGAGGCATGTTACAGGCACAGTGAGGCATGTTACAGGCACAGTGAGGCATGTGAGGCATGTTACAGGCACAGTGAGGCATGAGGCATGTTACAGGCACATTGAGGCATGAGGCATGTTACAGGCACAGTGAGGCATGAGGCATGTTACAGGCACAGTGAGGCATGAGGCATGTTACAGGCACAGTGAGGCATGAGGCATGTTACAGGCACAGTGAGGCATGAGGCATGTTACAGGCACAGTGAGGCATGAGGCATGTTACAGGCACAGTGAGGCATGTTACAGGCACAGTGAGGCATGTGAGGCATGTTACAGGCACAGTGAGGCATGTGAGGCATGTTACAGGCACAGTGAGGCATGAGGCATGTTACAGGCACAGTGAGGCATGTTACAGGCACAGTGAGTGAGGCATGAGGCATGTATGATGGCACAGTGAGTCACTATGCCATCATACATGCCTCACTGTGCCTGTAAAATGCCTCGACGACGATCTCCCTACCTTCTCCTGTTCTCCACATGTCAGACGTCGGCGGCGGCATGGATGTCAGATGTCAGCGAGGATGCTCCATTATTCGAAATCCGCTCCTCCTCCTCAGGCTGTTCCGTGATAGGTGGAACAGTAATTTTCCCAGCAGAGCCTCTGTTTAGTGTTCAGCCTATCACAGATGTCCTCTTGTCCGAGGCTGAGGATGAGAAGGTATCCGTGATAGGCTGAACACTAAACAGAGGCACTGCTGGGAAAATTACTGTTCCGCCTATCACGGAACAGCCTGAGGAGGAGGCGCGGCTTTTGATAATGGACGGCGACGGCTGCTGCTGCTGACACAGGTAAGTAATTACAGTAACACCGCCATTGTAATAGGAGCGGCGTTTGCCGAGAGGGGAAGAGTAATCTGGTAGATTACTCGTTACCCTCAAAAGGGGTATCGTTACCTAACGCCGTTAGTTACAACACTGGTTGCAATACACACATTATTATGTCTAGAAATATCTTAATATTTTGCATAAGCCAAAAATAAGTATAGTTTATCAACGTAGTGGCAACAAAAAGTATCAGTGCATTGGCAACATTACCAGAGAATTTTATACAGCTGAGGGTCTACCCAGAAAAGCAGTAAATATGGTTTGATATGGACTCCCTTCTTATTGGATAGATTGGCTCCCGCTGCTCTCAATCAACCACTGTGATGAGGGAGTGGGGGGCGAGATGCACTCCCTGTGTCTAAAGACGCAGGCAGTGCAGCTTGAGATCAATTCCACGCCAGTGCCCTCATAGTAATCGACTTCCTATGGCAGCAGCTATGGAGGTTTGGGGCTGTTCTATGCAAAACTGTTGCAGAGCAGGTAAGTATGACATGTTTATCATTTTTTTTAAACATGAAAGTTTACAATCACTTTAAGTCTGCTACTCTAGGCTTCGGAAATAAGGTAAAGCTCATCTGGTGCTTTGTAAGGTTCCTCTGGTTCATCTCACGGGCATCAAGCTGTAAACTGGTGCACTTTACAAGTGCGGCACCCATATACAGCGAGATGGATCAGAGGAGCCTTACAAAGCAGCAGATGAGCTTTACCTTATTTTACTTTTGTGAGTATTTTTAATCCATTGCAATAAATTGTGCATTTACCTGCCTACTACGCTCAGGTTGTTAGTTTAATTAATTGGATTTATGGACTTTCCCTCTCCCCTTTCCCCTCAATTATAGGTGTGTCACCCCAGTGCACTTATCTGTTTCAGTCCCACTGATATGTGTGTTTGTAGATAGGTTTTCTCCTACTTATCATAGAGCAGTATTATTTATTTTTATAATTTTATATTACAGTGGAACCTTGGATTACAAGCTTAATCGGTTCCAGGAGAATGCTTGTAATCCAAAGCACTCGCATATCAAAATGAGTTTTCCCATAGAAGTCAATGGAAACAAAGATAATTAGTTCCACATTGACTTCTATGGCATGCAATACCGCATATGGCCAGAGGTGGGTGGGGGGGCACCACATAGACTCGGAAAACACTCAGGAACAGAGTATTTCCATGTGTTTCTGTCACCGTCGCCCCCGCACCTCTGGCCAAATGCGGTACTGCACACCGCAGAGGGTTGAATCCTGCTCGTTTTGCAAAACAACACTAGCAAACAGAGTCAAGATTTAAAAAAAAATTGTTGGTATTGTGAAACACTCGTTAACCACATTACTCGCAATCCGAGGTTCTACTGTATTTATTATATTATATATCATGTATGTTTGCTCATCTGTTTATTTGGTTGTTGCGCCAGTCTTTTATCTTCTTTGTGACTTCTATGAGTGTCTGGTTAAAGCTTGTAGGAGGAGTTTTCATTCTCCTCTGACTGTACTATCAGGATCCAGGACCCCTGAAACTCTATCTGGACAGTGCTTATTGGCCCTTCACTTATTGGTGAAGGTGCTTATTGGTTTCACGGTGAGTATATGCAGGCCCGTCGCTACAAGACAGGCAAAACAAAAAATTGCTTGGGGCCCCGCGCTGGCCTGGGGCCCCCAACTGTCCCTTCCCAGGATGTAGCGTGGCTAAGCTCCTCTTCCTTCCACATGGAGTCCTGTCAGTCTGGCCGGGTACTGCGCGTGGTACAGTTGATTCAGTTTCCTGTTCCCGGCTGGACTGACGGGAAGTTGCACACTGAGTGCTCACTTCCTTTCAGTCCGGCCGGGAAGACAGGAAACTTAATCTCCTGTACTGCACAGGACGCGACCCGGCCATTATCTGATAGGGGACTGGGGAAGAGGCAGGGGAAAGAGGAGCTCGGCCACGCTACAGCGGCAGCCTACAGGAAAGAAGGGGAGGTAAGAATAGAAGAAAAAAATTGTGTAGCGCTAACGCAGGCTTTGCATGCGGGGGAGGGGGGTGCTTGGGGGTCCCCCCATTTTGCTTTGGGACCCCAAATTCCTTCAAACGGCCCTGAGTATAACACGCATGCTTTACTGCATATATAGATTGATTTTACTGCTGTGGGTTTAGTAACACTTTAAAGAGAACCTTCAGCTTGTTTGCAAAACAATGAAAGTCAGCAGATACAAATACTGTAGCTGCTGATTTCTAATAGAAGATCCAGCACCATATTCACTCAGGCCCCGTACACACGTACGAGAACCTCGACGGGCGGAACACATTGTTCCGCCCGTCAAGGTTCTCGCCCGGCCGTCAGATTCGGCGACCAGCCCGTCGGGAAAGGTGACGAGCCATTAATCCCGACTGGCCGTTGAGAAAATAGAGAACCTGCTCTCTATTTTCTCTCGGCGGCTTTCCCGACAGGATGCTCGCCGAAACCGTACACACGGCCGAGGTTCTCGGCAGAATGAGGATCCCAGCGAGCTTCTCGCTGGTTTCTGCCGAAAATCTCGGCCGTGTGTACGCCGCCTCAGGTCTGTTTTCCGCCAATGTTTGGGTTCGCGGTGCCGTCATGTCTAGTGTGGGAAGCCAGCTGTGACTCCTTGTGACTTCACAGCCGGGCTTCTCACAGCACATGCCCCAAGACAGCCAGTGGAATCTGGGAATCATCTAGACAATTCAACTGGGAGTGGGTAACTACCAAAACTAGGTTCCTTCCCAACCCCCCCTCCAAAACATACCCAAAAGTATTGGGGGGGGGGCATAGTAAAGCAGACCTTGCCTTATAGGGTGAAGTTCCCCTTTAAATGTGTAATGGTTGAAAATTCGGTATTAAATACTTCATGTGCCCATTATGTTACACTGTATCAAATGTATGCTGTATCAGATGTCTAACTGACCTGAAACTTAAGGACATGACTGCTACTTAATCTCTGTATCCAGTAAAGATTGGATATTTGTCACCTGTGATTTTAGCTCAGTGAACAAAAGGAAAGTGTCAAACTGAAGAATATTATGTAATGCTTCCTGGGTTTGGAAGGAATGATGATAGACTGATACAGACTAATGATTAATGGTACAGAACAAGTGGAATCCTCAAGCAAGAAGAGACTGCAAGACTGCATATGCATACACTTCCATTTTATAATTTAAATAACTTCATATAGTTGGATTAATACAAATTAACTAGCCTAAATTGTAACTGTTTTTTTTTTTTTTTTCAACGGGCAATATTGGGAATTGGCCATAAAGGGCAAAAAAATGAAAGGTGGTGTAATACAAAATGCTGCATCCCTTTTATCTAAAAGACAATTAAAAGGTACACTATCTTTAAAGCTGAATTTCAGATATGAATCTAATTGGATAGTTACATTGGTCCATCTAGAACCAATGTAATATATACACCAATCAGTCATAACTTTATGATCACTGACAGGTGACCCTTTGGCAGAAGTGACGTTTGGCGTTGCTGCTGTCATCTAATGGTATGGAGTTGAGTTGGGCCATCATTCCCTCACTACACTTCCTGCCTATCAGGAGATAGGATCGGATCGTTTTGTCTGCGCTGCTACCGACGGATCCAGTAAGCGGCAGAGACGATCAGGACGTGGCAGGAAGGTGGTGGGCACCTCTCCGCCACTGATAAAAGTGATCTTGTGGTGAATCTGCTGCAGAGACCACTTTTATCTTAAAGGGAACCACCCGCCATTGAAAGAAATACCGGGATTAACAGTATTTAACGTCAAAGGACCAACGTATATATCGACGGCGGGGCGGTCCGAAAGTGGTTAAATTGATAACATTGATTTTCTCGTTACAATGGCATTTGAAAGTGGGTGGGACATATTAGGCAGCAACTGAACATGTAGTCCCTGAAGCTGATGTGTTGAAAGCAGAAAAATGGAAATCGCAGTTTGTTGGCTATGTAGCCGCAGACCGAAAAGGGTGCCCATGCTGACCCGTGTCCACAAAAAGCACCTACAATGGTCATAGAACATTAAAGACAAAACCAAAGAAAATTTCCAGCTCAACTCACCAACCAGTCTGCTTACCAACCAGATTAACCTGTCCAACAGTATGCGTTAAAAACAGGGGTTTAGTTAGCACACATTTGCAAATGCATGCGTAAGCTGCAAGGCCACTTCACGGCACCCTGTGTATTGCTTGCAGTCCTAAACCTTCTAAATTTGAGTCTCCACAATGGAAGCACATGCATTCTAATAGATAGATAAGGGGCAGGTGGGGCTGGAGATAGCCCAGGCCTCCATAAAGGCACAGGGGCACATTAAACACCCAGCACATAGCACAATGGCAGAAAAGGTGCCCAGTATGCCCCTCACCAAATTTATACCAGAATTTATAACAATGCCCCCATCTATAACTACTAACTATAATACATGAAAGACAAAACCAAAGAAAATTCACAGCTCATAGAACATTAAAAATGGACCACGGAGCAATGAAAGAAGGTGGCCTGTTTTGATGAATCAAGTTTTCTTTTGGATCATGTGGCTGTCCAGGTGCATGTGTGTTGCTTGCCTGGGGAAGAGATGGCATCAAGGGGAAAAAGACAACCCAGCAGCATCAGCATGATGCTTTGGGCAAAGCTCTGCAGGGAAACTTTGGTCTTGCCATTAATGTGGATGTTACTTTGACATGTTCCACCTACCTAAACATTGTTGCTGACCAAGTAAACCCCTTCATGGCAATGGTACTCCCTCCCTGATAGCAGTGACCTCTTTCAGAAGGGTAATGAGCCCTGCCACTCTGCAAAAGTGGTTAACGAATGGTTTGAGGAATGCAAAAATGTGTTTAAGGAGTTGACTTGGCCTTTAAATTCTGAAGGTCTCAATCCAATTGAACATCTGTGGGATGTGCTAAAATTACGTGTCTGATCCATTGAGGCCCCATCTTGGAACTTTCAAGATGTAGAGGATCTTCCACATACCACAGTATACTTTCAGAGGTTTAGTGGGGTCCATGCCTTGATGGGTCAGGGCTGTTTAGGCAGCAAAAGGGGCTGTTTAGGCAGCACAAGGGACTGTTTAGGCAGCAAAAGGGGCTGTTGTGGTGGCAAATGGGGACCTACTCAATATTATCTGTTTATGTGAGGGAGTTATAGGGAGGTGCTGTCTACTTACTGATGTTTTTTGTCTTTATGCATTGTAGGGACATACTATATAATATATATTACCCCACAGTCTCTTTGATATAGAAACAATAAGACTTACCTTGTGTGTTCCTGTGTCTCATTTGGTTCACCTCGATACTCCGCAGCCCGCCCAGGGAATTTTCGGAATGTTGGTGCTTTGATGCTGAGGTATGTCCCACGCAATGAATGCACTGATATATTGTGTTATCATTTATACAGTTATTTGTTTAAGTGTTATTGTCTTTCTTTAGATGACTGCTGTGATGTTTTCATGCGTCCTGATGAGGCTTAATTTGGTAAAAACACGCCGACACATGAGGACCTCTAAATCAGCATTAAAATTTGTAAAGCATGTCAACATTTATTGCTGTATGAATGTAGGGCTCTATGAGTCCAGGCAGGAGAAGGGCAGAGGAATGACCCTTTCTTATGTCAGACCTCTCCCTTCTGTCCCCTGATACCACAGTACCAGAGAACTGTAATCACTGTACATAGTTCAGTGTCCAATAGTGTAACTCCCAAGTCAGATTACCCTGCTCATTCACTATATATCCTGAGCCCTGGGTGTATGTGTGTGCCTGTATGGCACCAGAGACTTCAGTCCCTTGAGGGGAAATGGGTTGCAGTCCCTCGGCTAGAAGGAAGTTCTTAAATCTTCAGCTAGATACTTTAGTACACTAAGGTGTCATGTTTGGTAGTGTAAAAAGGAAGTATGCTGGCAGTATCCAGGTAAGCAAGGCAGAGACTGCGACTACTTAACAGGGTGTAAGTGTGACAGGTACTACAGGGGTAGGCAAAGGGAAAAGCAACGTTGTCTGCATGCAGTGTCCTTGTTTGTACCCAAAAGGTGTGCAAGTGCCCGCTCACGAATCCCGTGACCAGGGCCCAAAGGAGATGTTTTGGCAGGCAGGCTTTTCAGGTAGCCTGACTGGCTACCACACTACCGGAACACCCACAATGACAGTGGAGATAAGCCTGAAGGTGCACCTGGGTCCCTCTCTGGTGGGATGTCTACAAATGGCCATAAATCTGTGGCATGAAGCAGAACACCAACCCTGGATGCCAGCACCTCTTCTCCTTCATCCGGACTTCTCCTCACCTCGTGGTCTCTCTCTAGCTCCCAGGAAGCCACCTGTTATCTCTCTACTCTCTTCTGAGGGCAGCTAGTCTGTGCAGTTTCACCCCCCTGGGATTCCTATGGGACCACCTATGCTGGGGACTATATATCCCACAATTTGTTGCTCTTCTGTCGTGATGCGCCATTGGTTCCTTCCCCCTGCCAATGAGGAAACAGGGGAGGGAGTAGATCCGGTGATGAGTCCCGAGAAGGAGTGGGAGAGGGGAATTCCCCCTTTGCAGCTGCAGCTCTGCTTGTGTCCTTCACAGAACATGCCAGTGCCTGTCCCCCGGCAGCGGCCTGTGGGAGGATCAAAGCCGTGAGCAGGCTAAGCGGCACCCACTACATGAACATATACAGTTAACCTCCCTGGCGGTATGATTCTTTCAGATTTTAGGTGCTGAAAGCGGTACCATTATTTGCAAGGAAATTTGGCGTTTTATACTGTAGGCTTGTAATTCTTAGGAATAACTCACTTAAATCTGACCAAACAAGAGTCTAATAGGCATCCCGGGTATGACATTTAAATTTTTTTTTTTATAAATTATAATATAAAATAATTATAACAAATAATAATATAATTATAGTAAAAATTATTCAATAATGTAATCAAATCAAAATCACTGAAATTTGCTCAGTTGCAGAATTGTCACTGTCATTATTATTTTTTTTTTTATGACGAATTTCCCCACAAATCGCTATCGCTAAATTCTGCAAGTGATTATAATTTATTATCGCTGTTTCTAGCCGATCTAAAACCATTTTTGACATAAAGGGATACTTTTGGTTGCTATGGGCAATCTACAGTTTGCAGGGAGAAAGAACAGTTTTTATTATATAAAAGGACATGCAGGGCACTGGGCAGACCACTAGGGACATGGGGGGTGTGTATTTTTTACATACAGTACTGTAATCTATAAAATTACAGTATACTGTATGTAATGTGTTTGTTTACTTTTTTGAATATGGCACTGTTCTCCGCCCCCGTGCGTCGTAACGTCGCAGGGAAAGGAGCTCGCTCACACAGCGTGGATGCATCGCTGGATCCAGGAACAAGGTAAGTAAACCCCTGCTGTGGATGCTGCGAAGCGAGCCCGAGTCTGACTCGGGGTTACCGATCGCAGCATGAAAATCTAACCCCGAGTCAGACTTGGGAATACCGCCAGGGAGGTTAATCCTATAAGCACAACTACATAGTTGTGTTTAACCATAAATATGCATAAATGGTGTATGACATTTAAAAAAAAATATAATGTATAATAAAACTTTATGATTTTATATATTGTCTCTATACTCTGTGTTTGGTCTATATAGTCCAATTTTCTTTCTTTTTTATTTCTCAATTTACACAGTACTGATGTTGATCATGAGTGTCACATTTATGTTTCGACTTTTATACCGGGGCGGCCCACAACACTCACCCCAAATCTCAATAAATAAATTAATGTGTTTCTTTGAAAAGCAATAATTCGAAAAATGAATAAACCTAGTAAAAAAAAACAGTCAAATTTTACCTAATGGATTTTTTTTTTCTTGTATAAAAGCTAATTTTAGAGCAAAAGGTACAGTGTGGTCAGTGTGGGGGCCAAAGGTGGTATCCATTACTTCTGGAGGCAGCTGCCTAATCTTGCTTTAGCAATTGGGTTTATGGACTCTTTAAATTCCTTTTGTATTGTTATTGTATTTATTCTGTTTCTCGTCCCTTGTACCTTTTATTGAAAAAAAACAAGAAAGAAAAGAAAAGCTTCTGCTAACAACAATCACAATTTCTGTCCCTTTTTATGAAGCTGCAGAAATACCTAGTTAAATAGCAAAGAATGCTATTATACTATTGCTTCTCTGAGAGCGGGCTTTCCTGAAACCGTCTTTATATCTGCTGCCTCTCACTAAGGCCTGCACAGAAAGCTGCATCTTCCTTTCACTGGCTTTATTGACACAGACGGCTGGCTGCTTTTACAAGTGGTAACTAAGTGTTACTCGACAAAGATGCAGAGAAAAGCCGAAAACAAGCACTGCGGGGATGCTTTAAATATGTTCTGTCTTTTATTATGCTAAAATATTGCATTGTGTGATCAATAGAGAAACATAAACTGGGAGAAGGCACTTGAATATCAGTTTTTATACAAGATTTTAATAGACTTATTAAAGCTGACGTTTAGGTATGGATTTTTTTGCATAGTTACTTAGGTCCAAGCTGGAACCTATGTAAGTATGTGTGTTTCATTCCTGTGGGATCCAGGGGGAAACCGGAAATCACTGTAGTAGGCACTGCTACTACAGTGATTGCCGCTACCCAAATAGTAGAGCTGCACGATTCTGGCTAAAATGAGAATCACGATTTTATTTTGCTTAGAATAGAGATCACGATTCTCGCGGTGTAACATCATCTTTCACAGTATAAAAAAAGGGCTAAATTCGTTTTTTGTTTTTAATTCATTAACCTCCCTGGCGGTATGATTCTTTCAGATTTTTGGTGCTGAAAGCGGTACAATTGTTTTAAAAATAAAGAGAGAAATTCAGCGCTGAAAAAAATAATAATAATAATAATATAAGAAAAACTAATGCAAGCCAGCATTAAGGATCAATTCAAATAAAACGTCCCAAAGCAAGTTCAGTAATATAAAGTGCAGCGCAAAATAATTAAATTAAATTAAACATAATAACAAGTGACATGAACTTATAATGATCAGAAAGAGTCCATAAAGTGCAATGGTGAAAAAGAAAACTGGTATTGCTCCAATCCAATCGTAACTGCATGCAAAACACTCCAAGATCAGTGACCCACAGGACAGATCCTCCACCAGATATTACAGATGGCCTCTCACCTGAACCTCTGAGGGGGAGGAGTCACGTTACGTCACCCGCGATCGCCGCCTCACGTTCGGATCCGTGTGCTGTTTGTGTACCTGGTGAGCCAGGACATGCTGTTTACCACACACTCTGCCGCGAGTGTTTGCAACTGTGAGTTTTTTACTTGTGTTTTAAATAAATGCTTTTGCTTTACAGAGAGCACTAGTCTTTCCCTTCCTTGTATTTGCATAACCATCTCTTCATCCGTGGACCTGGGTAACTGCTGAGCTGCCTGCTGATTGATATCCCTATAAGATCTGGATGCGTTTGTGTTAATGCTTTGTGACCTAGCCTTGGGTCGAATGGTTCAGGTGAGAGGCCATCTGTAATATCTGGTGGAGGATCTGTCCTGTGGGTCACTGATCTTGGAGTGTTTTGCACGCAGTCACGATTGGATTGGAGCAATACCAGTTTTCTTTTTCACCATTGCACTTTATGGACTCTTTCTGATCATTATATGTTCATGTCACTTGTTATTATGGTACAATTGTTTTGTAAGAAAATTTGGTGTTTTATATTGTAGGCCTGTAATTCTTAGGAATAACTCACTTAAATCTGTCCAAACAAGAGTCTAGTAGAAATCCCCAGTATGATAAAGTTTGAAACACAAAATCATAAATTATAATATAATAAATAACTATAATTAATTATAACAAATAATATAATCATAAAAATTATTCAATAAAGTAATCAAATCAAAAACACTGAAATTTGCTCAGTTGCAGAATTGTTGCTGTCATTACTTTTAGTGTTTAATGATGAATTTCCCCACAAATCGCCATCGCTCAATTCTGCAAGTGATTCTAATTTATTATCGCTGTTTTCTAGCTGCTCTAAAACCACTTTTGATAAAGGGACACTTTTTGGTATAATAATGATTTTTTACTTGTAATCAACACATGTCCGAAAAGGTTTGGTCTGTAAAGCGGATGGCCCATTAAAAAAATATATTAAAAGCCAGCAGCTACAAATACTGCAGCTGCTGTGTTTTAATATTAGGACACCTACCTGTCCTGGAGTCCAGCGGCGTCCGCAGCAGAGGACGAGCGTTCGCTTGTCTCTCTGCTGCTCCCCCCTCCATCCACGGTGAGGGAACCAGGAAGTGAAGCGCTCCGGCTTCACTGCCCGGTTCCCTACGGCTCATGCCCAGCACACAACGGGAAAAAAACGTCTTTTGCCAGAGACTGCGGGCCGGAAGTGGGTGCAAATACAGGTATCTGCACCCCCCTCCCCCTGAAAGGTGTCAAATGTGACACAGGAGGGGGGAGGGTTCCGATCAGCGGAACTTCACTTTATTATTATTATTATTATTATACAGGATTTATATAGCGCCAACAGTTTGCGCAGCGCTTTACTTTAGGAGATCCGTTTTAAATGGATAAGCTTCCTTCATCAACACGCCAAAAGTCTTTCCTTTGATAAAAGAATGAAAAGATACGTTGTTTATACTTATTTGTGTTGTATTAAAACTTGGCAGACTGCCTGGATTTTGTTTTTCCAGCTATGAGAACTTTCTGCACAAAGATTGTGACATGCTGTTTTGAACATCGAGAAGGGAAAAAGATTGTGATTTAGATTCTTCACAATATCCGTGTTGCTCTATCAGATAGCATGGATAATTTGCCACAAATTTGTGGCAGTGTTGAATTGTAAGTCTATTAACTTGCTGCACATTTTTACTGGCAAGTTGTACACTTGCAGAGCACTTGAAGCACAAGTTCTAGCAAGAGCAAAGTTGCAGTGGTGAGTCTATAGCAAGAGCTATGCAAGTCACAGATACCCCTGTGGTGGGATGGCTATAACCAAACCAGAACTTGCAGCAGACTTGGAGAATGTTTGCCAAGAAAGCTGATCTGGAGTCATGCAACGTTGCCTTGCTGCAATTGTGCAACAAACGTGTGAAATCTGGCAAGTCTACCAACAGCTTAGCAAGTCATTTTCAAAATTGCAGCACAATTGCTTGCAATCTGGGTAGCCTCCAGGTCCAGTGGAAAGTGGGTGCCCTGTTGGGACCATTCAGTGAACACTTAGGCCTTGTACACACGACGGGAAATATCCGCTGTAAACGGTCCCCGGACCGTTTCAGCGTAATTTGCGCCGGGATGTTTTGATCCATGGCTGTACACACCATCGGACAATTCCCCGCCGGCGGACAGCGCTGACGCGGCGGTGCGTTGACGCCGCCACGTGACCGCCACTCACCGCACCAGGAAGTAAACACTTCCGCGCGCATGCGTCGGATCCATTCCAGGTACGACCAGTGCGGCAAAATGTCCGCTGGTTTGCCGTACTAACCAGGGACATATCTGACGGCCCGCTATCCGGCGGAATTATTTCAAAAAGCGTCCGTTTGCCCCTACAGACGAGGGGATTTTTCGGCTGAAATGGTCCGTCGGACCATGTTCAGCGGAAATATCCCCTCGTGTGTACAAGGCCTGAGAATTTCTCAGTTAATGCTTTGGGGGAGATTTACTAATACTTGGGCACTCCGAATCTGGTGCAGCTGTGCATAGTAACCAATCAGCTTCTAACTTCAGCTTGTTTAAGTAAGCTTTGGAAATAAATCCTGGAAGCCTATTGTTTTTTATGCAGAGCTGCACCAGATGTTGCACTTTGCAGTCTTAGTAAATACACACATACTGCATTTCCTCTTACACATTACACTAAGCAACTTTTTTCATTTATTTTGTTAATGGATCACTTACACAATTTTTCGTATTAAACATGACTTAAAGCGGAGGTTCATCCAAAAATCAACTTTCTGACATTTGTACTTATCGTTTTATGAGCCAATGTTATCCGGCTCCGAGCGGGGAATCCTGCGGGGAATGGGCGTTCCTAAGCCAAGAGGAATTGATTGACGGGCTGCTAAGGCTTGTCACGCATTCCGAAAATACCCGAAGTGACACATTACATTAACTAATGATTACTTTTTTTATTGGCCAGTTACCCCAATGGGATGCCAATATGTTGTTTTGATTAATATTTTTGGGCAACTTACAAATTTTCTGCTAGTCCTTCTATGTTACATGTGCCCAAAAACCATATTTAGTCAAATTGACACTCTAGCAAAATATGCTATGAACTAATATATTTATTCCCTTTAATAATACACGGCTAACTAACTGGGTACTCTAATTGCAGGCATTGGCTCCCCTGTCTCTCGAAGGGCGTTCACAGTGCAGCTCCTCCTGGGTGTTTGGGTGGCACCTATGAGGCTCCTTTTGGATTCCCCAATGGCTTTTTTCATTTCTGGTCATCAGAATATCAATTTCACTTTTTAACAGTAAATATTTTGGGGTCTATTTATGTGATATATAACCACATGTTTTTTCTAATCTAAAATACATGCAATGTGTATTTTTTTAGAATCAATTATCCCCCTGAAGAGACCGTACACAGGTCGAAACGTGTCGTAGCACACACAACATGTAGCATAATGTAATGTTGTGCATAATTGTTATCATATATATACTGTATATACTGTGGAATTATACTGTATCACCAGACTCAAAAAAGGTTTCTTAATTCACACTGTACTTAATTTCTATGACATTTGACAACTCTTTAATAAATTATGTTTTACCAAACCATCATTCTATATTCTAATATCTTGCTGTTTAAAGCCCAATGGGGAAACCTTTCCATATTATCCAATTTCTGGGTGTGCAGCATCTTCGTCTTCGTATTATATGTGTCTTTCCCTAGCAACCAGTCTTAGTAAATATCCCCCAAAGTGTCTTCTGAGAAAATGCAAAGTGTTCCCTGAATGGTGCCTGTGCCAGCACACAACCCAGGAGTTAGGGATTTTAGGGTTTAAGGTTAGATCTTAAGGTTAGAATTGGGTAAAGGTTTGGGTTAGAATTATGGGCCATGGATTAAGCAAAAAAGTGTTAATTGGATTTTAATGGTTCAGTGTTTTGTAAAGTAACCCCGTCAGAGATCTGGTATATTCAGACAGAGCACATGATAAATATGCACAGAGGCTACTTTTAGTGAAAACCACATGTGAAAATGATCCGTTTATTTTAAACATGGGCAATTATAGTTTTATGCCAGTTAAGGTTTCAAGATTTACATAGAGGCAGGGCTTTTTTTCTGGGGGAACTTGGGGGAACTAGTTCCAACCTTTGGCTCAGACCCTTTGGTGCCCGCTCACCACAATCACTTGTGAACACAGAAGTCTGGTTTCTGTGTTTACAATACTGCTTTTAACCCCCTACTCTGCACACTGTATGTAATGCATTCTGGTATTTATGCCCCTTTGAGACCCTTCTACTGTTTTGAAATCTGAACGGGTCGTGGTTGAGTTCCTGCACCTATTTTCTGAGAAAAAAGCTCTGCATAGAGGTAAAGTGAACTTGTGGCCAGGCTATGAACATTCAAGTATTTTGTTTCTATATCCTGCTGTGTTGTTATTGCCCTACATATTTTTGTGTGATGAGCAAACACTGAGATCGAGCTATTTATCCCATCCTCTATATCATTTATAAATAAATTAAACAGAATTGGTCCCAGGGTACCCCAGAGCCTTCAGGGTACCCTACTAACCACTCTAGTCCATTCTGAGTATACAGTGCCTTTAAAAGTAATCATTCCCCTTGAAACTTTCCATGTTTTGTCATGTTACAACCAAAAACGTAAATGTATTTTATTGGGATTATTATTTGATAGACCAACACAAAGTGGCACTTAATTGTGAAGTGGAAGGAAAATGATAAATGTTTTTCATTTTTTTTTACAAAACAGTATCTGATTAGTGTGGTGTGCATTGATATTCAGCCCCCCTTTACTTTGATACCCCTAACTAAAATCTAGTGGAACCAACTGCCTTCAGAAATCACCTAATTAGTAAATAGAGTTCATCTGTGTGTAATTTAATCTCAGATTTGTGAAGCCCTCAGAGGTTTGTTAGAGAACCTTAGTGAACAAACAGCATCATGGAGGCCAAGGAACACACCAGACAGGTCAGGGATAAAGTTGTGGAGAAGTTTAACCAGTTGTCAACAAGGTGGCTTAGCTGTGTGAACAGGCGTAATGGTACGTTGGTTCGTGCACTAGCTTTTGCGGGAGCGTGCCCACGGCCCGGCAGATATTGAGTTACCGCATTTAGCCGCATTTAGAAGCGGTTGTCGAAACGACTGTAATCGACCCTGTGTACATGTACTGGTAAGATAATATAGAGGAGAGTTCAGGAGCAGTTGAAAAAATGCCCAACTGCTTCTAAACGTCCGTTTTACCAGCAGCAGTGTACATGAGGCCTTAGCCAATCATCCCAATCAAAAATCATCTCACTCCAATGCACACGGTCGGAATTTCTGACAACAAATGTTCGATGGGAGCTTTTTGTCGGAAATTCTGACAGTGTGTAGGCTACATCAGACATTTGCTGTCGAAATTTCCGACAGCAAAAATTTGAGAGCTTGTTCTCAAATTTTCCGACAACAAAATTTGTTCTGGTAAATTCCGATTGTGTGTGGACAATTCCGACGCGCAAAATTTCATGCATGCTCTGAATCAAGTACGAGACGAAAGTGCTCGGTCTGGTAAAACTAGCGTTTGTAATGGAGATGGCACATTCGTCATGCTGTAACGGACTGCAAATCACAAGGCTGAAAAGTGTGAATCATCTCTCGCCAAACTTCTACTAACATGACTGGTATTGAACTTTCATTCAATATCGCCTTTGTACGCCTTGTGCGTCACCACGTTCTTGGCGTTCGAAATTTCCGACAACATTTGTGTGACCGTGTGTAAGCAAGACAAGTTTGAGCTAACATCCGTCGGAAAAAAATCCACGGTTTTGTTGTCAGAATTTCTGATCGTGTGTACATAAGGTTCCTACAGAGGTTTCTGGGGTTAGCTTGAGCTGCAGCTGTATAACTTCCTACCTTATGGTGCCTTCATGGTTCTGGTTCTAACTCCACTTGGCAAAGCCAGCGGCATGACACCAATGATCTCTTAAGCTGTTTTTCTTTCCATTGCCCCCCCCCGATAAATTAGTATTAGCAGCTGTTCCCTAAGACCTTATTTCCCTTATTATATTCATTTTTTAAGGGTTCTACTGGGGTTAAAAGGATAAAGTCTGCTTTAAATACATCACAAAACCATTTTCTGTACAGTGACAGTGAAATGCAGCCTGTAAAAGATGGCATTTTAACCTCAACAATGCATTCCCATGCCATGCCATAAAATGCTTCCTAATACATTTAGAACTTTTCCATTTTCATTGATGTAATCTCTCAGTTTAGATAAAAATCTGTTTATGGGGGTTTCTAATAACTTCCAGATACAAAATGTTTTACAAGAGTTCAGGGCACAGAGAAAAGCCACATTGCGGTTTGTTCGGAGAGGTGGGCCAGGTAACTGGTATCACAATGACCCCGGGTCTGGAAGTGACAGTAAAGAGAGGCCCATCTGCTATTTTTACAAGCAAGCCTTGTATAATGAGATTATATTACTACAAACATAGAAATGAATGACTGCTCGGCACATGAGTTATAAGAGCATTATATAATTTACATTTACGAGGAACAGTGTCAGTGGGCATTCAATTCATGACCTCTGCTTACTCCACACAGCTTGCATCTCTGAGATATTACATTTCTGGAAATATTTATTCTGCTGTAAGAACATAAATGTCCTTAATCATGGAAAAGAGAGATAAACGGCTTGTGGAATATTGGAGAAAACTATTAGACTTATACAACATGACTTCCTCTCTGTAAGAGCCGAGAAACTGGAAATAATAAAAAACCTCTGAGATCACCAAAAAAAGGACATAACATACTGTAAAAGTGTTAAATATGTATGTTTTATTTGCTTTGTTTGTTAGGTCAATATTAATATATATTTTTATTTTTAATAAATATAAAGTAATTTTTTCAGTTTCTAAAAAAAAAAAAAATACTGGTTAAAACTCTTGTTTTTTTCCCGTGATGTCCCATTGGGGAGATTTGCTATCACTTCCTGTTCAATAAACACAAGAGGTCAGAGAATGCATATGTAAAGCAAAGACAGACACAGCCCAATCTACTCTATGGGTCCTCTAATGCAATCCGATAGAAGGAGACGGATCCACTTCTGTTTTTTTTCTTAGCAGATCAGATTGGAGGTAGGCAGGTGTAAACAGACAAAAGTCTGTTTACATCTGCCACTCCATAGAAGTGAATGGTGGGTCTGATTGGGTCAAACCGATCATGTGAAAGGGGCCTAAGGCTGCTTTTACACTGATGGTCTGCGGACTACCCACCCCTTTTAGACCAGGGGTGCCCAACCAGTGGCCCGCGGTGCCCTTTGATGTGGCCCACAACCACCTGCTCTGGAATGACTGATTGGCAAGCCCAGAGATTCAGTGTTGAGAATGAATCTGGTGGTAGAGCCAGGGCTGTCTTAATGCATGGGCACCTCTGGGGCCCCATGTGCATTGGGGGCCCCATGATAATCTTGCATTACATCTTACTTGCCAACTGTCCCAGATGCGCCGGGACAGCGATGTCCTGGCCAGCATCCCATAAACTGTACTGTGCCCTTCTGATACCAGTATTCTGCCCTCCTGACTCCCCCTGTACTGTGCCCCTTTGTGTAAGATTAGTCTTTGATTTATGGCATGTTTTCTTATTGTTTAAGATCAATTTTATTATGTTTAACTCTATCAAGAATATAAGACGGCCCTGGGTAGAGGAAGCAAGAGACTTTTCAGAAAGTGCACTACACATGCAAGATATAATAGGTGTCTATGGCAATAGACGTCTATGGCAAAGTGCAGCTAACTGGCGAGGAAACCACAGGTACACTGCGCTGCACCGACGGTGTGGGTAGTCCGCAGACCATCAGTGTAAAAGCAGCCTTAGGCCCCTTTTCACATGATCGGTTTGACCCAATCAGACCCACCATTCACTTCTAAGGAGTGGCAGATGTAAACAGACTTTTGTCTGTTTACACCTGCCTACCTCCAATCCGATCTGCTAAAAAAAAAACAGAAGTGGATCCGTCTCCTTCTATCAGATTGCATTAGAGGACCCATAGAGTAGATTGGGCTGTGTCTGTGTTTGCTTTACATATGCAGGCTGGACACAGACCTGTCATCTGCCCGCTCATTGTGGCCCGCGACTATTTACTAAGTCACTTAATAGGCCCTCGGCCTTCAAAAGTTTGGGCACCCCTGTTTTAGACAATTGTCACCGAAAATTCCCCCTCTACTACTGTTCTAGTAACAACTAAAAAGCTTGGCTTTTTCCTCCCTTTTAACCACTTTAGCTCCGGAAGATTTACCCCCCTTCATAACCAAGCCATGACCAGGCCATTTTTGACTGTACGGCACTGCATTACTTTAACTGAAAGCAAAAGGAGGAGAGAGAAGCGCCAAGCCAATCCTTTAAACAGCTTAGGAATTTATTCAGTATATACGGTAAGTATAAAACAACACTAAAAACTTGTGTGAGAGAAATTGTTGGCGCACTTGCAGAGTGCTAGAGTGGGTGGGAACTTCCACATGCAGTGTCACAGGAGGGCCGCGGGAAAATCTCTATTGAGGGATCCACGAGCACCGTGTGTAAGCCGCAGCTGGAGCCTCGATAAGTCTCATGGAGACGTTGGCTGTGTGTCTCTGGGTGTGAGTGTCCAAGGCTGCAAATTGAGGATCCGCCCACACGCTGTCTGGCCAATCAGAACTCGTTTTGAAGGCACAGCCGGCCTCGCCTTCTTCATCAGCTTAATTTAACTGACAATTGCATGATTGAGCAACACAGTACCCAAACAAAATTGACTTCCTTTTTTTCCCACAAATAGAGCTTTCTTTGTATTTGATCACCTCTGCGGTTTTTATTTTTTGCTCTTTAACCACTTAAGGACTGCCTACTGCACATTTACGTCGGCAGAATGGCACGGCTGGGCACATCAACGTATATATACGTTGATTTTAGTACCCAGCCGTGGGTCACGGGCGCGCCCGCGGCGCGCTCCCGTGACCCGGTCTGAAGCTCCAGGACCGGGACCGCGGGATTCGCGGACCCGATCGCCGCTGCAGTGCGGCGATCCGTCCCTGGAGCTGAAGAACGGGGAGAGCCGTGTGTAAGCACGGCTTCCCCGTGCTTCTCTGTGGCCGCAGCATCGATTACGTCATCCCTGTAATAGGGGGACGCGATCGATGACGTCACACCTACAGCCACACCCCCCTACAGTTGTAAACACACACACAGGGAACACTGAAAGTCACAGCGCCACCTGTGGTTAACTCCCAAACTGCAACTGTCATTTCCACAGTAAACAATGCAATTTAAATGCATTTTTTGCTGTGAAAATGACAATTGTCCCAAAAATGTGTCAATATTGTCCGAAGTGTCCGCCATAATGTCGCAGTCACAAAAAAAATCGCTGATCGCCGCTATTAGTAGTAAAAAAAAAATAATTAATAAAAATGCAATAAAACTATCCCTTATTTTGTAAACGCTATACATTTTGCAAAAACCAACCGATAAACGCTTATTGCGATTTTTTTACCAAAAATATGTAGAAGAATACGTATCGGCCTAAACTGAGGAAAAAAAAAGTGTTTTATATATTTTTGGGGGATATTTATTATAGCAAAAAGTAAAAAATATTGCATTTTTTTAAAATTGTCGCTCTATTTTTGTTTATAGCACAAAAAATAAAAACCGCAGAGGTGATCAAATACCACCAAAAGAAAGCTCTATTTGTGGGGAAAAAAGGATGCCAATTTTGTTTGGGAGCCACGTCGCACGACCGTGCAATTGTCAGTTAAACAACGCAGTGCCGAATCGCAAAAAGGGGCAAGGTCCTTTACTTGCATTTTGGTCTGGGTCTTAAGAGGTTAAACAAAAAAAGAGCGCCATATTTGAAAAAATTACACTATTGTTTAGTTTTTGCTATAATAAATATCCCCAAATGAAAAAAAAAATTGTCATCAGTTTAGGCCAATATTCTACATATTCTTGGTAAAAAAAATCGCAGTAAGCGTTTATTGATTTGCTTGCGCAAAAGTTAAAGTGTCTACAAAATAGGGGATAGATTTATGCCATTTTTATTCTCTTTATTTTTTTACTAGTAATGTCAGCGATATTTTTTATTGGGACTGCGACATTGTGGCGGACAGATCGGACACTTTTGACACATTTTTGGGACCATTGACATTTTTACAGAGATCAGTGCTATAAAAATGCACTGATTACTGTGTAAATGTCACAGGCAGGGAAAGGTTTTACACTAGGGAGCGATCAAGTGGTTAAGTGTGTTCCCTCAGTGTATTACTTACTGTGGGGGGATGGGACTGACTAGAGGAGAAGCCAGATCATTGTTCCTAGATAGTAGTAGGAAGAGACAATCTGTCTCTCCTCTCCTGACAGAACCGGGATTTGTTTGTCTTCGCAACCGCCGGCCACGCGCATTGACTCCCCCGCCGTGCAGCTGGCACATGTGCGCGCCTGCTCTAGCTGTTTAAAGGTCAGGTGTACAGGATAGGGCCGACCTGCTGCAGTAGAATGACGGTGTCTGGTCGGCTAGTGGTTAAAATAAAAAATGCAGAGGTGATCGAATAACACCAAAATAAAGCTCTATTTGGGTACAGCTTGGCATGACTTCGCAGTTTTCAGTTAAAGTAATGCAGTACCGTATCACAAAAAATGGCCTGGTCATGAAGGGGGGTAAATCTTCTGGAGGTCAAGTGGTTAAAACTGGGAACTAAAGCAGATTAATGTGGGGTAATGAAAACCTGTCATGAAAGAAACTTGGAGGACTTCCATTACTGTCTTACTTCAAAGGTGCCTGGCTTTAATAATACTGAGTTACGACTCGAAGCAAGCAGGTAGCAAAGTGATGTCAAAGAAAAGGTAACATTTCTTTTTTATACATTTATTCCAGTTTAGTGACATTGGGCCAGATTCAGAGAGCCATTAACTCCTGTCTAACTGGTGTTAGCCTGGAGTAATTTCAAATTACGCGCGTTTTCTAGCTAGTCGAAAACCTCAAACCATGAATAGACGGCTGCGGGCTTCAATTCGACTGGATTACATGTTCGTACGCCTTCGGATCTACGCTGCAATAAAATTGCGGCCACTGGGTGGACTTCCCGTCGTTTTCCGCGTCGGGGTATGCAAATGAGCTTTTGCCGGCGATCTCCGAAATTACGATCTTCAATCGCAATCTCTTACGGCACCTTTAGTCATCTTTTATTTGCGTAACACTATACCAGCTTTTTGCTGCTCTAATATTAGACAGCCCATGTTAAGTATGGCCGTCGTTCCCGCGTCGAATTTCTACGTTTTCCGATGTCCTTTATTATTTTTTACGTTAGTAGTTCGGGAATAGGAATGTTCGTAAACGACGCTACTCAAACAACGAATGACGTAACGACGTGATTTTGCGCAATGCACGGCGGGAAATTTCTGAACGGAGCATGCGCAGTTCGATCGCCGCGGGGACGCGCTTAATTTAAATGCTTCACGCCCCCTAATCGCGAATTTCGATTACGCGGCGAGAAATAGACTACGCCGCCGTAGCGTACGGGCAAAAATCTACCAGGATTCGGTGTAGAGCCTGGTAAAATACGGCAGCGTAGAGTATTTCGACTACGCAGCGCAATATTAAGTGTATGTGAATCTGGCCCAGTGTTTTTATGAAAAGAACATCTACATTTATTGAAATCCACTTTCTCATACATCAGTATTTTATCCCATTCGTCTTTTTTTGCTCTCTTTGGAAGACTTTCCTACTATCCAGTGGTTATCCCATGCATTATGGGTGCAAGGGCGCCATACCCCCTATCCCCCCCAAACATTGTAACTTGTTAGCACCTGCCAGACGTTGGCAATCATTTTTATAAGAAAAAACAGTGTGACAACCTTTGTATTTATAGACTGATATGGTGTTTTAACAGATATGTGCAATAAAACATTGAAGAAGTAATGCATGGCACTAACAATTATGCTTTTATGAATTAGACCTCAATTTATATCTAAACCAACAATTTTGTAATGGATTAGGGAACTTTTTGCTGTTTGTTTCTCACTGGAAGACTTTCCTACTATCCCTGCCGCCTCCTGCCTATCCTCCCTATCCTGTCCGTGTCGAGAGACCCGCACTGGGGGAGGGGAGGGGAGGGGGATTGGCAGTGCTGCCAGTCCTATCTACCATATATGTGATGCTGATCTATATACCCTGATTTATGATGCTGATCTATATACCCTTTCTGTGATGCTGATCTATATACCCTGATCTGTAATACTGATCTATATACCCTGATTTGTGATGCTGATCTATATACCCATATATGTGATGCTGATCTATATACCCTGATTTGTGATGCTAATCTATATACCCTGATTTGTGATGCTGATCTATATACCCTGATTTGTGATGCTGATCTATATACCCTTTCTGTGATGCTGCTCTATATACACTGATCTGTAATACTGATCTATAAACCCTGATCTGTGATCATGAACTATATACACTGATCTGTGATGCTGCTCTATATATGCTGATCTGCGATGCTGATCCCTGATCTGTAATGCTGATTAATATACCCTAT
The DNA here is from genome assembly GCA_029574335.1 of Rana kukunoris. NCBI lineage: Eukaryota > Metazoa > Chordata > Amphibia > Anura > Ranidae > Rana > Rana kukunoris. The sequence continues at coordinate 669,822,480 of CM056049.1, forward strand.
CTATTATCCTAATCTATATACCCTATTTGTGATGCTGACCTACATACTCAATGCTGATCTATATACCCTATCTGTAATGCTGATCTATATACTTTATCTTTAATGCTGATATATATACCCTATCTGTAATGCTGATCTATATACCCTATCTGTAATCCTGTCTATATATCGTATCTGTAATCCTGATCTATATACCCTATCTGTAATGCTGATCTATATACCGTATCTGTAATGCTGAGCTGTATACCCTATCTGTAAAGCTGATCTATATACCCTATCTGTAATGCTGATATATATACCCTGATCTGTGAGGCTGAGCTATATACTCTGTCCTGTGATGCTGAGCTATATACTCTGTCCTGTGATGCTGAGATATATACTCTGTCCTGTGATGCTGAGATATATACTCTGTCCTGTGATGCTGAGCTGTATACAATGTCCTGTGATTCTGGTGCTGTATACTCTGTCCTGTGATGCTGAGCTGTATACAATGTCCTGTGATTCTGGTGCTGTATACTCTGTCCTGTGATTCTGAGTTGTATACTTCTGACACTATAGGTGGACTACAGAGGACGGAGTGGGTGGATTCTATAAGGGGTGGGGCTTATGAGAAGTGAGAGGGGTCAAAATGGAACGGTGGGGTCCTAAGACTCCACCAGCAGCCACTGCTACTAGCCCTTTTTACAGCTAAACAAAACAGGAAGTGAGAAATTATCCTTCTAAAGTCATGGGAAACCCCCTCCTAGACAGTTGTCAATGGAACAGTTGTCCCTATAATAATATTTCCTTCTTCATTTTTTTTGTGTTTGGATGACAACTGTAATTTTTACATTTACACTTTTCATTTTCCATTTTCAATTTTCTATGCTGATGACAACAGCCAATAGGACAGTTACAGAAGGTGCTTTTTACCAGCGGGATCGCAGATTTAACACCTCTACACTCTATCCAAAACAGATTTTTTTATTTTAACTATTGACTCAGTTTTCAGGGAATCCCCACAAAGGCAATGAGCCAGTCTGCTAAATTTTAGTAACCAATGACACTTTTCCTTTTGTAGCCTACTGCCCTCCTTTTGAGGACCAACCCTGATTTGCAGTTTTCCTTCGAATGGTGAGGGCTTACCAATTATCACAGTAGTATCAGTGAAAAAGAGTGTGCTTCAGTAGATCTGGTTGTAAATTTAAAGCTTCTGGTAGAATAGGTATTGGAGGATAGGTTAGGGAATGGTTAAGATCTTGATCAGATGAGCAGTTGCCATCTCAGTAGATTGTTTTAAAAGGCCTGGATTCTCTCCTAGATGCACATAATATAACTGGACACTAATGTTAATAGGCAGTGCTTTTTTTTTTTAGCAGGAACACTGAATGTATGACATTACAAGGGGTGCTGGAGGATCTATTCTTCTTGGAGGGGATCTATTGTTGCTGAGGGTGGGTCTTATGTTGCTGGGGGGGGTCAATCATTGCTGGGAGTAATCTACTGTTGAGGGAGCGCTCTATTGTTGCTGGTTGCTGGAGGGTCTATCTATTGATGCTGGCTTTTGGGCGTGAATGGGGCTTGATGGGGCGGTGATGTCAGAAGGGGTAGGGTCACCACCCGGTGACCCCGCCCCATGCCAATATAAGTCATTGCACACTGTGCACATGGCGATAGAGCAGAAGCGTTGTGCTTTGTGTCAACATCGGAAGAAGAGAAGAGGGAAGAAGACCAGGCAACAGTGAGCAAAAGAGCGGGCAAAAGAGCAGAAGATAGTGGAGGAGACCCGGCAGAAGACACTGGACAGAGGGAGAAGAACCGGAGAGAGCGTGGAGGAGGTAGAAGAGCCAGAGAGGGCAGAAAAAGTCGGAAAAGACACAAGGAGCTGCCTAATAAATGACTTTAAATGACTTTAAACACCTGTGTAGTGTGTTTTATTTTTGACACTTTTTTTCAGGTGATTGGGTAGGGGTACAATGTACCCTATACTCATTCACATAGGGTGAGGGCCAAGATCTGTAGCCCCCTTATTAAAGGGGGCTCCCAGATTCTGATAAGCCTGCATACCTCAACAACCAACGACCAGGGTTATCGGGAAGAGGCCATTTTCCTCATCAACATGGGGACAAGGTGCTTTGGGGTGGGGTGGGGTGGGGTGGGGGCCCCAAAGCACCACCCCCTCCCCCCATATTGAGGGCATTAACACTATCTCCACTGAAGTTCTGTAAATACTGACAGCTACGCACCAATAAAACTTTGCTTTAGCATTCCATACAGGCTAGAAAGTTAGCATTGTTTTATTACTACGCAAGTCTACAGAGATATATTGCTTCTTAATAACATGCTGTGAGAGAAGGTTGGGTTCTGAGTCTTAGAGAGTCAATAAAACATGTCCCTATATTGAAATAAATCTCTGGGTGGAATTAATTGTAAGCAGTCTCTCTGCATTTATTAACTCTATGACGAATTGTTCATCAGACTTAATGGTAAAAGATTACATTCACTAACAGGAAAAATCTGCTTGCCTTGTTGCTTCATTGTTTAGCAGGCACATTAACAACCCTTTAAATTATACGCTAGGTAGAGGCATAGGGAATAAATAAAGGTTTTGGACTAATGATAAAAACATCTAGAATATTATAGACACTTTCTATTGTCATTGACTGTTAGGCGGCGTACACACGAGGGGATATGTCCGCTGAAAACGGTCCGATGGACCGTTTCAGCAGACATCTCCGCTCGTGTGTATGGGCTAGCGGACAGATTTCTCCACCCGACAGATTTCAAAGCAAGCTTTGAAATCTATCCGGTGGGAATCTGTCCGCCCGACATGTCTGCTGGTTAGTACACTTATTAGCAGACATGTCGGCCCCCACCGCCGCCGCGCCGCTGCCGAATGGATTCGGCGCATGCGCGGAAGTGTTTTACTTCCTGGTGCGGTGACGTGGCGGTGACGCGGCGGCGTCAACGTCACCGCCGCGTCACCGCCACGTCACCGCGCCGTCCGGCGGCGGGGAATTTGATCCGATGGTGTGTACACGCCATCGGATCAAACTCCCGATCGGACATATCCGATGGAAATGGTCCGCGGACCGTTTTCATCGGATATGTCCGATCGTGTGTACGCCGCCTCAGTGGAAGAATACGTTTTTATATTTTTTTTTAAATCAGTATTTGGGAAAGCTGCTTTGTTAGGTGGCAAATAGGGATGAGCAAAGTATTGTCCGCAGGAGGTTTGTGGAATCCAGCAGGAATTCTATGAACCACAAACCTAGAGCTGAACCCAATTAACCACTTAAGACCCGGACCAAAATGCAGGTAAAGGACCTTGCCCCTTTTTGCGATTCGGCACTGCGCCGTTTTAACTGACAATTGCGCGGTCGTGCGACGTGGCTCCCAAACAAAATTGGCGTCCTTTTTTCCCCACAAATAGAGCTTTCTTTTGGTGGTATTTTATTACCTCCTGCGGTTTTTATTTTTTGCGCTATAAACAAAAATAGAGCGACAATTTTAAAAAAAAATGCAATATTTTTTACTTTTTGCTATAATAAATATCCCCCAAAAATATATAAAAAAAAACATTTTTTTTCCTCAGTTTAGGCCGATACGTATTCTTCTACGTATTTTTGGTAAAAAAAATCGCAATAAGCGTTTATCGGTTGGTTTTCGCAAAATTTATAGCGTTTACAAAATAAGGGATAGTTTTATTGCATTTTTATTAATTTTTTTTTTTTTACTACTAATAGCGATGATCAGCGATTTTTTTCGTGACTGCGACAATATGGTGGACACTTCGGACAATTTTGACACATTTTTGGGACAATTGTCATTTTCACAGCAAAAAATGCATTTAAATTGCATTGTTTACTGTGGAAATGACAGTTGCAGTTTGGGAGTTAACCACAGGTGGCGCTGTGACTTTCGCTGTGGCTGTGTGTGTGTTTACAACTGTAGGGGGGTGTGGCTGTAGGTGTGATGTCATCGATCGCGTCCCCCTATTACAGGGATGACGCGATCGATGCTGCGGCCACAGAGAAGCACGGGGAAGCCGTGTTTACACACGGCTCTCCCCGTTCTTCAGCTCCAGGGACGGATCGCCGCACTGCAGCGGCGATCGGGTCCACGAATCCCGCGGTCCCGGTCCTGGAGCTTCGGACCGGGTCACGGGAGCGCGCCGCGGGCGCGTGCCCGTGACCCACGGCTGGGTACTAAAATCAACGTATATATACTTTGATGTGCCCAGCCGTGCCATTCTGCCGACGTAAATGTGCAGTAGGCGGTCCTTAAGTGGTTAAAATGTATTAAAAGCTGTATCTATTTCTTTCCATTATTTGTGCCCTTTTCTGATTATCATGTGCTGGTCGGAGCAGAGGGAATATTTCTTCAGTTAGGGGTGCATGCCCATCCAGCTCCGCTCGCATGTTCTTCTGCCTTGGCTCAAGTTACGGCCAGCCGCCTGCCTGCTTTTCTCCTTGCCTTCCCTCCGTTCTCCACCCAGTAGTAGCCGGGGTCCGAAGAGTAAGGCCGCGTACACACTATCAAATCTGTCTGCTGGAAACGGTCTGCCAGACCGTTTCAGCAGACAGATTTGATCGTGTGTACGGGCAAACAGACGGATTTGGCCAGCCGACAGATTTGAAAGCATGCTTTCTTTGATAAAAATCTTTGATAACTGTGGTCATCTGTGATTCCGAGTCTAGCAGAGAGTTCACCCTTTGGCTTTCCATGGGACGTCAGACAGTAGGGCACTGACCAATTAACTTACCATCTGCTGATTTACTCCTGTAGAGAACCTTGACACCACAAGGTTGTCTAATCTGACAGAAATCACTTATTTACTTTCCATTTTTAACTCACTTTATACTTGAATAGCCCTTCTGGTATGAGCTGCTGGGACTCCGAGATCATATTCCTCTTTTCATCTCCCAGAGTTCATCCATCTGTAACTGAAAATGGATCAGCTGTCATTTTGTACATGTAGCTAAGGTTGCATTTTTCCAAACCTCTTCCCTATCCTGCAGAGTTAGGCCATACACACGATCGAACATGTCCGCTGAAACTTGTCCGCAGACCAGTTTCAGCGGACATGTTCGATCGTGTGTACGGCCTATCGGACTGTTTTCCAGCGGACCAAAGTTTCAAAACATGCTTTGAAACCTGTCCGCTGGAAACCTGTCCGTCGGACAGGTTCGATGGTTAGTACACAAAATCATCGGACCAAAATCCAGCGCATGCTCAGAATCAAGTCGATGCATGCTTGGAAGCATTGAACTTCGTTTTTTCATCACGTCATTTTGTTCTACGTCACCGCGTTTTGGTCCAATGGGATTTTTGTCCAATGGTGTGTACGCACATCAGACCAACAGACCACTTCAGCGTGGTGCGATGAAAACGGTCCGTCGGACAAGTTTCGTCGGATATGTCTGATCGTGTGTACGCGGCCTTACTGCTCAGTCTGTGAGGTCCAAGTCTTCTGGATTTGTAGCGGGACTGCAATATTGCAGACAAATTGGACACCTAACTGACACTTTTGTGGTGACCAGTGACACCAATACAGTGATCAGTGCTAAAAATTTGCACTGTCATTGTACTTATGACACTGGTAGAGAAGGGTTAACATCAGACCAACAGACCACTTCAGCGTGGTCCGATGAAAATAGTCCATCGGACAAGTTTCATCGGACATGTCTGATCGTGTGTACACGGCCTTACTGCTCAGTCTGTGAGGTCCAAGTCTTCTGGATTTGTTATAATAGGTTATTGCCCATTTTCCTTCTTTATTACTGCTGCCAGCAGATGCCGTGCAGTTAGTGAACTCTGGGAACTTTTAATGATTCCTCTCAAGAAACATTTTTTTCAGGGAATACATACATTTTTTCCAAATGGCACCCACTGCAGAGCCAATGGCACCCACTGCAGTCTCAGCCAGTGATGAGGGAGTGTCCCTGGAGATCTGCTGCTCTCATGCACATCGCTGGATCGCAGTGGGGCTCAGTAAAGTGTTGGAGGGGGGGCTGCTGTACACAGAAGGGCCCAGATTCATAGAGCAATAACTGGTGTTAGACAGGAGTAATTTCAAATTTCGCGCGCTGTTTCACTAGTTTGAATCCTTAAACCATGATACGGCGGCTTCGGGCTTCGATCCGAGAGGCTTACGTCTTCGTAAGCCTTCGGATCTACGCTGCGATATTTTTGCGGCCGCTGGGAGGAGTTCGCGTCGTTTTGATGCGTCGGGATATGCAAATGTGTTTTTACGGCGATCCACGAAGATACGAGCGGTCTTCGCAATCGCTTACGTCTATTTTTTTGTACGTACTGTTAGACCAGCTTTTTGCTGGTCTAACGGTGCATAGTCCATGTTAAGTATGGCCGTCGTTCCCGCGTCGAATTTAATATATATATATTTTTTTTACGTAACTCGTTCGGGAATAGAAATGTCCGTAAACTACGCTACTCAAACAACGAATGACGTAACGACGTGATTTCGCGCAATGCACGGCGGGAAATTTGCGAACGGAGCATGCGCAGTTCGATCGCTGCAGGAACGCGCCAATTTTAAATGCTTCACGCCCCCTACTCGCGTAGATGGATTGCGACGGGAGAAATACACTACGCCGCCGTCGTTTACTGGACAAAATCTACCTGGATTCCACGTAGAGCCAGGTAAAAAACGGCGGCGTAGTGTATTTCTGATACTCTACGAGAATCTAATTCTCTGTGAATCTGGGCCAAGGTTTTTACTTTAATTCATAAAATGCGACACTGTATCCAAATAAAATTTATTTTTTTCCCACAAATAGAGAGTTCGTTTGGTGGTATTTGGTCACCTTTATGGTCTTTATTTCTAGCGCTAGTTTCAAAGAACGATTGACAATTTTGAGAAAAAATACACATTTTACTTTCTGCTCTAAAACACATCCAATAAAAAAAATTCAATTCAAATTTCTTCATCAATTTAGGCCAATATGTATTCTGTTACGTATTTTTGGTAAAAAAAAATCCCAATGAGCGTATTGATTGGTTTGCACAAAAGTTAGAGTCTACAAACTATGGGATATTTTTATTTATATCATTTTACTCCCTGTAATGGCCGTTTGCCAGGATAGAGCGTACTTATAGCGGTAAAATGGGACTGCAATATTGCACTGTGACAAATTGGACACCTAACATGACAAGTGACACCAATACAGTGATTCAGTGCAAGCAAAATTGCACTGGTCATTTGTACTAATTGACACTGGCAGAGAAGGGGCTGATCAGCAGGGTTAGCAATGTGTGCATCACTGTATACTAACTGTGGGGGGGGGGGGTGCTTTTACTACTTGAAGACACTTGTACATTCTGTGGTTGCACTGGGATTCCACCCTGTCTTCTGTACTCACAGCACCAATCAGTCTGCCTTGGTTTACATTACACTGCACTGGGTCATTCTGTCAGTGGGTATGCAGAACTTGATTGGTGGGTCCAGTCTTCTGTAAAATCACAGAGGCAAGCCTTTTACATTAGCCTGTGGGCAGCGCACGCTCACTCCCAAAACCTAAAAGTGCAGAATTACGTGTATATATACGCGATTCTGCACAGAGCGGCCTCCCCATAACAGTAAATCTACTATGGGGCGGTCATAAAGCGGTTAAAAAGTCTTACATTTCATGACTGCCGTATAGAGTGCACTTTAAAGTGATTGTAGCCTTCGGTTTACAGATGGGTTCTAGCAGTATTAATTATCATTGCTCTTACTGTTCTCTAATGCCATTACTTATTGCTGATTGTGTGGATTGCCAGGTTTACTCTAATTTTATCTGCATAGAACTCCATTCTTTGTTGCAAAAGCCCAGTGAACATATTGGCCGTATTCACGTAGCACTTACGTTACGCCGACGTATCTACAGATACGCAATGTAAGTACAAATGTGCGCTGTCCTATCTCTGTGCCGAACCCACAAACTAAGTTACGTCGAAAAATAGGCTTCTTCCTACCGACGTAACTTTCCTACGCCAGCGTATCGTGGGCGCATATTTACGCTGGATGCATATGGAAGTTTTGATTCAGATATGCAAATGAGGGAGATACGCTGATTCACGAATGTAGATGCGCCCAGCGCATGTTTTAAGCGATTTGCGTAAGGGTTACGTCCGGCGTAAAGTTATTCCTCATATTGGAGGCGCAACCCATGCAAAGGTATGGACCAGGGAACAGACGCCGTTGAATTTTACGTCGTGTACGCCGTTTACGTAGTATGTAAATAGGGCTGGGCGTTCACGTTGTAGGCAGTGTTTTGACGTATCTTAGGCAGTTTTTTCGACGTGACTGTGAGCATGCGCACTGTGATGCGTCCAAGAAACGATGCAATCACAGTTCGTTTTTTTGAAGCTCAGCCCATCATTTGCATGGGGTCACGCTTCATTTTAATATTTCTTGCCCACTTCCAGCCCACTTCCACCTACTTTGACTCACGTTGGCTTACGCCGACAACTATATGCTACGCCGGTGCAACGTTGAGCGTATTTTCTTTGTGAATACCATGCTTGCCTCTCAACGTTGCGCCGGAGTAGCGTAAAGAAGATACGCTACGCCCGCACAAAGATGCGCCGAGGTACGTGAATCTACTTGATTTTCTAGTGAACTGTGATTGACCAAACTCATTGATGTGCATACTGCAATTTACTGGAAACCGGGATAATATATTGGGTTAATTTACCACTTACCAGTCTGATGTTTGCTTTCTGATACTGCACCTTATGCCATGTACACACGATCGGTCCATCCGATGAAAACGGTCTGATGGATTTTTCCATCAGTTATCCGATGAAGCTGACTTTCATCAGTCTTGCCTACACACCATCAGTTAAAAAAAACGATTGTGTCGGAACGCGGTGACGTAAAACACAACGACGCGCTGAGAAAAATGAAGTTCAATGCTTCCGAGCATGCGTCGACTTGATTCTGAGCATGTGTTGATTTATAACTGATGGATTTCCCCACAGACGATCGGTTGATTCTATCGTTTTTTTAACTGTCAGTTAATTTTAAAACAAGGTCCTAGTTTTTTAACCGGTGGATAAAAAACCGACGGGGCCCACACACGATCGGTTTAGTCTGACGAACCGATCGTGTGTACGTGGCATAAGTTGTGTGCAGGGTATCTATATTTGCCTAAACCCTGCCAGAGAAATGCTGTGTCTACATCAGAGCTGCGTCACTTCCTGTTGTCCAACCAGCTGAGGACTGTCCTCTCCTGTATATATATTGCTACCCATGGTGGCTCCATGATACTGTCTGAGGTCTGCACTACTGTGGTCTGTTACTGTCTGAGGTCTGCACTACTGGGGGTTATATGTGGCTGAGGTCTGATACTGTGGGGGTCTGTCTGAGGTCTGCACTATTGTGGGGGTTACTGTCTGAGGTCTGAGGTCTGCACTACTGTGGGGGATACTGTCTGAGGTCTGCACTACTGGGGGGGTTACCGTCTGAGGTCTGCACTACTGTGGGGGTTACTGTCTGAGGTCTGCACTACTGTGGGGGTTACTGTCTGAGGTCTGCACTACTGTGGGGGTTACTGTCTGAGGTCTGCACTACTGTGGGGGTTACTGTCTGAGGTCTGCACTACTGTGGGGGTTACTGTCTGAGGTCTGCACTACTGGGGGGGTTACTGTCTGAGGTCTGCACTACTGTGGGGGTTACTGTCTGAGGTCTGCACTACTGTGGGGGTTACTGTCTGAGGTCTGCACTACTGGGGGAGTTACCATCTGAGGTCTGCACTACTGGGGGGGGGGGGTTACTGTCTGAGGTCTGCACTACTGTGGGGGTTACTGTCTGAGGTCTGCGCTACTGTGGGGGTTACTGTCTGAGGTCTGCACTACTGTGGGGGTTACTGTCTGAGGGTTACTGTCTGACAAGAATTTGTCTGCACTACTGGTTACTGTCTCCAGAGGTCTGCCTACTGTGGGGGTTACTGTCTGAGGTCTGCACTCCCACTGGGGCCGGACCAACTCTGAGGTCTGCACTACCTGTCTGAGGTCTGCACAAGCCCCCTCTCCCCCTTCACTGACACTATACTAGAGTAGAGCGGCTGGTACTGGTGCCTACTTACTGTCTGAGGTCTGCACTACCAGTGGGGGACTGTCTGAGGTCTGACACTATTTCACCCGGGGGGGTCTGAGGTCTGCACTACTGTGGGTTTTACTGTCTGAGGTCTGCACTACTGTGGGGGTTACTGTCTGAGGTCTGCACTAACTGTCTGAGGTCTGCACTACTGTGGGGGATACTGTCTGAGGTCTGCACTAGTTACTGTCTGAGGTCTGCACTAGCTGTCTGAGGTCTGCACTACTACTGTCTGAGCACTAGGATACTGTCTGAGGTCTGCACTATTGGGGGGGTTACTGTCTGAGGTCTGCACTACTGGGGGGGGTCTGAGGTCTGCACTACGGGATACTGTCTGAGGTCTCTACTGTGGGGGTTACTGTCTGAGGTCTGCGCTACTGTGGGGGATACTGTCTGAGGTCTGCACTACTGTGGGTTTTACTGTCTGAGGCCTGCACTACTGTTGGAGTTACTGTCTGAGGTCTGCGCTACTGTGGGGGTTACTGTCTGAGGTCTGCACTATTGGGGGGGTTACTGTCTGAGGTCTGCACTACTGTGGGGGTTACTGTCTGAGGTCTGCACTACTGTGGGTTACTGTCTGAGGTCTGCACTACTGTGGGTCTGAGTTACTGTCTGAGGTCTGCACTACTACTGTCTGAGGGGGGGTTACTGTCTGAGGTCTGCGCTACTGTGGGGGTTACTGTCTGAGGTCTGCACTATTGGGGGGGTTACTGTCTGAGGTCTGCACTACTGTGGGGGTTACTGTCTGAGGTCTGCACTATTGGGAGGGTTACTGTCTGAGGTCTGCACTACTGTGGGTTTTACTGTCTGAGGTCTGCACTACCTTGGGGGCTTACTGTCTGAGGTCTGCACTACTGGGGTGGTTACCGTCTGAGGTCTGGACTACTGGGGGGGGTTACTGTCTGAGGTCTGCACTACTGTGGGGGTTACCGTCTGAGGTCTGCACTATTGTGGGGGTTACCGTCTGAGGTCTGCACTACTGGGGTGGTTACCGTCTGAGGTCTGGACTACTGGGGGGGGGGTTACTGTCTGAGGTCTGCACTACTGTGGGGGTTACCGTCTGAGGTCTGCACTATTGTGGGGGTTACCGTCTGATGTCTGCACTACTGGGGGGGTTACCGTCTGAGGTCTGCACTACTGAGGGGGGTTACAGTCTGAGGTCTGCACTACTGGGGGGTGTCTGTACTGAGGGGGGGTCTGTACTGACCATAGTGAGTGGGGGGGTGGGGGCAGGGCCGGTGCAAGGATTTCTGCCTACACAAGCAAAGCTCCATTTTGGACTGTGCCCGATTACATGACCAGACCTGCCCCATTACATGACCAGACCTGCCCCATTACATGACCAGACCTGCCCCATTACATGACCAGACCTGCCCCATTACATGCCAGACCTGCCCCATTACATGACCAGACTGTGCCCCATTACATGCCAGACCTGCCCCATTACATGCCAGACCTGCCCCATTACATGACCAGACTGTGCCCCATTACATGACCAGACTGTGCCCCATTACATGACCAGACTGTGCCCCATTACATGCCAGACCTGCCCCATTACATGCCAGACCTGCCCCATTACATGACCAGACCTGCCCCATTTCATGACCAGACTGTGCCCCATTACATGCCAGACCTGCCTCATTACATGACCAGACTGTGCCCCATTACATGACCAGACTGTGCCCCATTACATACCAGACCTGCCCCATTACATGACCAGACTGTGCCCCATTACATGCCAGATCTGCCCCTTTACATGACCAGACCGTGCCCCATTACATGACCAGACCTGCCCCATTACATGACCAGACCGTGCCCTTACCTTATCCATGCGAATCGCGGCTGTGTAACCTAACAGTAACAGCTTACCTTACCAGAATCGCGGCTGTACAATTTTTCAAAAGCCGCGCCTCCGACGTCTTCTGTTCCGTGATAGGCGGAACATTCAGCTTCCCATTAAGGCACTGTGTTCAGTGTTCGCCTATCACGGAGGCCCTCTCGTCCGAGGACGAGAGGGCCTCCGTGATAGGCGGACACTGAACACAGTGCCTCCTGGGAAGCTGATTGTTTCCGCCTATCACGGAACAGGACGTCAGAGGCGCAGCTTTTGAAAAATCGTACAGCCGCGATTCTGGTAAGGTAAGCTGTTACTGTTACGTTACACGGCCGCGATTCGCGGTCATTTTTTCGCCCCATTCCAGGCTGCGGACCTGCCCGCCCCAAGCGGCCGCTTGGTCCGCCTGGTGGTTGCGCCGGCCCTGGGGGGGGGGGGGGGGTGACACCATGTTTATTATTTTTTTGCACCGAGTGACTCCACTGCACCCCACCCCTGCTCTAAGGCTTTGCACCAGGAGAGTATTCTATGTTGGAAAGCTGTTCCGTACCTTCCTGTAAATTGAGTGTAAAGCCTATTCAAGAGAGAGGAAACTGCAATTACGATCTGCACTTTTAAAGTTATTGAAGCAGACAGGCGGGCCTTTATGAGATGTAGCTCCTGGAGAGGAACCAACACATGCTCTCCATCTGCTCTATAATTGGATCTTAGAAGGCATTGCATCACCGTGTTCCGAGGTAGCCAACAGCCAAAAGCCCCACAAATTGTGTGTGTATTTTTAGGATTAACAAATCAGCACATTGGTTCCTGTGGTTCCTCCAAAAATGCAAAATCTGTATAGAGGCTGAATTATAATAGATGGAGAGAGCAAGGCCAGGCACAGAGGTTTCCTGGAGGAAAGTGATGATCGATCATTTACACCTTACTACACTAAGCCATCCTGCGTGAAGTCTGCCCAGCATATCCCAAGGAGGAGGAATATCCACTGGCAGCAGTACAGCTGCTACATTCTCCGTAGAGGGATATCATTTTACAAATAGATATAGACATCTCTTCAGTTCTGATGAATGGATTATGAATACTGAAATACACTACATTATCAAAAGTATTGGGACACCTGCCTTTACACGCACATGAACTTTAATGGCATCTCAGTCTTAGTCCGTAGGGTTCAATATTGAGTTGCCCCACCCTTTGCAACTATAACAACTTCAACTCTTCTGGGAAGGCTGTCCACAAGGTTTAGGGGTGTGTCTATGGGAATGTTTGACCATTCTTCCAGAAGCATATTTGTGAGGTCAGGCACTGATGTGGACGAAAAGGCCTGGCTCGCATTCTCCACTCTAATTCATTCCAAAGGTGTTTGGTTGGGTTAAAGCGGATGGCCCACTAGAAAAAAAATATTAAAAGCCAGCAGCAACAAATACTGCAGCTGCTGACTTTTAATATTAGGACACTTACCTGTCCTGGAGTCCAGCGGCGTCCGCAGCAGAGGATGAGCGATCGCTCGTCACCCTGCTGCTCCCCCCTCCATCCACGGTGAGGGAACCAGGAAGTGAAGCGATGCGGCTTCACTGCCCGGTTCCCTACGGCGCATGCGCGAGTCGCGCTGCGCCCGGCGATTGGCTCCCGCTGTGTGCTGGGAGCTGAGAGTTCCCAGCACACACCGGGGGGGCGACGGGATGTCGCCAAAAAACCCGTCTTTTGCCCGAGACTGCGGGCCGGAAGTGGTTGCAGGTATCTGCACCCCCCTCCCCCCTGAAAGGTGTCAATTGTGACACCGGAGGGGGGGAGGGTTCCGATCAGCGGATCTTCACTTTAGGGTGGAGATCCGCTTTAAGGTCAGGACTCTGTGCAAGCCAGTCATGTTCCTCCACCCCAAACTTGCTCATCCATCTCTTTATGGACCTTCCTTTGTGCACTGGTCAAAACCATTTAGCGGAGGGGGATTATTGTGTGGGATTGCTTACAGGGGTTGGGTTGGGTCCCTTAGTTCCAGTGAAGGGAACTCAGCCTACCAAGACATTTTGCACAATTTGTGGCAACAGTTTGGGGATGGCCCCTTTCAACATGACTGCGCACCTGTTCACAAAGCAAGGTCCATAAAGACATGTATGAGTGAGTTTGGGGTGGAGGAACTTGACTGGCTTACACAGAGTCCTGACCTCAACCCGAAAGAACACCTTTGGATGCATTAGAGCAGAGACAGTGAGCCAGGCCTTCTCATCCACATCATTGCCTGACCTCACAAATGCACTTCTGGAAGAATGGTCAAACATTACCATAGACACACTCCTAAACCTTGTGGACGGCCTTCCCAAAAGAGTTGAAGCTGTTATAGCTGCAAAGGGTGGGCCAACTCAATATTGAACCCTACAGACTTTGGCCACGGGCAAGAATCTCGTCAGGAAAAAAACATTGTTTTTCCCAACGAGATTCTTGGCAAGAATATCTTCCCGCCCGAGTGTACACACAGACCTTTCAAAAGAACCGCGGTTCTCTTGAAAGGCAAGAACGCAGTCACGTCATTGCATACGATGAGCATGCACTCGTCACATTCGATGCCGTCGCCGCCATCTTGCTGCACCCTACCTATGCCGAGGAAGCTACCACGCATGTGTCATTTTGAGCATGCATGGGTTTCCATGGCGACCAGGTAAGTATACACACGCTCGGGTTTCTCGTGGGAAAACTGCAAAGAATCTCACGACGAGAAAATGTTCTCTATACTTCTCGTCTAGATTCTGGGCAGTTTTCTTGTCGAGAAACCTGAGGCGCCGTACACACGGCAGAGAACCTCGACGGGCAGAACACATCGTTCTGCCCGTCGAGGTTCTCTCCCGGCCGTCGAATTCGGCGACCCGCCCGTCGGGAATGGCAACCAGCCATTCTTCCAGGCGGGCCGTCGAGGAAATAGAGAGCGTGCTCTCTATTTCGGCTCGACGGGCTTCCCGACGGGAAGCTCGCCGAAACCGTACACACGGCCGAGGTCCTCGCTGGAATGTGCATTCCAGTGAGGTTCTCGCTGGTTTTCAGCGAGAACCTCGGCCGTGTGTACGGCGCCTGAAAGCCTCGTACACACGCTCGGTATAGAAAGCTCTGCCAGCAGTTTTCTTGTTGGTTCTTGCCGAGTAAACTGAGCGTGTGTACAAGGCTTTTGACTGGGATGTCTTTAACCACTTGCCCACCGGGTTTGTTTTTCAGATTCGGTGTTTACGAGACTAAAACTGTTTTTTTTGCTAGAAAATTACTTAAACCCCCCAAACATTATATATTTTTTTTTTTCTAATACCCTAGAGAATAAAATGGCAGTCATTGCAATACTTTTTGTCACACCGTATTTGCGCAGCGGTCTTACAAGCGCACTTTTTTTGAAAAAAAAACACTTTTTTGAATAAAAAAATAAGACAACAATAAATTTGGCCCAATTTTTTTATATATTGTGATAGATAATGTTACGCCGAGTAAAATGATACCCAACATGTCACACTTAAAAATTGCGCCCGCTCGTGGCATGGCGTCAAACTTTTACCCTTAAAAATCTCGATAGGCAACGTTTAAAAAATTCTACAGGTTGCATTTTTTGAGATACAGAGGAGGTCTAGGGCTAGAATTATTGCTCTCGCTCTAACGATCGCGGCGATACCTCACTTGTGTGGTTTGAACACCGTTTTCATATGCGGGCGCTACTCGCGTATGCGTTCGCTTCTGCGCGCGAGCTCGTCGGGACGGGGCGTTTTAAATTTTTTTTTTTTTGTTTTCTTATTTATTTTTAATTAGTTTATAATTTTATACATCGAAATAAATTAAAAAAAAAAAAATTATCACTTTTATTCCTATTACAAGGAATGTAAACATCCCTTGTAATAGAAAAAAGCATGACAGGTCCTCTTAAATATGAGATCTGGGGTCAAAAAGACCTCAGATCTCATATTTAGGCTTAAATGCAAAAAAAGAAAAAAAAAAAAAAAAATGTCATTTTTCAAATTTCAGAAAAAAAAAATGTTTCTTTAAGACGCTGGGCGGAAGTGACGTTTTGACGTCACTTCCGCCCAGCAGAGCTGTGGGGGACGGGTGGGGGCGATTTTTCCCTCACTCGTATCCCAACACAGCCAGCAAGAGGACCCGATCGCCTCCGCCGTTACCGACGGCTCCGGTAAGCGGCGGAGAGCGCGGGAGAGCGGCGGGAGGGGGGGGGGCCCTCTCCCGCCACCGATAACGGCGATCTTGCGGCGAATCCGCCGCTGGGACCGCCATTATCGTGTACAGCACTGCCCATGGAAAAGATGGATATCTCGGTTGTGGCAGCAGCTGCTGCCGTTACCGAGATATCCATCTTTAAAGTCATGACGTATTTTGACTATGACACCATGGGCAAGTGGTTAAAGTTCATGTGTGTGTAAAGGCATGTGTCCCAATACTTTTGGTAATATAGTGTATGTGCAGCAATCTCTAGGTACCTGCATCAGTGTATTTTCCTACAGACAGGGTCTCTTTAAGCACCTACTTGGGTGAAGTTAGCAGTAAATTGACTGATTTACTTGTTGCCATTAATGATTTTTTTTTCACCAATTAACTCAAATAAATCACCTGCGTGAAAGCTCTCTTTTATTTCACCGTTGCGTCATTCATGCCATTTATAGACACCACCTGTAATCTGTCTAATGACTGAGCACTAAGTGGCACTTTAGCTCCAAGTGAACAATGCAGTGGGGTCTTAAAGCCATGCCGAGCCGCTGAGCCTGATCACTCCCTTGTGTCATTCTTCCTATCTGGTGGTATCTAACACCTGCTGGGGAATGTTGGCCAACAGCCACGGGGGCACAGCTGAAAGTGGCTTGGCTAATAATGGTGCGGTTTTCTCCTGAAGCCTCTGGGTATTTTCACCCAGACAATGAACAAAGTACTATTTCTTCCGCAGAGACAGTGGAGTCGATGAGGTTTAATGCGGAGGATGTTCTTACAAATTGAAGATCTGTGTAGGTAATGTAAACCAGTGTTAAAACTATATTAACAATTTTTACCTTGTGGCCTGAAGCTTGTAATTACGTCCCGAAGAGAGCACATTCATGCTAGCAGAGCACAGGGCTGCCAGCAGACAGATATTGCTTCATTATCTTACTGACTATTGGCCATCTCTCTTAACCACTTCCATACCAGGCACTTACGCACCACCCCGCCCAAGCCAATTTTCAGCTTTCAGCGCTGTCGCACTTTGAATGACATTTGCGCGGTCATGCTACACTGTACCCAAACAAAGTTTGCGTCCTTTTTCCCTCACAAATAGAGCTTTCTTTTGGTGGTATATGATCACCTCTGCGGTTTTTATTTTTTGCACAACAACTAATAAAAGACTGAAAATTTAGAAAAATAAATACATTTTTATTTTTTTCTGTTAACTTTTTTGTAAATAAGTATGTTTTCTCTTTCAATTACGGGCACTTATATGGCGGCACTGATGGGCACTGATGAGGTAGTACTGATGGGCACCGATGAGGTGGCACTGATGGGCACTGATAGGCGGCGCTGGTATGCGGCACTGATGGGCACTCATAGGCGGCACTGATAGGCACTCATAGGCGGCACTGATGGGCACTCATAGGCGGCACTGATGGGCACTCAAGGGCAGCACTGGGAATTAATGGGCGGCACAGAATGGCACTCATGGGTGGCACTTATGGGTGGCACTGATGGGTACGTATGGGTGGCACAGATGGGCACTGATAGGCGGGCACTGGGCATGGATTGGCACGGAGGGGTGGCACTGAAGGACACTGTGGAGTGGCACTGATGGACTTTGAGGGGTGGCACTGATTTATATGTTGCCAGTCAGTGCCCATGTGTGGGCACTGACTGGCATCTTTCTTTTTTTTTAACCTGCATTTTTTTTTCACCTGTATTTTTTTTCCTGTATTTTTATTTTTTTTACGTTTTTTTTTCTTTGCCCTGCCAGTGTGGGCATCCCTGGTGGTCTAGTGTGGGCATACCAGGGGGGGCTGCACTGATAAACAATCAGCGCGAACCCCCCCTGTCAGGAGATCCGCCGATCGGCTCTCCTGTACTCGCGTCTGTTAGACGCGAGTGAGGAAGAGCCGCCGGCGGCTCTTTCTGTTTACATCGTGATCAGCCGTGATTGGAAACGGCTGATCACGTGGTAGCGAGCCTCCGCCGGAGACTCGTTACCGAGATCGGTGATGCAGGGTGTCAGACTGACACTCCGCATCAGCGATCGCCGCGCTGCGCGCCCCCACGGGCGCGCGCGGCATGAAATCGTGCTGGACGTTTGAGAACGCCTAGTCACCATTTTATAACCACTTCCCGGCCGTAAATCTGCTATT
This sequence comes from Rana kukunoris, assembly GCA_029574335.1. Lineage (NCBI taxonomy): Eukaryota > Metazoa > Chordata > Amphibia > Anura > Ranidae > Rana > Rana kukunoris. The sequence goes on from CM056049.1 coordinate 669,840,733, forward strand.
GGCCAGGCGGGAAGTGGTTAAACTTCTGTTTAAATACTTTTATTGCTTTTGAAAATGTGGAGAACTTCTTGAACACTCACAAAATCCAAATATGCCTTTACACTATTTGCCGCTCATTCTTCACTTCCTCTACATTCAGGGCCGATCCTAGGCAGGGTGCACGGGGTGCTCCACACCCAGGCGCCGCAGAGGTGGGGGCGCCGAAGCTCCAAAGTGCTCCCCTCCCTCCTCCTTGACTGTGTCCAGAGGAAGAGCGCATGTAGTGGGTGCTGCGGTTCCCCATCCCTTTTGCTCTCTCCGCTGGCAACTGACAAGAGCGCATAACTCCCGCTGTCCCCGGAATCCGGGCTGGGTACCACAGCGGAGCCTATTACCGGAAACACATTCCGGCACTAGGCTCCACTAATTAATTCTGTCCGGTGTGCATGGAGCATTCTCCTGTTTGCCCCACTCCCTCTGAGTGTGGTGGCTCTTCTCCCATAGGCGGTGTGATGAGAGGCTTCTGGGTTGGCCGAAGCTGTTGCCAATCATCCCGTGCACTCCCAGAAATGCTCTCCGAATGCCACCCTCCAAGTAACCAAAGATGCCACGTATGCCCTGCTCCCAGCGCAACCAAGCTACAGGGATCTATTGGACAAGTACTGATCTATGGGGACTCTGATGGGGACACCTGCTGTGGGGGGGCTCTGATGGGGAACACCTGCTGTGGGGGGCTCTGATGGGGGACCCCTGCTGGGAGGCTCTGATGGGGGACACCTGCTGTGAGGGGCTCTGATGAGGGACACCTGCTGTGGGGGGCTCTGATGGGGGACCCCTGCTGTGAGGGGCTCTGATGGGGGACCCCTGCTGGGAGGCTCTGATGGGGGACACCTGCTGTGAGGGGCTCTGATGAGGGACACCTGCTGGGGGGGGACTCTGATGGGGGACACTAATGAAGACTTCTTAGGGGAGCATCTCTGTGTTTGAGTCGTAGCCATATAAACATGTGTAAAGGGGAGGAGTTAGTAAAGATGACCACGCCCATGTGGGGGGCGCCATAAATATTTCTGCACCCAGGCGTCTGTGACCCTAGGATCGGCCCTGTCTACATTCTTGAATTTTGCAGAATCCTTCTCACCCTACCATCTTTATACACATGAAACCCCATGTGGCTACAATTTGGCTGGTTTGACTGTAGCCTGATTGTACTTACAACTCATATGCCGCGTACACCCGATCGGATATTCCGACAACCAAACCGTGGATCATTTTCTGATGGATGTTGGCTCAAACTTGAATGACAGCACATTGATATATTTGGTTCATGAAAACAAGTGTATTTCAATTGGTCAGATTATTATGCCCCGTACACACGATCGGTTTTCCTGATGGAAAAAGTCTATCGAGAGCTTGTGGTCAGAAATCACGATCGTGTGCATGCTCCATCAGACTTTTTCCAACAGGAAAACTACTGCAAAAAGATAGAGAGCAGGATCTCTTTTCCCATCAGGAAAAAAATGATCTGAATTTCTGATCATGTGTACAAATCCCGACATGCAAAATTCCTACGCATGCTAGGAAACAATTCGACGCATGCTCAGAAGCATTGAACTTCATTTTTTTAGCTCGTCGTAGTGTTGTATGTCACCGCGTTCTTAACGGTCGAAAGTTCAGAGAACTATTGTGTGACCGTGTGTATGCAAGGCAGGCTTGAGAGGAATTTTGTCGGGAAAAACATTGTTTTTTTCCAACGGGAAAAGCGCTTGTGTGAACGGGGCATTAGATTATATGGTGGAAACAGAGATAAGATTGATCATTTATTCTTCTACGTTACAATCATATCTTAAATTGGTGTTCCACCCGCAATTTTATTTTATTTTTTAAAGTCAACAGCTACAAACACTGTAGCTGCTGACTTTTAATAAGGACACTTACCTGTCCATCCATTGGATCGGGTTCAGGCACCACCTTTTCGGCAGTGGAACCTTTTCAGCTTTAGTGCTCGTGTCCTACTGCGCATTTCCGAGTCAAACAGCACTTTGTGAATGGCCAGCTGTCTTCTGGGACACACATAGGTCCCAGAAGACAGCAGGGGGGCTTGCCACACAAAAAGGATATGATGTCCTGCGCCATAGACCAGATGGATCCGAAATACACTATGTACTTCATAAAAAGGTACGATAGAAGAAAAAAAAATGTAATATCCAAAAATGAGAGGTGGTCTTTCCACTTCCCTGTGTACGGCATATCAATCAAATGGGTTGTCAACAATAGATTGATATTTCCTATCTCAAGAGATCTTTTAGTAACTAAATTGATTACTTATCAAAGTGTGTTATTGACCAACTGGCCATAAACCAAAAAGAGGCATAATTGACATAAAGCTCATCTTCAAGCAAATATTATGTTAACCACTTGCCGACCTCTTCATGTACACGCACTTATACGGCGGCATAAGGGTTTGACTGGTACGTTGCTTTAAAAAGCTGGCCGTGTGGGCACGCCTACACCCGCTACAAGCTCCATCCGCCGGTTTTCCGCGATCGCGTAACGGAGCTGCAGAACTGGGTGATGCCTGTGTAAACAAGGCATTTCCCTGTTCTGCCTTGTGACAGGAGACTGATCTACTGCTCCCTGTCATTGGGAGTAGCGATCAGTGTCATGTCACTGGTAGTCCAGCCCCCTCACAGTTAGAATCAAAATCCATTGAAGTTTGGCACACTGTGACCACTATCCTGGACGGTATTGGGCAGCGGCAGTCAGCATTTTTTCTTTTAATACACCATTTGTATGGTGAGTTTACAGCCATATTATCCAATTTTTGTCTGTTTCTACAAATTGGTAATGTGTTATCCAGAGCTTTTTTTCTCAGAAAATAGGTGCAGGAACTCAACCACGACCCGTTCAGATTTCACAAACAGTAGAAGGGTCTTAAAGGGGCATTAAATACCAGAATTGCATTACATACAGTGTGCAGAGTTCAGGGGGTTACAAAGCAGTCACTTGTAAACACAGAAACCAGACTTTTGTGTTCACAAGTGATTGTGGAGAGCGGGCACCAAAGGGTCTGAGCCAAAGGTGGTGGAACTGAGTTCCCCCAAGTTCCCCCAGAAAAAAAGCCCTGGTGTTATCTATTATGTTTTTTCCTTTTTTGGTACGCTCCATTCATTGTATGTTTATCTGTTTGCATATTATAGTTCTCAATGCTCCTGAAGAAGTGGTTTTCATCCACGAAACCTGTAGAGCAACCCTGTGAGGAATGTGAACAAGTGTCAAGCTCTGTACAGAAACTATCCAATGACATACAAAACGGCTACGTCCTGGTTTGATTAAACCCATAGCTTGTTTTAGTTTGTATCCCGGACTTATACCATCTAGTACTATATATCTTGACACTTTTGTGTATATATGTACATGTTTTTTTTAAAGTATATATGTCTCATGAGAGAAACCCCTGTTACTGATGAACTGTATATATTTATTTATGTAAAACACTATTAAAAACTCTTTTCTATTTGTCTAATAAGTGCCTGCAAAGTCCATTTCTTTTCCACTCCAAATCTTCTAATTTCCTTGTCTTGTACAGAAAAAAGACTATAGTAGAACAGATGAAATACTAAAGTAGCCACGACTGCAGGAACCCGCCATGTTGGCACTGATCATGTGGTCACATCTAAAGAAACTAATACATGAAAATAATTTTTACATTAAAACTCAGTTCCCAATTGGCTTGGGCATGATGATTGGGGCTTCTTTCTACCATGGCTAAAGGGACCAACACAGAAAGGATTTATTGGTTACAAAGACAATTCTTTTTAGCAGGTAATGAGCAGGTCTAAGGAAAGTTTAAAATTCGGTGTTAGTATCCTTGCAAATTCTTCATGCTCTACTTCTCCTAACATGACGGTTAGAGGCTCTTTTGTAAGTCATTTTGGCCCATGGCAGCAGTGAGATTAATTAAAGATTAAATTGTCCTGTCCGGAAGGCATGTCACAGAAGGAACTTGTTGAAACTTTCCTTCTCTTGAAGTCAACATTTTGATGTGTGCCGGGGAAGTCTGCCTGTTCACAATGGAGGCAAAGAAGCTAAGCGATTCATTTACTAGTGGCAGTAAAGTGGTATATTGACTGCTATTTCCTGGTACCCAAGAGGAATGGCACGCTACCTCTGTTTTTAGGAAAGATTACAGGAGGCAGTTACCTTTTTGACAAAGACTGCTCTTGTGTTCTGGAGAAAAAGAACTGGAGAAATTGTGTTCCATTGAAAATGTTGTTAATAGCCAGTGTCCATGGGGCTGCATTATATGAAAGCTCAAGCAGGATAAAGGATTGCCAGTAAACTTACATAATATCAGTTTATGTTCGATGAACATGTCTTTTCAGTTCGTAGCTTCAAAGGGCAAGTAAGGCCGTGTACACACGACCGAGGTTCTCGCTGGAAACCAGCGAGAACCTCGCTGGAAGCTGCATTCCAGCGAGGACCTCGGCCGTGTGTACACTCTCGGCGAGCTTCCCGTCGGAAAGCCCGTCGAGCAGAAATAGAGAGCACGCTCTCTATTTGCTCGACGGCCCGCCTGGAAGAATGGCTGGTTGCCATTCCCGACGGGCGGGTCGCCGATTTCGACGGCCGGCAGGGAACCTCGACGGGCGGAACGATGTGTTCTGCCCGTCGAGATTCTCTGCCGTGTGTACACGGCCTTACTGTAATCAAGGGACCTGAATGTGTCCACTAATAAACTACATACTGTAAGGCGTAATGGCTGTGCTGTCAAGCAGACAAGACCACCTAGATTAAAAATTGCAAAGTCCTGGCATTTTGTTTTGGTTTTTGGTAGAGTTTTTATTTCTGTCTGTGCCACCCATACAAAAACTAGGGGTTGTCCAGGACATGAAGGCACGGGCAGTGATAAAAGTCATTACCAGAGGCAATGACCCTTCCTTGCTGTACTAAGATTATGGGCCAGATTCAGGTAGCGTAGCGTATCTTTGTGAGGGCGTAGTATATCGAATATACGCTACGCCGCTGCAACTTAGAGAAGTGAGTGCTGTATTCACAAAGCACTTGCTCCGTAAGTTGCGACGGCGTAGCGTAAATCGGCCCGCGTAAGCTCGCCTAATTCAAAGTAGGAAGGAGGTGGGCGGCATCTATTTAAATTAAGCATGATCCCATGCTAATGAATGGGTGGTCGAACTGGGCATGCTTGCGCATGCTCAGAATCACGTCGCATAAACATCCTAAGATACGTCGGCGTAAATGCCTATGACGTGAACGTAACTTACACACAGTCCCATTCACGTACTACTTACGTAAACAACGTAAAAACGACGGCTGTCCATACCTTTGCATGGGATGCGCCACCTTTTCGGTGGTTTATCTTTACGCCGGAAAAACGCCTTACGTAAACAGCGTAGATTACTGCGTCGGGCGTACGTACGTTTGTGAATCGGCGTATCTTGCTCATTTGCATATTTAACATGGGAACGCCGAATCAGTCCAGCGTAACTGTGCGCCCATGATACGCCGGCATAGGCAAGTTACGTCGGACGGCTGAAGCCATGTTTTTCGGCGTATCTCGCTTTGTGAATCGGCGCAAAGATGCGACGGCGCACATTTGAAATTACGGCGGCGTATCTGGAGAGTCTTTGTGAATCTGACCCTATGTTTTTAGTATTGTCAGTGCACTGTTGAATTAATTTGCTGTTTCTTTATTCCCTGACCAGGACACAGGTTATAATAAAAAATTGACTAACGCCTCGAACACACGACTTTTAGAATTTTTTAGATTGGTCGGGAAAACCGGTCGTGTGTATGCTGCATAGCTGTTTTCAAGATTAGACTACTGCCCGCAAAAAAAATTGAACCTGCTCTTTGGTGGTATTTGATCACCTGTGTGTTTTTTTTTTTTTTTGCGCTATAAACAAAAATAGAGCGACAATTTTGAAAAAAAACACAATATTTTTTACTTGTTGCTATAATAAATATCCCATTAAAAAAAAAATATATATATTTTTTCAGTTTAGTCCGATACGTATTTTTCAACATATTTTTGGTAAAAAAAAATCGCAATATGCGTATAGTTATTGGTTTGCGCAAACGTTATAACGCCTACAAAATAGGGGATAAAATTATTATTATTATTTTTTTTACTAGTAATGGCGGCGATCTGCGATTTTTGTCACGACTGCGATATTACGGCGGACACATCGGACACTTTTGACACATTTTTGGGACCATTTATACAGCGAACAGTGCTATAAAAATGCACTGATTACTGTATAAATGTGACTGGCAGGGAAGGGGTTAACACTAGGGGGCATCAAGGGGTTAAATATGTACCCTGGGAGTGATTCTTACTGTGGGGGGAGGGGACTGACTGGGGGAGGTGACCGATGGGTGTCCCTAAGGCACACACCATTGGTCTCCTCTCCCTGACAGGACGTGGAGCTCTGTGTTTACACACAGAGCTCCACGTCCCTGGCTCTGTGACTGCTGATTGCGGGTGCCTGGCGGCCATTGTGGCCAACAGGCACGCTCATCGGCACCTGTGTGACGCGGCGGCGCACCCCCCCAGTGGCGTGCGGCCGGAGGCCGTATATTGACGGTCTACCGGCAGATCAGAGCCACCTTGCAGTCGTAAATAGTTAGCCGCAGGATGGCAAGTGGTTACAAATAAAAAGATGAGAATGGTGTGCTTATTCAATAATGTGCCATAAAGTAATATACTCAAAGAATGAATATGCTGAGTATCCAAACATACAAATAAATAAATGTGAATAAAAGTCCAACTAAAGCCTAATGGTAGGAGTCAGTTCATATAAAGGTAAAATGTCATAGAGATAACTTGATAGCAAAAAAAAAAAAATCAGATAAAACATCATTCCAAACATCGACTGTTAAATTTATGAATTGGCCGCCCAAGGGTCATCAGATAGTCAAATAAGGAATCCTGCTGATAGATCTGTAAAGGCATCCAGGTTCCAGGCAAAGACGATGGACTACGTCCAAAAACTTGGCATCAAAACATCTTGGGTAATTCCATAGATAGAGGAAACAGCTCGCTCCATGAAATGACACTTCTTGTATAAATGGTGCTCAAAGAAAACAAAGAACAGCCATAGAGCAAAATGGCCAAATGAAAAGTACATTTATTTAGTAAAAGAAACTGCTTACATCCAGTAAGGGTAAAAAATGCAGTAAAAAGCAATGGGAGTAGTGAAACTATCGCCTCCTCACCGTACTTCCGTAAAACACCACCGGAACTGACGTTACAAGGTTTCATCCGACGCGTTGCGTCATTGGTCACATGACTTTCTCAGGGATGCAATTTGCAGGTACTATCATCTGCAGTACAAAAATGTGAAGCTGAAAATAAAGTGTAATAGGATGAGAACAGGCAATCATGATCAGAAGCCTAGAGCAGGTGACAGGCAAATGCAGAATCCACAAAAGTGCACGTTGTAGGACCAGGAAAGTAGTCAAACAGAACGGAATGCCCATCTTTGATTTGAAACAGACTTAATGCTTTATCCTTACTTTAAAGCCTGTTACTTGGAACCAGGTGTGGAGCTTTCTGTGTGACCATGCCCGAGTGCAGAGGAAATTCTAGCAGTTGGTGGAGGCGAGTATGACAATTACATAAGCTCCCACTTGCCCCTTTCTGTGCCTCACTTTTGGTCAGCGAGGTCATTCAACTCTCTAATGGCCCATACACACGATCCGAATATCGGCCGACGGATCGTACGACTTTTTTCGCTTAATAATCGCGAGTAAAATAAAATAGGTTTTTAAACTCACGAAAATTCTCGTACGATAGAAAAAAACGATCGGAAGTGATGTCACGTGTTGTAATGTATTTGTATTGTATTGTCGGATGACGGCTGTACTGACTAAACGAAAATCGGCCGATCGGACATCGGACGAGAAAAATTTTCGCGCTTGTCCGATCTAATTTAATCGGATGAACGGTCGTGATCGGCTGTCGAAAGTAGTGTACACACGATCCGAAAATCGTACGATCCATCATCGGACGATCGTTTTCGTCCGATATTCGGATCGTGTGTATGGGCCATTAGGAACAATTCGAGAGGCAAGGGATGCAGGTGAGAGTGGTCACTCTAATAAGTAATATAATTGGCCCAAGAGCAAACATGTGGTGCTGTTGGCAACAAAATAGGTCTTCTATGACTAGAGAGAACTTTTTGACTACAGAATAACTGTATGGGGGAGATTTACTAAAACTGGAGAGTTCAAAATCTGGTGAAACCCTGTAGAAAAAACACTCAGCTCCCATGTTTTATTGTCAAAGCTTAAATGAACGAGCTGACTAGGACAGCTACCATGGACAGCTGCACACGATACTGAGTGCTCCAGTTTTAGTAAATCTCCCCCTGTGACTAAGCTTCTAATGGAGTGAAATGAATAGAAGAGGAGTGAGTGGATTTTCCTGTATCAGGTAATATCAATAAACTCAAATTGGACTGTCTTTTGTGCTACAACAAAAGAATTTACTTAAAGCTTTTATTGCGTTCTCTTGGGTAATGTAAAGCCCTCTTGAAAGTCTCTTTGGTAACGTGGAACTCTTATAGTGCTCTCATGGGCAACTTTTTTCAATCTCAACTCGTATTACACTCTATAGGTAATATTCACACGTCATTCTCTCTCTCTGTCTCAGGGGAGGGTTGTGTCCCTAGCTGCCATGGAGAAAGGAGTGAAGAAAAGCTGTATATAAGTGGGCCGAGAATGCACTTTCCAGAGACACTGTCACTTTGACCTGCATGATAGTATGGAATGATGGATAAGTATCTGCCTATAATTCTTAACATACGCCATTGATCCTGACAGAATCTTCAACTTTGTTTGCAGAAATGCAGCCCCAAACTTGCAAGGAACCTCCACCATGCTTCACTGTTCCCTGCAGACACTCATTATTGTATCGCTCTCCAGCCCTTCGCAAACTGCCCCCTGCTACAGCCAAATGTTTAAAATCTTTACTCTTCAGTCCAGAGCACCTACTGACATTTTTCTGTACCCCAGTTCCTAGGTTTTTATGGGTCCCACTGGTTTCCTTCAGTTCTCTGCCTGGCACTGCTGGACATCTTCTGATGTAAAAAGGAAGTAAGCACGATGTGTTTTTTATCTTCTGCATAAAGTTTTCTTGGCCATCCACTGTGTCTACAGCCCCCAACATTGCCTGATTATTCGTGCTTCTTCAAGGGAGCTTGAAAAGCACAAAGAGCATAATAAAATAAAACAACAGTGGTGATCAAATACCATCAAAAGTAGTGTATTTTTGTGAAAAAAATTCTATAAATTTAATTTGGGTACAATGTTACATGACTACGCAAATCCACAGCTGTTCATGGAACACAGACAGGTGACAGCAGATTCAATCCGGAAAAACTGCCTCAAGACAATCCTCAGCACTGGTACAGGTTATCATCAGCCCATCCATAAAACCAAGAAATCAATGAACCGCACATAGTATAATACCATCAAGGAGAATTTAATAGTAAATAAAAAACCTACTTACAAAACAAAGGTAAAATACGATCATATAAAAACAAGTGCCGGCCAGCATCGAGAGGAGCTACTGCGCACCGTGTACCCAGACGCGTTTCGTCATAGATGACGTTCTCAATGGGGATGTCATCTATGATGAAACGCGTCTGGGTACACGGCGTGCAGTGACGTCACAGCATTCGACGCTACGAGGAAGGGCTCCTCTCGTTCTCGCTCCACTTGTTTTTATATGATCGTATTTTTCCTTTGTTTTGTAAGTAGGTTTTTTATATACTATTAAATTCTCCTTGATGGTATTACACTATGTGCGGTTCCTTGATTTCTTGGTTTTATGGATGGGCTGATGATAACCTGTACCAGTGCTGAGGATTGTCTTGAGGCCGTTTTTCCAGATTGAATCTGCTGTCACCTGTCTGTGTTCCATGAACGGCTGTGGAGTTGATATATGCTGATACATCATTACCTGTTGGTAAGCCTCTGTCCATGTGGTGGTGGTTCACCGGATTCTGCAAGCACTTGGGTGTTGTCTGTTTTCAAGCAGCAATTATTGGACTATAACTTTTATTCACAAGGACTTTTAGTTGTTTGTGTTTATTTACACTTATTTGGCGCAGTTTTTTCTAATTTACACTGGATTAGCGCAATTTTTTTCTTTAGTTAAGCAAGAGGTTAAAGTGTTGCTTTATCTCATATGGGGCGTTTGTGTTTAAGATGCCAGTTATATGTCCTGTATCTTACTTGTACAGTTCTTTGCATATAGATATAGGGGTCGATTTACTAAAAGAAAATGTGCACTGCAAGTTTTTTTGCTCCAAAGCTAAAGCTTCACTTTGCAAAGTGATATTACAGCCAACATTTAAAAAAAAAATAATAATAAAAATGGCATACTTACCTGCTCTGCGCAGTAGGTTTGCACAAAGCAGCCCCAATACTCCTTTTCTTTTGTCCCTCGTGGGCGCTCCTGGCCCCTCCCTTCTGTCGAGTGTCACCAAAAGCAAGCAGCTTGCAATGGGGGCACCCAAGCAGATGCTCTCCCATTCAGACACAGAGCCTCGGCTCCGCTCCACCACCTCTCTTTCCTCATTGGCTCACTGGCTGTGATTGATAGCCAATGGCTCCCGCTGCTGTCTCAGCCAATGAGGAGGGAGAGTCCCCAGAGAGCCAATGCCCTCTTGCACATCACTGGATTGAGAAAAACCTTTGGTAAGTAATGGGGGAGGCTGATGGGGCTGTTGCACACAGAAAGTTGTTTACCTTCATGCATAGAACCACTTTAATTGCATGCAAGGAAATTAAAAACTGCATTTTTGTTTGTACATGATTGGAGCTTTCCCTCAAATGCACCTGAAGTACACTTAGGGCTCATTTCCACTGGCGTTTTTACAGCCACTTTTCTGGGCGTTTTTTGCAGCTTAAAAACGCTTGTCCATGTTAGTCTATGGCCTCATGCCCACCATGACGTTTTTGAGCTGTAGATGGCTAAGCTGCAAAAAAAACGCTGGACCAGTGCGTTCTGAAGCTCCAGCAATAGAGCTGTAAAAATGCCAGACATTAAAAAAACGCGCAAAAACGCTGCCGCCGCGTTTTTAAAGCTCCAGCTCCAAAAGAAGCCTTATGCCGCGTACACTCTGGCACGGCATACTCGTTTTTTGCAATACTCGCAATACTCTGAAAAAACTCTGGCAACGCAATACGTTTTTTAAAACGCAATACTCTCATTTAAATTGATCGCAATACTCTGCATACTCTGCAATACTCTGGGCAAAACTCGTCGCATTTGCAATTTGTCTTCAAAACTCCGCAAACGACCAAAAAAAAATTCCAACCCTGGGCATATGCTACCCTGAATTTCCGCAATTTGCAATACTCTGCATACTCGCAATACTTGGGCATACTTCAACTCTGGGCAACGCAATACTTGTTTTTTGTTTCACTCTGCAAACTCTGGGCAACTCCGCAATACTCTGGGCATACCGCATACTCTGGGCATACTCTGTACTCTGGGCAACTCTGGGCAAACGTCTTGGGCATCAAAACGCATACACGCCCCTTCCCCGCGAGCTCGCATGCAGAAGCGAACGCATACGCAAGTCCCGCCCACATATAAAAACGTTCAAACCACATGTATCTTTATATCATGTTTTGGGGTTTTATGTATTTTTCCAAATAAGATGAGATTTTTACATGTAGGAGAGTTCAGAATTGGCCTGGGTGCTCCCTGATGTTGGGCCTCTGTATGTGGCCGCGTAAAAGTCTCACACATGGGGTTCAATCGGGAGGAAAATGTGTTTTGGGGTGTAAGTGGTGAACTGTGTGTGAAAAATAACCTAATAATATGAAAATTTGATGAAAAAAAATAAATCTTGATTTTGCAAAGAATTGTGGGAAAAAAATTACAACTTTAAAAAACTCACCAGGCCTCTTTCTAAATACCTTGAAAAAAGGGGTCATTTGGGGGTATTTGACTTTTCTGCATGTGTGTGAGAGAGGCTGTCAGTACTTCAGGTGTGATGAAATTGTCTTTGATTTGGTAAAGCTTGTGACCCCATAACTTTCACGACTAAATAATATCCAACATTTTTTATTTTTTTTCAAAAAACGTCATTTTAGGCCAAATTTTGAAGAAAAATTACTTTTTTGCAAAATTTTATAATAGAAATGAAGAAAAATTATTATTTTTTCATTTTGTTCTTTTTTCATTTATAGCAAAAAAAAAAAAAAACAGAGGTGTGAAACACCACCAAAAGAAAGTTTTTGGGAAAAAAAGGACAAAAATTTCATTTGGTTATAGTGTTGTATCTGAGTTATTGTCATTCAAATGTGAAACGACTGAAAATTGGTCTGGTTATAAGGGTGTAGTGCCCAGTGGTCAAGTGTTAAAGCTCCAGCTCCAAAAGAATTAGGCTTCATTTCCACTGGCGTTTTTACAGCCACTTTTCTGAGCGTTTTTTACAGCTTAAAAACGCCTGTCCATGTTTATTTTAGAAAAAAAAGCTGGAGCCTCAAAAACGCCGCGGCAGCTTAGCCATCTACAGCTCAAAAACATCATGGTGGGCATGAGGCCATAGACTAACATGGACAGGCGTTTTTAAGCTGCAAAAAATGCTCAGAAAAGTGGCTGTAAAAACGCCAGTGGAAATGAGCCCTAAGGCTCCATGCACACTGGACTTAAAAAACGTTGATTCTACAGGCGTTTGACGTTTTTTCTCCTGCCTTTAGAAGCACTTCTATTGTGCTCTATGGGCCAGATTCAGGTAGATGAGAGCATCTTTGCTCCAGAGTAACGCTTCTCATTTACGTTACTCTGAAGACCCTTTCAGCGCAAGTCCTGTAATTCACATAGCAGTTGCGCGTAAACTTGCGCCAGAGTAACGATAATGCGCTGGCGTAACCCGACGCAAGTGGAAGTGCAACACTTCATTTCCTTGGTGTGATCATATGTAAATGATGGGCGGAGCCCAGCGCAGAGGCTTACGTTCAGCGCATCAACCACGGAGCATGCGCAGTGAGTGCGGCTCCACTCGCACCCCCTTTGTGCGCCTCCCATGCTCACAACTTCAACCGTCGGCACCACTTCACGGGAAACGTCAGCGCAATGCCTTCCGTTGGGCGTTTAAATGCGCCCGTAGAAGCGCCATTTCGGCACTAAAGTATGAATCCTGCTCCCCCTCCCCCCCGCAGTGATGTATTTACTTTTTGTTTTGAGATGGCTGCTCCCGTTCCCCGCAAACACACAGGAGAAAAGCTGAACTTTAATGGCCAGGAGCTGTCAGCCGTCATCTCGGCTATGGAGACCTATGATGTCTTCCTCCATGGCTGTAAAATTTCGGGACAGACAAGCATGGACAGAGGTGTTGTCCTGCAAGTGGGGGTGCTCAGCTAGCTCTTATCGTCGGTAACGCTGCTGTAGCTGCTCTCCTGCTGACCTGTGACCGTCTGGAGTAAAGATAAAGCAGCCTTTTGTAGAAATAACTTTGCGCCGGACGGACGAGATACGCGCGGCGCATGTAGCCAGCGTATGGTGCTAATCCGTTCGTGAATTGGGAAAAATCCCTCATTTGCATATTTGCAGGGGAAATCAATAGGCGCGACTGATGCGCCCAACGAAATTAAGCGCTGACGATACTCTGGCGTCGGAACGTTCCGCCAGTCGCAAATGACCCGTTATTGGGCGCATCTAGTTTGGTGGGTACGGGCACATAGAAACGACGGCGCATCATCACAGTTACGCGGCGCATATCGAAATACTCCAGCGCAAGTGTTCGTGAATCTGGCCCTATGTGTCTTTGCACATTATTGACTGCTACAGGCATTTTCTGTCAGGGACGTTCAAAGGCAGGAAAAAAAGCTGTAAAAACGTCAGTCTCTCCTAAACTCTCCTAAACTCCTCTCAACTCTTCTGAACGCCAAGTGCCAACGTTTTTTTAGGTGTGTTGTGGGAGAAAAAACTTTTGCAGAGGGGAGTGTAGTGCAAAAAACGCCTATAAACTAAACTCTCATAGACTCGCCTAAACTCTCATAGACTTGCCTAAACTTTGTACAATATGCTTTCATTTTGTGTCTTTTATGCCACGTTTTTCAAGCTAAAAACGTTGAAGTTTTTTCTGCTCCTAGTGTGCATGGAGCCTAATGCCGCGTACACACGATCGTTTTCTGAAAATGCTCTTGCAAAAGCGCGGTTACGTAAGACACTTTCGACAGCACTCTGTTCCATTGAAGCTCCCGTCTCATAACTTGCTTCTGGGCATGCGCGGGTTTAAAAACGTCGTTTTAAACGTCGTTTTGCCCACACACGATCATTTTTTTGTGAAACAAAAGACGACATTCTGAAAAACGACATAAAAAATTCAAGCATGTTCGAATTTTTTTTTGGTCGTTTTTTTTTAAGACATAAAACGACGTTTTGCCCACACACGATCATTTTAAATGACGTTTTTTAAAACGTTTTGTTTCATCACAAAAAACGACCGTGTGTACGCGGCATAACAGTGCACACTATATTTGCCTTTAGTAAAAAAAAAAAACCCTGTGTTGTAATGTCTCCAGCAGTGGCAGCTGGTGCTAACATTTTTGGGGGGTGCAAAGAAACCCCTCCAGGTCCGCATTCACCAGAGGATGCTGTGAGACTTACCTGCAAATGGTAGATATTTGCCAGCACACAAAGGATTAGCACAGAGTGATGTCCAAATGGGTAGTTTATTGGATGATCACAACACAAGAGAAGTGTTCGGAGTCACGCAGGACCCCTTCGTCAGGCATGTGACGAATCTTATACCAGAAACGTGAGAGCTTATACCAGGAACATGTGCGATGGGAATATGAAACATTACCTACAAAAGGAGCCCTCCAGTGGTCACGGCTCCCCTGATACCTGGCAGCTTCCGTGTTAACCCGGTCTTCTTTTGGGTTCCAAATTTTCGTCACAATGGTGAATAAAAATTTGCTAAAATCACAAATGGGAGGGTTCAGGGCGCAGAGCACCTAAAACAAGCCAATTAGAGCCTCTATAGAAATACATTAGCCCAGTGCCCCTGCACAGTGCAGTGAGTACACACACATAAAATGACAGATTTTTTAATGAATTCAAATATTACTAAAATGTTTTAAACTTTATGCCGCGTACACACGATCGTTTTTCGGGATAAAAAAAAAACGTAATTTTTCAGCATGTAGAAAAAACTAAGTTTTTCCAACTTCATCATTAACCACTTAACCCCCGGACCATATTGCTGCCCAATGACCAGAGCACTTTTTGTGATTTGGCACTGCGTCGCTTTAACCCACAAATAGAGCTTTCTTTTGGTGGTATTTGATCATCTCTGCGGTTTTTTTTTGCGCTATAAACAAAAATAGAGCGACTATTTTGAAAAAAATGCAATATTTTTTACATTTTGCTATAATAAATATCCCCAAAAAATGTATAAATAAACATTTTTTTTCCTCAGTTTAGGCCGATATGTATTCTTCTACGTATTTTTCGTTAAAAAAAATCGCAATTAGCGTTTATTGGTTTGCGCAAAATTTATAGCGTTTACAAAAAAGGGGGTCGTTTTATGGCATTTTTATTAATATATTTTTTTTACTAGTAATGGCGGCGATCAGCTTTTTATTTCAGTACCGAGACATTATGGCGGACACATCGGACAATTTTGACAAATTTTTGGGACCATTGGATTACTATAAAAATGCCATTGGCAGTGAAGGGGTTAACACTAGGAGGCAGGGAAGGGGTTAAGTGTGTTCCTGGGTGTGTTCTAACTGTATGGGAGGGGGGGTGGACTCACTAGGGGAAATCACTGACCTTCTGTTCATACATTGTATGAACAGAAGATCAGCGTTTCCCCCGCTGACAGGAACGAGAGCTTTGTGTTTACACACATAGCTCCCGTTCCCCGCTCTGTAACGAACGAGCGTGCGTGCCCGGCGGCGATAGCGCCCACCGCGCACGCGCGCGGGACTCGGGGGACGGTCAGCATGTGGTTTAAAACGACGTTGCCCACACACCATCGTTTTTAAAAAAAATGCAGAGCAAAGTGCGGTGACGTACAACACGAGGGCACTCTAAAGGGGAAGTTCCATTCAAGCTCCTGTCTCATAACTTGCTTCTGAGCATGCGCGGGTTTTAAACGTTGTTTTTAACTTCGTTTTAGCCCACACACTATCATTTTTTACAACCCAAAAAACAACATTTTTAAAAACGATGTTAAAAAGTGCAGCATGCTCTAAAAAATTTTGGTCGTTTTTCAGAAGATGAAAAACGATGTGAAGCCCACACACGATCATTTTAAATGACGTTTTTAAAAACTTCGTTTTTTTTCATGCCGAAAAATAATCGTGTATGCGCCATTATGCCGCGTACACACGACCATTTGTAATGGTCTAAAAAAAACAAAGTTTTTTTCAACCTGATTATTGTTAAGCCTGCCTTGCCTACACACGATCGTGAAAAAGAAATGTTGACGTACAACGCGTATGACGGCACTATAAAGGGAAAGTTCCATTCGGATGGTGCCACCCTTGGGGCTGATTTGGTGATTTTGTGTTAGTAAAAGTTTGGTGAGAGACGATTCACGCTTTTTAGTCTGTTACAGCGTGTAAATGTGCTATTTCTATTACGAACGCTAGTTTTACTAGTTTTACTAGAATGAGCGCTCCCACCTCATAACTTGTTCTGAGCAATGCACATTTTTTTCACGTTGTTAAAGCCTACACACAACCATTTTTTATGACGTTAAAAATGACAATGTGAAATACGACGTGAAAATTTAGAGCATGTTCTAAATTTTTAATGCCCATTTTTAACGTCGCAAAAAATATATAAAAATAAATTGTTCTATGATTATGCAAACTAACTTTGGTAATTTTGGGTGGTCGGCGCCCCTATGCCCCTATGGACCAGCCACCACTAGTCTCCAGCATGGAAATACAACATAGGGGTTCAGCATAGCAGTAACTGTTCTGTTTGAATAGGATTTTTCCTTATGGCCATTTACACTGGTGGGACCCAAACACACGAGTCTGACCTTGGATCACAGCAATGGTATGACGTATACTTTTGGATTTAGACTCACCATCTCCAGTCAAGCCAAATTGCAGAAAATTGGAATAGTGCTAATATCGTCAGTTGTGTTGATTTAAGCAGTTAAGTTGCAATTAAGTCTGAGCTAATAGGGCCTGGCAACAGACATGGCTTTTGTCTCTGAGTGTTTACAGGGCTGAAACGTTTTTCGCACACAAACACTAATGTACTCAATTCATCAGTGTTCTGGGCCTGAAGTGAGCCAGAGAGAACAGTACTCACTTTTATTTGTTACATGAAAGGTGATCTTTTTACAAGGGTATTCTTTCTAGACAAGTACATTTTAATTCATGTTCCCAACTGCCAATGGAGGCACGGCTGCCAAGCCAACCATTGACCACAGAAAGTCCATTGTAACCATTGGAACACAAGAGAATATGGTGGGGGGTACATGTTTGTCTAATCAGCTAAAATAACTAAAGTACTGTATGTGTTTCTCTGACTGTTACTTTAAGAATGCTACTCTGTATGGAAGTTTATTAAGTGGAGTCAGGATGTCTGACAGCAGAACGGCAGCTAAGTACAAGAGACGGGCTTGACAGCAATAAAAAGGTAACATAGGCCGCTAGTTAAAAAATAGCTTCTCGAGTTACTAGACTGTTTTGAAACTTTGTCCTGTGCGAGAATATTTTTGCATACAGCTGCAGGGAAGGCTCGAGTGATATTAAATCTTATTGCACCTTCCGTTCTTTGGGGCCGGAGCCCGAAGACGGAGATGATTGTGTTTCATCACACTGACCTCATTGTCAGTACCTTGTAATGCAAGGATGCAAATACCCTTATTAAAGGAGGTTTATTGCAGCAGTTGGTTAAAAAACAATATAGGCTGTAGGTTGCCAAGTTTGGCTCTTTAAATATATGTACGGCCAATCACCAAAATCGCATCTGAGCTTTAACATGTTAATGTCATTTCAAAAGTATTCAATATTTCATTAAAATAATCTCTGATGATCCTGGCATGAAGGTCCATGCCTGTTCAGACACTTCCACAGGGTGTTGTCTCTCTGTCCCTGTACTAGTTCATTGTCACCTTGTAGCACATTTGATTAGTGCAATTGCAGACTCCACTGAAGTCTATGGGCACGAATTCTGAAAGTATATTTTGCCAATTTTTTGAAATGTCACATAATGGGCTATGGTAGCTGGGCACTGGCAAAGGAACATGTACCAATGATTGTTTTTTGCGGTCCCCAACCTTTTTCGTGGAAGGAAATCTTGCCATGGACCGGGGAGGATGGGGAGGGGGGTTGCCAGGGCTCAAGTCCTGCGGGAACGCGTGGTAACGGAGTCCCTGCACTTTTTTCACAGAAGGAACGCAGTTCCCTTTGCAGGACTAGAGCAGCCGAGAGCAGCCGAGCCGCCCGAGCCAATACTTCACTAAGCGGCGATGCCCAGCTCAAGTCACTGTCAGGGGCTTTCTAAATCCCGCGATAACTCGCGGCAGACCTCCGCAATGTCTCCTGGGAACAATGACAAAAGCTCCCAGGAGACATTGTGGCATCGAGGAAGTTACGGAATACCCACACACTACCCCAAGAATCCATATACAGGAAGCGGGCAGTAACAAAAAAACATGCTGTTCATTAATTATGCATATGAGCGTATCATTTTTTTTTTTTGGTGGGGGGAGTGGATCTTGGGTCAGAGTTCACACACTTTTTCCCCCAGGACTTGACCCTGGGGGTTGCAGTCGTGCAGGTGATTTGTTGGGTCAATGGCTGGTGTTAGCGCTACAATAATCACCACATCATAGTTGATATGGCGCTAGGATGATTGAAGCACATTACTTCTATTTTTACATTGTAATATAAAATGAAATAGCTCAACTCACCAAATGCAGCTTCTCACTTGCCACCATTCCTCCATCCCTGCCATCAGATGCAGTGTGTCACTTGCCACCATTGCCTGCCACCAGATGCAGCGTGTCATTTGCCACTATCGCCTGCCACCAGATACAGTATGTCACTTGCCACCGTCATCTGTCACTGTATGCAGCTTGTCACTTGCCACTGTCGCCTGCCACCAGATGCAGCATGTCACTTGCCACCGTCACCTGTCACTGTATGCAGCTTGTCACTTGCCACTGTCGCCTGCCACCAGATGCAGCATGTCACTTGCCACCGTCACCTGTCACTGGATGCAGCTTGTCACTTGCCACTGTCGCCTGCCACCAGATGCAGCGTGTCACTTGCCATCGTCGCCTGCCACCAGATGCAGCATGTCATTTGCCACCATAACCTGCCACCAGATGCAGCGTGTCACTTGCCCCTGTCACCTGCCACCAGATGCAGCATGTCACTTGCTACTGTTGCCTGCCACCAGATGCAGGATGTTACTTGCCAGCGTGGCCTAGTTGGCCCTGGTTGAACCCATTGGGGAGGTAATGGAGAAGGTCCATGATTTCACTATATTTAAGGTAACCCTCTTGATCTATGAGATAGCCTGAGGACCGTATGGATGTGTGTGAGCAGCTGCTATCTTGTCCTTATATGACAACTTTATCATTTTTTAATTGGTGAAAGGTGGAGGTGTTTTTTCCTAGAATTATATTTTTTTATAATAATATTCCATGAGTCAAAACGCATGGTCATCTTGTGGTAACCTTTTTGGTATCCACTAAAAAAAACTGTGCTTTCTTGGAATGAGAGTTTCTTGGTTCCCAGTGTTGCTATCATGCACTCTACTTTAGGAACGTGATCTGTTAATAGATAATTTGGATCACACATTACCACATTTTTGTACCACCAAATAGAATCTGACCCAGTGTAACTAAAAATAACTTTACATCACTTGCACATCTATATCTGCACCATCAAGCTATAATGCATAGTCTTTTGTAGAAGCACCCTTTGCTGCAATTACATCTACATGTATTTTTTGGGATGTCTCTACCAGCTTTTCACATCTGTAGAGTGACATTTTTGCCTATTTTTCTTTGCAAAATAGCTCAAGCTCTATCCACAGATTCTCAATTGGATTTGCACTTTGGGACATTCTAACACATGGATATGCTTTGATCTGGCTGTATGTTTAGGGTCATTGTTCTGTTGGGAGGTGAACCTTTGCCCCACTCTCAAGTCTTTTGCAGACTCCAACATGTTTTCTTCTAAGATTGCCTTATATTTGGTTTCATCCATCTTCCCATCAACTCTGACTAACTTCCCTGTCCCTGCTGAAGAAAAGCATTCCCACAACATGATGCTGCCACCACCATGTTTCATGGTGGGGACAGTGTGTTTGTTGCAAAGTACGATTGATAGGTGCAGCGGAGTCAATTCAGATCAGACGTTGTGTAGTAACAGGAACTGCCTTATTTATTGGAACATAACCACACAGGCAAAGATTTCACTGCACATGGTAAGAAGAACACGCAGACAGGAAAAAGAAACCAACAAGTACATCACTGTGGACAAGAAATAGAACACATCATAGAAAATACATAGCATAGCATATCATTGAGCATTAGCGACATACTGTGTCCTTTCTCTAAACTGCATTCAATACAATAGGCTAAGCTGAAGGTTTGTTGTATCTCCAACAGTGTTTAGGGTTATGTGCAGTGTTTGTTTTTAGATCCAAGAGTAAAATTTTGGTCTCATCTGACCAGAGCACCTTCTTGCACATGTTTGCTGTCCCCCACATGGCTTGTTGCACACAGCAAGTTATGGCTTTCTTTTAACAATCGCTTTCTTCTTGCCGCTTGTAACGAGCCCCTTGCTTGCTTGGTTCCACTCTCCGGACACTCCTTTGCTGCTATTGGATCAGGTTGCAGATCGCAACGTCTGATGGTTCGGTCATCCAATGCTCTGGGATTCGAACTACCGCTATGTGCCAATCTAAACCAGTTGTGATAGCTCAGAACAAACACCAGGCAGGCTGTATGTAAGTTCAAACAGGAATCTCTCTTTATTGGATGCATACACACATTTTTATACATAGCAGTTTGAACACCCTGCCTCCACAACCACTTTCCTATTGGTCAATTGTAATGTACATTGCAGTTCTCAATTAGGTCCTCTTGGCCATGCAAATGAGGATTTGAAACAGGGTCAGTGGGGATCGATCCAATAGCTTGAATAGGAAGACTAATATGTGTAATGACACAGAAGCCCCAGAGGGTAATTAAAGTACATAAACAGCCAAAGACAGGGCATAAGACCCACCACTGTGTAATAGATTCAAAGGAGAAATACTTCAGTATTCCAATGTTCATGACACCGCTCTTCCATAAAGGCCAGATTTGTGGAGTGCACGACTAATGCTGCGTACACACGATCAGTTCATCTGATGAAAACGGTCTAAAGGACTAACCTATCGTGTGTGGGCCCCATCGGTTTTTTATCCATCAGTCAAAAAACTAGGAACTTGTTTTAAAATGATCTGATGGATTAAAAAACCTATAGAAAAAAACGATTGTCTGTGGGTACGTCCATCGGTTAAAAATCCACTCATGCTCAGAATCAAGTCGACGCATGCTTGGAAGCATTGAACTTCATTTTTTTAAGCACGTCGTGTTTTACGTCACCGCGTTTTGACACAATCTTTTTTTAACTGATGGTGTGTAGGCACGACTGATTATCAGTCAGCTTCATCGGATAACTGATGGAAAAATCCATCAGACCGTTTTCATCAGACGAACTGATCGTGTGTACAGGGCATAATAGTTGTCCTGTGGACAGATTCTCTGCAGCTCCTCCAGAGTTACCATGGGCCTCTTGGCTGCATTTCTGATTAATGCTCTCCTTGCCCGGCCTGTTAGTTTAGGTGGACGGCCATGTCTTGGTAGGTTTGAAGTTGTGCCATACTCTTTCCATTTTCGGATAATGGATTGAACAGTGCTCCGTGAGATGTTCAAAGCTTGGGATATTTTTTTTATAACCTATTCCTGCTTTAAACCTCTCCACAGCTTTATCCCTGACTTGTCTGACCTTCATGATTTTGTATTTTCCCTAAGGTTATCTAACAAACCTCTTAGGGCTTCGCAGAACCGCTGTATTTATACTGAGATTAAATTAAACACAGACAGACTCTATTTACTAATTAACTGCTTGCCGACCAGCCGCCGTCATATTACTGCGGCAGGTCAGCACTGCTACGCGAGAGCACGTAGCTCTACGTCCTATCTTTTTAGGCCGCTAGAGGGCGCGCGCGCCCCCGGCGGCCAGCGCGCGCCCCCCGAGTCCCGCACGTGTGCCCGGCGGGCACGATCGCCGCCAGGCACGCACGCTCGTTCGTTACAGAGCGGGGAACGGGAGGTATGTGTGTAAACACATACCTCCTGTTCCTGTCAGCGGGGGAAACGCTGATCTTCTGTTCATACAATGTATGAACAGAAGATTAGTGATTCCACCTAGTGAGGCCACCCCCCCCATACAGTTAGAACACACCAGGAACATACTTAACCCCTTCCCTGCCCCCTAGTGTTAACCCCTTCACTGCCAATGGCATTTTTATAGTAATCCAATGCATTTTTATAGCATTGATCGCTATAAAAATGCCAATGGTCCCAAAAATTTGTCAAAATTGTCCGATGTGTCCGCCATAATATCGCAGTACCGAAAAAAAACGCTGATCGCCGCCATTACTAGTAAAAAAAAAATATTAATAAAAATGCTATAAAACTACCCCCTTTTTTGTAAACGCTATAAATTTTGCGCAAACCAATCAATAAACGCCAATTGCGATTTTTTTTAACGAAAAATATGTAGAAGAATACGTATCGGCCTAAACTGGGGAAAAAAAAATTTTGTAGATATTTTTTGGGGATATTTATTATAGCAAAATGTAAAAAATATTGCATTTTTTTCAAAATAGTCGCTCTATTTTTGTTTATAGCGCAAAAAATAAAAACCGCAGAGGTGATCAAATACCACCAAAAGAAAGCTCTATTTGTGGGAAAAAAAGGACGCCAATTTTGTTTGGGAGCCACATCGCACGACCGCGCAATTGTCAGAATATGTATCGGCCTAAACTGGGGAAAAAAAAATTTTGTAGATATTTTTTGGGGATATTTATTATAGCAAAATGTAAAAAATATTGCATTTTTTTCAAAATAGTCGCTCTATTTTTGTTTATAGCGCAAAAAATAAAAACCGCAGAGGTGATCAAATACCACCAAAAGAAAGCTCTATTTGTGGGAAAAAAAGGACGCCAATTTTGTTTGGGAGCCACATCGCACGACCGCGCAATTGTCAGTTAAAGCGACGCAGTGCCGAATCACAAAAAGTGCTCTGGTCAGGAAGGGGGTAAATCTTTCCGGAGCTGAAGTGGTTAAGTGACACCTAAAGACAATTGGTTCCACTTTTAGCTAGGGGTATCAGAGTAAAGGGGGCTGAATACAAATGCATGCCACACTTTTCACTCAATTTATTTGTAAAAAGAATTAAAAAACATTTATCTTACTTTGTGTCTATCACATAAAATCCCAATAAAATACATTTATGTTTTTTGATTGTAATATGACAAAATGTGGAAAACGTCAAGGAGTATGAATACTTTTTCAAAGCACTGTAGGTGCAGATTGGGGACAACTATGAATATTTTGGCAACGTAAAATGTAATCATTTATGCTGTGAGCAATATGTTTATTGTTTTATACTGTATTTTATTGTGATTTCAGCAAAAGTGAATTGAATCTAAAGCCTCGTACACACGATCAGTCCATCTGATGAGAAAGGTCTGAAGGACGTTCTCATCGGTTAACCGATGAAGCTGATTGATGGTCTGATGTGCCTACACACCATCGGTTAAATAACTGATCGTGTCAGAACGCGGTGACGTAAAACACAACAACGTGCTGAAAAAAATGAAGTTCAATGCTTCCAAGCATGCGTCGACTTGATTCTGAGCATGCGTGGATTTTTAACCGATGGTCGTGCGTACTAACGTTCGGTTTTGACCTATCGTTAGGCGTCCATCGGTTACATTTTAAAGCAAGTTGGCTTTTTTTTAACCAAAGGTTAAGTAACCGATGGGGCCTACACACGATCGGTTTTGACCGATGAAAACGGTCCATTAGACCGTTGTCCTCTGGTTAACCTATTGTGTGTATGCGGCCTAACTGCAAAGATTTGGTTGGGTACCTTAGGGCTGCATTCACACCTAGGCGTATTTACGCCCTACGCCCGACGATGTAGCAGCCTTAAATACGCTGGAGGGGCGAATTACCACTGTTGGCTATGGAGATGGTTCACATCTCCACGCCGAACGCCGAAACGGCATACGCCTGAAGCTCAAAACAAGTCCCGGACCCTTTTTTTCAGGTGGCTTCGGCGTTCGGGCATAGCTGACAATGTAAAAGCACCCCTCCAGCAAAAAACAAGGCTAAAAACGACGCGATTTGTCGCAGCAAGTCGCGGGACAAAACGCCGCAATTTGTTGTGGCAAATCGCAGTACAATACAGTGTGAATGCAGCCTAAAAGTCTACTTTTGTTCTGTATTGTAATAGACATGGATCATTGAGAAAAGCAATGTAATGATTTTTTTTAATGTACAATTAGTAGCAATTGCAATATGCAAGTTATTTTTTTAATAATATAATTTCCTATTTAAACCTGGATAAATCTCTGGTTAATTTCATTTTTTCTCTTCTCTCCTTACTAATTTGTTCTTTTACATTTCTAACCTTAATAAAAGTGGGCCGTGACCCACTGATATGTTTGTGAATAAAGCTTTGGATTATTTAAGCTCTTTAAAAAACTTCTGGGTGCCCTGGCTTTCAGGACTTTATTAAAGGAGAAGTACAGCCAAAGCTCTTTTGGCTGTACTTCTCCTGTGAATCACAGACGTTCAGTTTGTTATGCACTCCTGTAACCCATTCTTAGCAGACAGTGGTCTGATGTCCCCGAGAGAGTCCAGACTCAGGAAAGATTGTGACTGAGAGCCTGAGCTCCTGTTCCTGCCCCCTCCACGGCCCAGCGCTCCAGTGATCGCAGAGAGCCGCTAACTGAGAGTCAACAACTCTCTGCTCATGGAGCTCTGAGAACTGAGCGATTTGTGGTGTTTGATAGCTCAATTCTCAGTCTTAGAGCCAGCAGGGGACAGATTCAGCACTGGACCAATGCTGCATCCACCTAGGTATGTATAATTAACCTCCCTGGCAGTATGATTATTTCTGGATTTTACTATCAACAGCAGTACAATTATTTTGAATGGAAATTTAGCGTTTTATATTGTAGGCCTGCAATTCTTAGGAATAACTCACTTAAATCTGTCCAAACAAAAGTCTAGTAGACATCCCGGGTATGATAAAGTTTGAAACACAAAATCATAAATTATAATATAATAAATAACTATAAATAATTATAACAAATAATAATGTAATTATAATAAAAATTATTCAATAATGTAATCAAATCAAAAACACTGAAATTTGCTCAGTTTCAGAATTGTCGCTGTCATTATTTTTATTGTTTGATGACAAATTTCCCTACAAAACACTATCGCTCAATTCTGCAAGTGATTCTAATTTATTATCGCTGTTTTCTAGCTGGTCTAAAACCACTTTTGACATACAGGGACACTTTTTAGTTGCTATAGACAATCTACAGTTTCCAGGCAGAAAGAACCGTTTTTATTATATAAAAGTGCATGTAGGGCACTGGGCAGAACACTAGGGACAAAGGGTGTGTGTATTTTTTTTCATACTGTAATCTATAAGAAAACAGTATTCTGTATATGCACTGTGTGTTTACTTTTTTGAATTTGGCACCAATCTCCGCCCCCGTGCGTCGTAACGTCGCAGGGAACGGAGCTCGGCGACACACAGACACTGTGTGAATCGAGCGAGGCGGCAGGTCGCTCACTCAGCGGGGAGACATCGCAAGATCCAGGGACAAGGTAAGTAACTCTGCCTGCCTGGATACTGCGAGGCGATCCAAAGTCTGGCTCGGGGATACCGCTAATGGTACAGGATTTCCACTCGGAAATACCGCCAGGGGGGGGTTAAAAAAAAACATCATCAACAGGCCATTCTTCAATTTTCATAGCTGTTATATCTTGACTGACAAATACTTGGTCATGCAATAGTGTACCCAATAACGACTACTTTTTTTTTTTTACTATATACAGGAAACAAGATCAATATTTAAAAAAAAGAACAATTCCCTTACATACTGTTAAAAGTCATATAAAAAAAATGGACAGTAGGAAAACAAAATGACCCATTTTAATCCCTTTCTGAAATATAGACACGCCGATGAGACCTTTTTTTTTGCCATTTTTTTCTGTGAATGAAGAAGTATGCAGGTTTTTAGGTGGTTAAAACAGGGAGCTTGGTAATGGTGCACTAAATACGTTAATAAATAGACCATTAACAGTGGGAAGGTGGAGATTCCAAAATCAGTTAAAGCCCCTCACCAACTGTTGGTCATCGCAGCCATTAACCAGGATGCCTGGTTGGCCTGTGCCATTCAACAGCACTAGGAATGTAACTGTAAACCACTTCCCTATTTTTAAACGATCTTATGAAAAGTGGATAATCTAAAGTGCGCAGGGATCCATTTTGACTTTGTTCATATATTGATCTTAAATCATTGTTTCTATTTATTTACTTCTCGAAATGGCTAGAAAATACAATCATTCTTAAATTTCTCAGATAGTTCAGCCAGTACTACACCGTTCCAAAAAAAAACTCCATATATCACTATGTAATGACATAAATATTGGTAAGTCATTGGACCCATGGCTGATATATAAACTTTCCTGTGGTCGATAAAGTGGAAAGGACTTGTTGAAACCCAGTAATATTACTCAGGAATATTTGCAGAGCCCACAATATGGCATAAAAGAGAAACAACATTATTTTTGTAGTAGATCACTGTGAGTGGCACCGACACTTACCTGTACACAGTGGAACAGGAGGCTAGATGTTTATTTTGTATCGGTATTTTATGAAAACTTTTTTTTTTAATTTTTGTTTATTGCGTAGGTAAATATGTGAAATATTTTGAGGCAAAGATAATCTTTGGGTGTATATTTCACAACATTTTATGACTAAACACTAGTCATTGTTGGTCAATTGGGCCTGACAGTGAGACTTGGATGGGAACAAACTGAATTTGTATAGTTGACATCTGAACAAACTGTGCTATTTCAC
Organism: Rana kukunoris; assembly: GCA_029574335.1. NCBI lineage: Eukaryota > Metazoa > Chordata > Amphibia > Anura > Ranidae > Rana > Rana kukunoris. The sequence goes on from CM056049.1 coordinate 669,867,907, forward strand.
AGAGCTGTGACGATAAATAACACACATAGCTGAGAGTGAAAGCATGAGAGACGTATTATTGCTTGGCAGCAGTCATTGGGCTCCATTTGCAAAGTATTTACAGAAGAGTAATTTATCTGAGAAAAATATTGTTTTCTCTGTACGCTTTGATATTTTGCTGGATTAAAGTGGTTGTAAAGGTTCGCATTTTTATTTTTATTTTTAAATAACAAACATGTCATACTTACCTCCACTGTGCTGCTTGTTTTGCACAGAGTGGCCCCGAACTGCATTTCCTGTGGTTCCCTGGCGGCTGTCTCAGTTCCTCCCTACCTCAGATAACCCCCTTTGTAAATCGCTCTCCCAAGGGGGTTACCTTGCGGGCGTGCTCCCGAGTCCTGCATTCAGCGACCATAGCCGCCGAGTGCAGGAATCTGCCCCACCCCCGGCGCTCATCTCATTGGATTTGATTGACAGCAGCACGAGCCAATGGCTGCACTGCTATCAATCTATCCAATGAAGAGGAAAACAGAAAGACACAAATTCTTCAGGAAAATATAATACAATTTTAAATTATTTATTAAATAGAATGTGTAAAAATATATATATATATATATATATATATATATAAAAAAAAAACACCATATTTGAACATATTTACAATATTGACATCGTAACATCATAGTAGTACAAACTGTAATTTATAATTCTTGCACCCAACGTGTTTCGGAGTATGTATATGTCTCCAATATTTACACATTCTATTCTGTAAATAATTTAAAATTGTATTATATTTTTCTAAAGAATGTATACCTTATAAGTCCATCATAAGGGGATTTCTGTTTTCCTCTATTAATACTATACGTGGCACTTAAAAATGATTGCCGACTCACTATTTGCATTTTATCCAATGAAGAGCCGAGAAGCCAGGGCAAGGGAAGAGCGCGGTAGCGACTCAGGAATTTCCAGGGCTCAGGTAAGTAAAACAGGGGGCTGGGGGGCCGGTAATCATCAGATGTTTTTTCATCTTAATGCATAGGATGCATTTCCTGCGCCAAAAGGGGAACAGGAGTGAGGTAAGTCCCCAAAGACTCCCAACAGATCCAGCCGTGTCACCAGAGCACAAACCCCACTGCCATAATAGTAAGATCTCTTCCGTTCTAATTGAAGAACAATCAAATGTACGCTGTTAATATATAAGCCATGTATGATTCAAATGTATGTCCCTTTAAAAACGGGACATAGTAATGCAAAAAAAGGAAAGCGAAAAGGGGGGGTGGGGTGGTATACAAAAAGGAAAAATGATTCCTAATTTATCTTTAAAGAGAATAATTTCTTAATAATGCCAATTCAGACACTGAATGGACCCTAACCCACAAGGGACATCACGCAGATATTGTGGTACTAGCCCCCACCCCTCAAGCCCCCCAATATAATTGTATTACCAGAGCTTTTACACCTGGGAAGATAACAGTTCTGCAGAAAGAAGGATTTTTTGTATTACTTTTAGGTTTGCTGTGGGAACATATCAGATATACACTTTAACATTATTATTTATTTAATAGTAGTTAAAACATTTTCACAAGCATCTTCCAAAGTGCATGGGTCTCCAAACTTCCTTAACAAAGGACCAGTTTGCTGCTTCTTTAGATTTTAGGGGGGGTCGCAGACTGTAACCAGTGAGAGTAGAAAATGCCCCAGCACCAATAGGTGCCCACAATGTCTCAGGATTGGTGGTCAATGGTATTTAACCACTTCAATGCAGGGCATTTTCACCTCCTTCCTGCCCAGGCCAATTTTTAGTTTTCAGCGCTGTCGCACTTTGAATGACAATTGCGTGGTCATGCACCACTGTACCAAAATATTTTTTATGATTTTTTTCAAAAGCAGAGCGATAAGATTGAAAAAAACACAATATTGTTTACTTTTTGCAATAATAAATATCCCTAATTTGTTACTCAGTTTAGGCTGATATGCATTCTTCTACATATTCTTGGTAAAAAAAAAATCTCAATAAGCATATATTGATTGGTTTGCGCAAAAATTATAGCATCTACACAATATGGTGTAGATTTGTAGATTCATGGCATTTTTTTTAATAATAATGGTGGCGATCTGCATTTTTTTTTCATGACTGTGACAGACATATCGGACACTTTTGACACTATTTTGGGACCATTCACATTTATACAGCGACCAATGCTATAAAAATGCACTGATTACAGTATAAATGTCACTGGCAGAGAAGAGGTTAACACTAGGGGGCGATCAAGGGGTTATGTGTTACCTAGAGAGTGATTCTAACTGTGGGGGGAGGGGACTCACAAGGAGAGGAGACAGCACCCCCTAGATGGCGGGGAAGCCCAGGACGTCACATGACGCCCGCCCAGGTTGGGAGATCCCTCCTGCGGACGTCATATGACTATACGTGGGTAGGAAGGTGGTTAAAAAATGTGTTCAGTAGGAGGAGGAATAGTGCACCATCATTGGTGTTCAGTGGGGGAATTATGCCACATCGTTTGTATCAGTGGGAGTCATTATGCCCTATTGTTAGTGTCAGAGGATGGAATAATGTCCCATTATAGGTGTCAATGGGAGAAATTATGCCCCACTGTTGGTGTCAGTGAAAGGAATGGTGCCACATCGGTGGTGTCAATAGAAGAAGTGCTTCAAGGGCCAGACAAATACAAGCAAAATCCGGCCGCAGTTTGGAGACCACTGCTATAGAGTATAGAAGAAAAACGGCATGCAACAGTAGCTATAACATGTGCAAAGCACTTGACATCTGCATTAGTTTTCGTTAGAATGCATTTTCGTCCGAAAATCTGTTTTTTTTCGTTATCGTTTTAACAAACGATAACGAAAGCGCAAGAAACGAAAACCGAAAGATCCGACACAAAAAATGCTTTATTTTCGTTTTCGTTGCGGTAAAAATTTGATATAGAGAGATTCGACATTATAGGGAAAAGATTCGACATTATAGGGAAAAGATTCGACACTAGGGATGAGCTGAACACCCCCGGGTTCGGTTCGCACCAGAACGTTCGAACAGACCGCGGGTTCGCACGAATATTTCGAACCCCATTGAAGTCTATGGGACCCGAACGTTCGAATTCAAAAACGGTCATTTTAAAGACCAAAATTCAATTAAATGTTAGAAAACGAGCAGCCATTTTAATGATGCTTAAAGTGAAAAAAAAATAAAAAATCCTTTAAATATCATACCTGCTGGGTGTCTATAGTAGTGGCACGTGTTTAGAAATGTCCCTGCACAACATGAAAGGACCAAAAAAAAATATAATTAATGCTACTTGCGCAAGTTCTGTGTGGCAACATTATGTCGAATATTTTAGCGGTGGTGGGGGGCCATTATTGTTGTGTGAAAGAAATTTTTTAGAAAAAGGGGCACCCCTCAAACATACTGTAATCGGAGCTGAAAAATTGTGCCTTGGGCACAACACAACCTTGCAACCCCTCCCAATAACTCCAATTGGAGCGCAACAAGGAGCCACGTGCAAATTATTGCATCAAAAATTGTTATTAGGCGCCCCTGTTAAACAGGGGCTGGAAAATTGTGCCTTGGGCACAACACAACACTTGCAACCCCTCCCAATAACTCCAATTGGAGCGCAACAAGGAGCCACGTGCAAATTATTGCATCAAAAATTGTTATTAGGCGCCCCTGTTAAACAGGGGCTGGAAAATTGTGCCTTGGGCACAACACAACACTTGCAACCCCTCCCAATAACTCCAATTGGAGCGCAACAAGGAGCCACGTACAAATTATTGCATCAAAAATTGTTATTAGGCGCCCCTGTTAAACAGGGGCTGAAAAAATTGGGCCTTGGGCACAACACAACACTTGCAACCCCTCCCAATAACTCCAATTGGAGCGCAACAAGGAGCCACGTGCAAATTATTGCGTCAAAAATTGTTATTAGGCGCCCCTGTTAAACAGGGGCTGAAAAATTGTGCCTTGGGCACAACACAACACTTGCAACCCCTCCCAATAACTCCAATTGGAGCGCAACAAGGAGCCACGTGCAAATTATTGCATCAAAAATTGTTATTAGGCGCCCCTGTTAAACAGGGGCTGGAAAATTGTGCCTTGGGCACAACACAACACTTGCAACCCCTCCCAATAACTCCAATTGGAGCGCAACAAGGAGCCACGTACAAATTATTGCATCAAAAATTGTTATTAGGCGCCCCTGTTAAACAGGGGCTAGGCACAACACAACACGCAATTGGAGCGCAACTGTTATTGCAACAAAAATTGTTATTAGGCGCCCCTGTTAAACAGGGGCTGGAAAATTGTGCCTTGGGCACAACACAACACTTGCAACCCCTCCCAATAACTCCAATTGGAGCGCAACAAGGAGCAACGTGCAAAGTATTGCAACACAAATTGTTATTAGGCGCCCCTGTTAAACAGGGGCTGAAAAATTGGGCCTTGGGCACAACACAACACTTGCAACCCCTCCCAATAACTCCAATTGGAGCGCAACAAGGAGCCACGTACAAATTATTGCATCAAAAATTGTTATTAGGCGCCCCTGTTAAACAGGGGCTGAAAAATTGGGCCTTGGGCACAACACAACACTTGCAACCCCTCCCAATAACTCCAATTGGAGCGCAACAAGGAGCCACGTGTAAATTATTGCATCAAAAATTGTTATTAGGCGCCCCTGTTAAACAGGGGCTGGAAAATTGTGCCTTGGGCACAACACAACACTTGCAACCCCTCCCAATAACTCCAATTGGAGCGCAACAAGGAGCAACGTGCAAAGTATTGCAACACAAATTGTTATTAGGCGCCCCTGTTAAACAGGGGCTGAAAAATTGTGCCTTAGGCACTGGTGGCGGAGCCCAGAAACGCAACATTTCTTACTAGCTATCAGCAAGAAAAGTGAGGAGGAGAAGGATATTCCATCAGCAGCATAAGAGGACAGTCACTCAGCATCAGCAGTCTAAAAGGGATCCGACATTTCAACAAAAAATATAATATTCATTAATATCAGCATCAGGTGCTTGGTAGCTGGTGTTGATCCAAGCCTGATTCATTTTGATGAAGGTCAGTCGATCAACAGAGCTGGTGGAGAGGCGCACCCTGTGATCAGTGACAAAGCCTCCAGCAGCACTGAATGTCCGTTCTGAAAGAACACTGGATGCAGGGCAAGCCAGTAGCTCAATGTCGTACTGGGCAAGCTCTGGCCAGTGATCCATCCTCAAGACCCAGTAAGCCAGAGAATTTTCGGTGGGGAAGGTGTCCAAGTCGGATCTTGCCCCTAGGTATTCCCGGACCATGTAAAGCAGACGCTGGCGATGGTTGCTGGAACCGGTCAGACCTTGGGGCTGCGGACTAAAAAACTGCCTGAACGCATCGGTCAAACGACCACTTTCTCCACCGCCCCTTCTGTGACTCACCGAAGCCTCAGCAAGACGTTGTCCAGAGCCAGGTTTTGGTAATCCCCCCGGTTCTGGGAACGCATTGCACAGACCCTTCTGCAAGGCCTCCCGCAGAAGTTTCATCTTCTGCTCCCTCTGCGATGGCAACATAAGGTCCGCAACCTTACTCTTGTAACGTGGATCAAGGAGAGTCGCCAGCCAGTAATGATCCCTCTCCTTAATAGCACGTACACGAGGATCCTTACGCAGGCTTTGCAGAATCAGGGAGGCCATGCAGCGTAGGTTTGCTGAGGCATTCGGGCCACAGTCCTCTGGGTCACTGAGGACAACAGGATCCACAGGCACCTCATCCCAGCCACGTAAAACTCCACGTGCTCCTTGGGACTGTAAATGATCCCTTGAAGACTGCTGCTGCTGAGTGCTAGGCTCCACCTCCATGCTGCTGATACAATCCTCCTCCTCCTCCTCCTCATCCTCTTCCTGTGTGCTAGGTGGGCAAGCAGGACCACTGTCTGGGTAAAGGGGGCCTTGAGAGGTAAGGAAGTCCTCCTCTTCCTCCCTCTGTTCTGCCTCAAGGGCCCTGTCCATTATTCCACGTAGCGTGTGCTCCAACATGTGAATAAGAGGGACAGTCTCACTGATGCATGCACTGCACTGCTCACCATCCTCGTGGCCTCCTTAAATGGTGACAGGACAGTGCATGCATCCCTGATCAAGGCCCACTGTCGTGGGGGAAAAAAAACCTACCTCCCCTGACCCAGTTCTGCTGCCATATTGGCACAGGTACTCATTGATGGCCCGTTGCTGCGTGTGCAGCCGCTGCAGCATGGCCAACGTTGAGTTCCATCTGGTGGGCATGTCACAAATTAGGCGGTTCTTGGGCAGTTTGTATTTCCTTTGGAGGTCAGTCAGCTGAGCAGTGGCATTATATGACCTCCGGAAATGCACACAGACTTTCCTGGCCTGCTTCAGGACATCCTGCAATCCCGGGTACCTGCCCAAGAACCGCTGCACCACCAAATTGAGGACATGCGCAAAACAGGGCACGTGGGTGAGTTTTCCCTGTCACAGGGCAGAGAGGAGGTTGGTGCCATTATCGCTGACCACCATTCCAGGCTTCAGCTGGCGTGGCGTCAACCACCTCTCAGCCTGACCCTGCAGAGCTGACAAAACCTCTTCCCCAGTGTGGCTCCTGTCTCCCAAGCACACCAGCTCTAGCACCGCATGGCATCTCCTGGCCTGCATTCCTGCGTAGCCCCTCGTACGTCTACGGAGAACGGCTGGTTCGGAGAAAACGTCACCACAGGAAGAGGCCACAGAGGAAGAAGAAGAGGAGGGGGTGGAGGAGAGAGGTGTGTCACAAACAGTAGTAGTGCTTTGGAGGCGTGGTGGCGGAACAACCTCCAAAACTACTGGACCTTGTCCTGCGTCCTTCCCAGCTGCCAGCAGAGTCACCCAATGCGCCGTAAAAGACAGGTAACGTCCCTGTCCATGCCTGCTGGACCATGAGTCGGCGGTAAGATGCACCTTACCACTGACCGCCCTGTCCAGCGAGGCATGGACATTGCCTTCCACATGCCGGTAGAGAGCCGGAATAGCCTTCCGTGAGAAAAAGTGGCGTTTTGGTACTTGGCACTGAGGTACTGCACATTGCACAAACTCACGGAAGGGGCCAACTGAAAAGGTAGCAGTTGAAGTGCTAGCAATTTCGCTAAGCTAGCATTCAACTGCTGGGCATGTGGATGGCTGGGATTGTACTTCTTTCGGCGCTGCAGCAGCTGGGGCAGGGAAATTTGCCTGGTACTATCAGTAGATTGACCGCTACTACTAGCTTGTGACACACCTATTTCTACACCTTCACTGCAGGCTTCAGAGAGGACTGGGGGTCTACTGGGATTGGAGGTCCCAGAAGGGCAAGGGGGGGTACGCTGTTGTCTTTGGTGTGGGTCTTTCTGGTGTGCTTGCCAACGAGCTGCATGGCAGGTCGACATATGTCTGGACAAGCATGTGGTACCCAGGCGGTTGATGTTTTGGCCACGCGAGATACGCTTGCGACATAAGTTGCAAATAGCAAAGGTACGATCTTGTGGACATGTTTAAAAAAAGGTCCACACCAAAGAACTTTTGCTGTACCGGTCAGACACAGCAGCGCCATGCACAAGCGCCGTAGATGTGCACTGTAATGCAGTGGGTGTGACCATAAGCTGACCCCTGGAGGGCATCCTGCCTCTTTGGAGATGTGCCTGTGCCTCGTCCTCCTCCTCCTCTCTCCTATCAGGCACCCAGGTAGAGTCAGTGACCTCATCATCCCCTCCCTCCTCATCACTGTCAACAACCTGGCAGTATGCTCCAGCTGGGGGAACATCATCCCTGACAAATTGCTGTCCCTCTCGGCCACCCCCTCTCCCTGGGCTCACATCAATGCCTTCCTCTATCAGTGTTCCGTCATCGGAGTCTTCAAAACGCTGCGCATCTTCCTGCAGCATGTACCCCACACTGTGTTGAAACAGTTCGGGGGACTCCTCAGGAGGACATGGTGGTACTAGGGAAGTATTGTGTGAAGCCATTGTGCAGAGGGAAGAGGACGCCTTGGCAGCTGCTTTGCCAGATAAACTTTGATCTGTCTGTGTGAGAGAGGATGAGGAGGATGAGGACGGCTTGGTCATCCACTCTACTAATTCCTCTGCATGTTGAGGTTCAACACGGCCAGCTCCCGAAAAGAAGGACAAGCGGCCACGGCCACGGCCACGGGCTGAAGAGGATGCACCACATCCACTACCAGCGTTACCTCTACATGCAGAGCCTGCTTGCCCTCGTGACTCTCTGCCTCTCTTTGTTCTCCTTCCAGACATATTGAAATGCTCAGGTGGTATGTAACAGCACAAGCGGAGTGACACCAAATGCGCTCAGGTGATATATAACAGCACACGTACAGTGGCACTACCTGCGCTCAGGTGGTATATAGCAGCACACGTACAGTGGCACTAACTGCGCTCAGGTGGTATATAGCAGCACACGTACAGTGGCACTATCTGTGCTCAGGTGGTATATAGGAGCACACGTACAGTGGCACTATCTGTGCTCAGATGGTATATAGCAGCACACATACAGTGGCACTAACTGCGCTCAGGTGGTATATACCAGCACACGTACAGTGGCACTATCTGTGCTCAGGTGGTATATAGGAGCACACGTACAGTGGCACTATCTGTGCTCAGGTGGTATATAGGAGCACACGTACAGTGGCACTATCTGTGCTCAGGTGGTATATAGGAGCACACGTACAGTGGCACTATCTGTGCTCAGGTGGTATATAGGAGCACACGTACAGTGGCACTATCTGTGCTCAGGTGGTATATAGGAGCACACGTACAGTGGCACTATCTGTGCTCAGGTGGTATATAGGAGCACACGTACAGTGGCACTATCTGTGCTCAGGTGGTATATAGGAGCACACGTACAGTGGCACTATCTGTGCTCAGGTGGTATATACCAGCACACGTACAGTGGCACTATCTGTGCTCAGGTGGTATATAGGAGCACACGTACAGTGGCACTATCTGTGCTCAGGTGGTATATACCAGCACACGTACAGTGGCACTATCTGTGCTCAGGTGGTATATAGCAGCACACGTACAGTGGCACTATCTGTGCTCAGGTGGTATATAGGAGCACACGTCAGTGGTGTCTCAGGTGGTATCACGTACAGTGGCACTATCTGTGCTCAGCACACGTACAGTGGCACTACTGTGCTCAGGTGGTATATGTACAGTGGCACTTCTGTGCACAGGTGGTACACGTACAGTGGCACACTGTGTGAAACAGTTCAGGGGACTCCTCAGGAGGACGCTCAGGTGGTATGTACTACAGGGAAGTATGTACACCAAAGCTCAGGTGGTGCAGAGGGCACTATCAGAGAGTTTCTGTGCTGGCAGCTGCATACCAGATAACTACTTTCTATCTGTGTCTGTGTGAGAGAGGTACAACTACAGGATGAGGACGGCACTATCTGTGCTCATGTACAGTCTAACTATATTCACTATCTGCTGTACAGGTTCAACACGTGCACTAAGCTCTCCAGTCTATCTGTCTCTCTAGGCACTACGGCACACGGCACTAACGGGCTGACTATCTATCTATGCACACTACATCACACGTACCTATCTTACCTCTACATGCAGAGCCTGCGTTGCACTATCCTCTCGACTCGTCGATCTCTCTTTGTACTTCCAGTGGACATAGCAGCGTTGGAAATTCACAACTAGTGATATATAGCAGCACGAAAAAGTGTTAATGCGCTCAGGTCATAGTACTACCAGCACACGTACAGTGGCACTATCTGTGCTCAGGTGGTACTATCTATACCAGCACACGTACAGTGGCACTATCTATCTATCACTATCTATCTATATAGCTATCTATCTACAGTGGCTATCTCGTCTCTCGCTCAGGTGGTATCTCTCTCTCTCACACGTACAGTGGCACTATCTGTGCTCAGGTGGTAAGCCGGAGCACACGTACAGTGGCACACTATCTGTGCTCGGGAGGTGGCCTTGGAGCACACGTACAGTGGCACTATCTGTGCTCAGGTGGTATAGGGAGCACTGAGTACAGTGGCACTATCTGTGCTCAGGTAAGCACCCAGTGGCTATCAGGAGGTCTACAGTGGGCTGTGCTCAGGTGGTATATAGCAGCACACGGGGTATTGGTGGCACTATCTGTGCTCAGGGCAACATCAGCGCGCAGGAGCACACGTACAGTGGCACTATCTGTGCTCAGGTGGTATATGGGAGCACACGCAGTGGCACATCTGTGCTCTTTGGTGCTCGCACACGTACAGTGGCACTACTCAGCACACGTACAGTGGCACTATCTGTGCTCGTAGGAGCCGTTGTTCGATGCACACGTACAGTGCTATCTGTGCTCGCAGAAAGCGAAGCTCATGGTATTCAGTGGCACTATCTGTGCTCAGATATACCAGACGTACAGTGGCACTATCTGTGCTCAGGTGGTATATACCAGTGGCACTACGTACACGTACAGGCACTATCTGTGCTCAGGTGGTATATACCAGCACACGTACAGTGGCACTATCTGTGCTCAGGTGGTATATAGCAGCACACGTACAGTGGCACTTTCTGTGCTCAGGTGGTATATAGCAGCACACGTGCGGTGACCCCAAATGCGCTCAGGTGGTATGTAACAGCACACGTGCGGTGACCCCAAATGTGCTTTGGTGGTATTAAACAGCACACGTACGGTCAGAGCGACTGCGTTTCTGTGCAATTCAATAGCCCACTTGCATTAACAGTTAATGCGTCTATGTGCAATTAACTAACACGTGTACACTAACACGTTAGAGCATCAAGCACAATCTCCTGCCTGACAGATGCTAATAGCAGAACTAGCTAAGCTATACAGTTTATACATATATTGACAACTCCTAGGGATGTCTATATATTCTCTACAAACTGTACATTTAACTATACTAACTAGTAGCCTCCCTGATCTATCTATCTATCTATCTATCTATCTATCTATCTATCTATCTATCTATCTGAAAAGACACTGGCCCAGATTCATTTGCATATCCCGACGCTGAAAACAACGCGGACTCCTCCCAGCGGCCGCAAAATTATCGCAGCGTAGATCCGAAGGCTTACGAAGACGTAATCCTCTCGGATCGAAGCCCGAAGCCGCCGTATCATGGTTTGAGGATTCAAACTAGTGATATGGCGCGCAAAATTTGAAATTACTCCTGTCTAACACCAGTTAGACAGGCGTAATTGCTCTGTGAATCTGGGCCACTGTGTCTCTATCTATCTATCTATCTATCTATCTATCTATCTATCTATCTATCTATCTATCTATCTCTCTCTCTCTCTCTCTCTCTCTCTGTCTGTCTGACATCTCTCAAAGAAAGCCGGAACACACTACACGAGGCTGCCCGGGATGGATATGGGTGCATGTGAAGCCCAGTGAGCGCGTCTGCGAATTTTAGATCACCCAGGGCCGTATATATGAAAATGATAGAACATGTCAACATGGAGCGAAAACGCAGTCTGCACATGGCAGTGAATGAGTATGGGCCGTATATTGATAGTTGCGCGCTAACATCAGATCTTCCCACTGTCAGCCTATTCTTCGTCCCCATGTAATTTACATAATTTGAAAAACAATTTATAAAACCAAAAATATCAGTTTTAACCATGAACACTGCAACCATCATGCCGGAGGCATACAATTGGCCACATCATGCGGCGCACTAATTTAATATTTAAATCAGGTAAATGTTAAATGAAAACTGTGTGACTGGACCAACGTTAATCCTAGCTGTGGAAATGTTCCCTTATCGTGGATGCCAAACATTCACAAACAACCGAGAAGTCTAAACTTAAGCAAGGTAGAGAAAGAGACCCCCTCGGGCCTGTAATTTGCGTCTGGGTGGATAGACGTGTATTCCTGTTCCCATTTACTTCCCATCCTGTAAGTTTTCAAGAAAGCAAACACTGAGCTGAACAACTTAAATATTGAAAATGGAAACACGACGAATAAAGAGTAGGCTACAAATGGTGAGCTTTGTGCAGTGTTAGAGCGTAGACATTGGCCGCATTCATGGCAAGGATTAACTAGTCTAGCAGGCATAAGAGTGGAGACACATCCCTTCTCTGGGAATGGGCACACAACATTTGGTTTACATCTAAAATTCTGACATTGGCATAACCTGGGCCCTAATGACAAATCTATGTCGACGTCTTGGCCTGTTTCAGAGAACAGATTTAGCCAACTTTGTGGGAAACATGATATCCGAAAATCCAAGATAAACAGGCTTATCTGTGTCTCAGTGCATTAAAATGCAAACAACCTCCTATTTATTAGGGACCAAGAAGGTTAAGTTGGAATAATAAACTTCTCTTAAAGCGTAAACAGAAATTTTAGAATTAAGTAAAAAATAATCAATGCAAAATTTTCAAAACTTTCTACAATTTGTTTTTATTAAATGAACTGTTTTTGTAAGTAATATGATATTGATTGTCAAGGAACAAAAAATGGCCTAAAATGTCTGTTTTTAAATGGCAAGCTTAAAGTTGCCATGACCATTATGCAAAGAGAAAGTTTATAAATATAGTCTATAAATCTATATACCATCCAACCTATATACCAGTGATGGCAACCCTTTTTAAACCCGAGTGCCCAAACAGCAACACAAAACCAAGTTATTTATTTGAAAGTGCCAACTCTGTTGATGATCGCCCACCCCAAGAGGGATTTCAGTCAGTTTAACACTCATCCGGCTCCGGCGCCTAGTGTCGGTGTGCCTGGCAGGAGCTTCTCCCTGTGATCGCCCCTCTCACTCTTGATCGTATCCTCTCAGCACCGTCCTCTCACTCCTCTCTGGCTGGTTCAAGGGCTGTTGTGGCTTGGGCTCTTTCTCTCCTTCCAAACCACCTCAGCCTCCTCTCAATCTTGTCTCCACACTCCTCTCACCCTTGCTCTCCCTTCTCCCTCAGTCTTTCTTTCCCAGGCTCCAGGCTGTCCATCTTCTTATTTTTGTTGGGCATGCTGGGGCTATAGTTTACTTTTAATTAATTAAAATTGAGCCATAGTCTTCCGGGACTACATGTCTCATAGTGCACTTGTGTTGGCTCCTCATTGGTCCCTGGGTGCAACCAATGGGGAGGCAGGAGAAATAAAAGTGGGCGGCAATCTCTGCAAGCGCTGCTCTGTCCCAGTCCCGCGCTGCTTGACAGAATAAGGGGGGCAAGCAAGGGAAATACACTGACAGTCCATGCTGGCTTCTCCCCTTGTCACAGCGTACTTCTCATTCCCACAGCTGCTGTAAGTGTCCGTCATGTGGGGTGAGGAGGATTAAAGAGCACGGGCAGTGGTGGCAGCTAGCACCCACTACAGTTTTCTTCAGTGTGCAATGTCCTTCCGAGTATAGCTTGTCTGCTCACAGAGAGGGCTCTGCATGTCATGGGTTTGCCATCACTGCTATATACTATAATTTCTCAGGGAACGCTGCAAAAATTTACTGCATTTACTAAATATTAGCATAATCTGCAAGTTGAAGATATAATAATAACAATTTGGTAATGTAGTATACCTACTGTATTTTATAGGCAAAGCTGATTGTCTTTTAGCATAAACCCTTGATCTATACAACTAAAATGTTATCAGTAATTATCATGAAGTTAAATAAATAAAAATGTCAAAAAAGAACCTTCACAAATGTAAGGAGCGCCATACCAAAAGTCAACGAGTCTGAATTAATTTATTTGTTTGTACTGCCAAAAAACTGCCAATGCGTTCCAGGAGGTCAGAAAAATAAACCCTTCTTCTTCAGGGCTTCAGTTAAAGATAAAAACATTGAATGGACTCATAATAACATTTTCATGTGTGAACTTGTGTAGGGAATCTAACTGCCGGATCAGAAGAGTTATCGGCAATCAATATAAGCAATCTCTCCGCACAGTTTTAGTACAAACTAATAAAAAAATCTAGTTGGGATCTCTCCTTTATTAAGTCATAGGGTGTAGGAGAATATGGGTTGTATTTCTTTACTCTTTTAATCTAATAACCTGGTAAGCTAATACTAAAGGTAAATGTAAAAACGAATCACTAAAATCTTGTATAAGCTTTAATATGCATAAAGTTTGGAGTTAGAGTGATACCCGTTTTTGGCAATCTTAAAGCAGAATTTAAAGTGGTCAAGAAAATATTACTGCCATCCCCTCTGTTCTACTAGGCTGTACTACACTGTGTACATGTTTAAGATGTATAAAATTATGCCTCTAAATAATTTATTTCAGATCTTTTCTGGTTGGTCACGTGACCTCTGGCCCATCTTCTCTCCAATCTAAGGGCTACAGTGGGAGGGGCTGAGATCCCCCTCTGACATCAGCCGGGGAGGTCACGTGACCACTGTGCTGTCTGCTCAGCCCCTCCCACTGTAGCCCTTAGATAGGGGGAGGAGAGCGACCAGAGGTCATGTAACTGACCAGAAAAGATCTGAAAGAAGATATTTAAGAGGCATAATTTTATACAAACATGTACACGGTGTAGTATTGCTTAGTAGAACAGAGGGCCTGGCAGCAATCTTTCTTTGATTTTACTGCCAGCTACTAATAGCCACAGGAGGGGAGGAGAGGGGAGGGGAAGAGATCGCTCACACACACAGGAGCTGACAGGTGGGGAGGGAGGGGGAGAGAGGAGAGCAGCAGGATGACAGAGGCATGTAAGCTGGCCATGGTATCATAGACTAGCAGCCATGATTATCGTGGTCAGCACACTAAGGACAACACAAGAACAAGCTGGATTAACCAGGTTTTCTAAAGCATAAAAAGGGACAGATTAGACAGAACAAGCATTGTGCTGTTTAACCTGCTATAAAGGTACAGGTTTTCTTTTTAGGGTTACAACCTTTTTTAACTGTATCAAACCACAGTCCAAAAACACTATTTGACGCATTTATAAAACTCAGTTTTATTTTCTTAACCCTGAACATTAGCAAAAGATGTGGTGCCTCTTTGAAGTGTAAAGGCTAGTAATCTACTAGTGTGGTCCAGGCAATAGACTGGTCTTAGCGCCTTGATATGACATCATCACAACACAGGTAGAGTCTTCAGAAACTTGTGGGGAAAGAAAACATCCAAGGACCTTCAAAAAATGGACAATCAAAATCAATGTACCATGAGACTGGAAAGTATTTGCCATTTTGTTTAGTTTTTTACTTTATTAGGGCAATTATCTAAAACAGGGTAATTTGTAAATTCTGATGGGGCAGGGAGGAGCTTTAGGTAAAAGTGCTTTGATTTTTCAGTTTAGGTCATTTGGCAACTCTATCAGCCTTTACTGGAAGCAAATTTTTAGAGCAGAGGTGGCAAACACAAGGCCCTCGGGCCGAATGCGGCCCTCCAGGCCATTTCATGCGGCCCTCGCACCTCTCCAGTCATCCTCCAGACCCTTACTTTCTGCTTTCAAGCAATGCATCCAACTTCTTCCCAGCAGCAGCATAAGGAAAGGGGTGTACACTGTGATGTAAGGGAGAGTGGGGGGACTTAACTTCTGATGGTGGGGGGGCTCTTGACATCTAATGTAAGGGGAAGGGATGCGCTGGACATCTAATCTTACAGATACAACCGGCCCTTTTGAGGGCGACCATAATGCTGATGCGGCCCACGATGAAATCGAGTTTGACACCCCTGTTCTAGAGTATCATAAAGAGATTGTCATCCAAAGCCAAGGCGTCTATAAAATGTGTGGATTTCAGACAAAGGAAATTTCGTTTTAGAATTGTCAAACTATGAAGGGGTTAAGATGAATGTACCTGTATAAACAGTGTAATCTCCCCCATGTGTGGATTATCCTGACAACAAAGAGTTTTACTTCCATGTAAAGTTATCTCTCTACACAGTTTATGATACTTGGCATGGAACAGAGAACCGGCTGTTTTCAGAGGCCTGACATCAATAACCGTCTTGTGTGTGAAGGAACATATACATGTTCTCTTATCATTATAATCCAATTAACACAAGGATGTGAAATAGAATGAAACCTTTATATCACCCATTAGCGTCACAGATTACCCCCTCGGCAGGCACCAGGAAAAAAGTCATTACAGAGGATGGATCACATTTGCAGGAGAGACGAGACTTTTTTCCTCTTTAACTCTAAGGTTTCATTTGCTTCCGTGTGTCGCGATTTCACAATATCTGTGAAATTATCTCACCTGCCGTAACCCCTTAAAATTCAGGTTTTTCAGGACACCAAAAAGAACAGTTTACTTTTCAAATAAGACAACATAACAATATACCACGTTCCTGTTAAAAAAGAAAAGAAAGTTAATTGTAAAAACATTTGGATTTCCAACATAACTCCCAGGAAAGAAAGAAGGATCAGAGCTGTCATTGCTGACTGTGAAAGTCCACAGGTCATCTTTTTCATTTTTACAGATAAAGATTTTTTTTTTTTACACACCTTACAGGCTTGTCCACATCAACAGAGTTGGGTGCTGCAATAATTTGGTGATTGGCACACCACACAGTAGCTCAATGCAGAAATATTCACCAGCACACCCTAATAATGAAAAAATTATTTTCATTTGTTTATATTGAAAGAAAAGGTATCAGCAAGACAGGGGACCTAGCATATGTTGTCCTCTTGCCAGGGGGAGGGGCCAGGACAAGGGGTGAGCAGAAGTGGCTGATAGGATTAATGACAGTGGCATCACTACTTCTGTCAGCCCAGCACTAGAAGCGGCAAGGAGAGGGGAAAGCTGATAGGAGGTGCGGGCTGTGCTCTCTCTCCCCTTCCTCCTTATAAGCTCACACATAATAAAGGTTGGAGGGGGGCGCAAATTTGGCATCTTTACCTTGGGCACTGGATGGCGGCACTAACCTATTTGTGTGTGATGATTCTCTAATTGACACCATTTCCTTTTTATTCCTCTTTCTCCTCTTCATCCTTGCTCTTTTTTATTTCCTCGTTCTTACTGTCCTCTCTTTGCTTCCCATCCCTTCATCTTCACTTTCATCATTTTTTCTTCTTCACAGCAGCATACAATGTGTCACGCTATATATCATCCAAGGAAAACTGGACACATAAGGCATGAAGAACAAGTGCTCATTTAGGGCCAGATTCAGGTAGAGTTAGACTGGAGTATAAGTGATACTCCAGCCTAACTGTCACTTTAAGCCGGCGTTTCTGTTTTCTGTAACCAGAAAACAAGAAACGCCGGGTTGGAGTTCCGATGCGATCGGCGTAATTGAA
The DNA here is from genome assembly GCA_029574335.1 of Rana kukunoris. NCBI lineage: Eukaryota > Metazoa > Chordata > Amphibia > Anura > Ranidae > Rana > Rana kukunoris. The sequence continues at coordinate 669,885,067 of CM056049.1, forward strand.
TTTCGCCATCGCATCGCAACTTTAATTTAAAAATGGCGCTGGGGGCGTTCCCGCTGATTTACGCCGAAAAAATATGTCAATCAGCGGGAATCGGCAATTCACGATCGTATTCGGGCGCGACGCAGTGACTTTTCGACGTTTCCGTAAGCGATACGCGGCGTAAAGATAAAGCAGCCCCCTAGTGGAGTATCCTATGTTAAGTATAGGCGTCGTCATCGCGTCGAAAAAAATAAAATTTGCGTCGCTTGCGTAAAACGTCCATGAATGGGGATTTGACGTCATTGACGTTCACTGACAGAATTTGGAGCATGCGCACTGGGATGCATTGACAGTCGACGCATGCGCAGTACGTTCGCCGCGGGATCGCGCTTAGTTTAAATAATACACGCCCCGTACCCGCCCAATTTGAATTTCGCCGGCTCATTTTCGATACGCTGCCGCAACTTTAGGAGCAAGTGCTTCATGAATAACAGCACTTGCTCCTAAAATTTCGCCAGAGTAACGTAAATGAGAAACGTTACTCCAGAGTAAAGATGCTCCCATCTACCTGAATCTGGCCCTTAGTGTGTAGCACTAGATACTGTATAGTATATCTCTTTATAAAACATGGTTGTGCATAATAAAGATCCAGCCTTTATTCTAGCTTCTGTGTGAGGACATAAATGTAGTGAGAGAGGTACAGGAAAAAAACAGGAGCACCACACTGAATGTTAAGATGCCATGACAATTTTATTTCATCTTAAGACATAAAAAGGGCAACACAACAAATTTTGCAGTTCCGGCTGGCTTAACAAGGGTTTACATGGATTCAATGGATAATAATCCAGATTATCTCAAGATTTGAATAAATTCCAAATTCCAAATATTAAAATATCAATATTAGGAGTAAGCTAAAAGTTAATGATCTTAGAGAAGGATGGTGCACAGGCAAGAGGCAATGATACCAGAAACCCTATGGACTAAGTATGCAGGCAGGTTTATCAAGACAAATCCAGTAAAAAAATGAAAGCCTGGATTTAAGTAAAGACAGAAGTATGGCAGCTGCCATTGTTGACTAGTTTAAAGCCTCTCTCTGGAATAAAGATGTCCCCCACCCATCCCCTGATTGCTTGACATTCCAGCAACTTCTTGTCTGGGTGACAGTAATACAGTGATCAGTGCTAAAAAAAATATGCACTGTCACTGTACTAATGACACTGACTGGGAAGGGGTTACCATCAGGGGCGATCAAAGGGTGTAAAGTGAATGTAAACCCTCCATACACCCAGTGAAGTGAACAGCCTCAGATGATACACTGAGATGAACCAAATCCTCCTACATACGTTTAACATTTATATCTGCTGTCTTCACATTTATATACTGTTTAGAAATTTCAGATAGTGTTAGGAAATGTTATCTTCCTGGTTAACACAGAGTGTGATGTCTGGGCATACAGCCAAGATAACTAAAATTGATTGGAGGAAAGGCACACACCCCCTCTCATCATAGGCAGAGACTCTAATGCCCCGTACACTTGATTGGATTTTCCGACAGCAAAAGTCCTATGTGAGCTTTTGAATGGAAATTCCGACCATGTGTATGCTCCAGCGGACTTTTGCTGTCGGAATTTCCACCAACAAAAGGTTGAGAGCTGGTTCTCAATTTAATCAGATCGTCTGTAGCAATTCCAACGCATGTTCGGAAACAATTCGACACATGCTCGGAAGCATTGAACTTAATTTTCTTGGCTCGTCATAGTGTTGTACGTCACCACGTTCTTGACGGTCAGAATTTGGTATGACCGCGTATTTGCAAGCCAGGCTTGAGCGGAATTCCGCTGGAAAAAACATCCAAGGTTTTTCCGACGGAAAATCTGATCGTGTGTACAGGGCATCAGTGGTGTTTTGTAACAGGGCCAGCTCCCTGTTAATCTATTTATAGCAACCTCCCCTGACAGAAGATTCAGGCTGCTTTTATCTGATGTGTCAGAGAATTTGTCAGGAGTTATCAAGCTTATAACAGAGGAACGGTTCAGGAGAGAGCTATGGGACACAGCTAGTAAGCACAAGTTAGGCATACATTTAAAGTGGAAGTAAACCCAATTCATGAAATTTGAGCTGGGCACATATATATATATATATATATATATATATATATATATATGCAGTATTTTGTTATCTCTCTTCAAAGATAACAAAATATTGCAGATATACAGTATGTGCCCAGTTCAAATTTCATGAATTGGGTTTGCATCCACTTTAAATGTATGCCTAAGTTGTGCTTACTAGCTGTGGGGGATGTGCTTTGGCTAGGGGAAGGCAAAGATCTGTGTTCCTGCTTGGCAGAAACACAGGATCAGTATTTTCCCCTCTGACAGAACGACAATCTGCCTTGTTAACATAGGCAGATTGTCATTCTGCCTCTGTACTGTGTAAACGGCGTGCACCGACAGACATCCAATGTCCCTGGTACCTGCCGATGGGACAGGTACAGCGGTAGCAGGTTGCCGGCGCCGCGCACCCCAGACCCAGAAGTAACCGATCACAAACTAGGTATGTTATCTGGCTCAGAGCGGCCACCCTGGCACAGTAAATGTACATAGGGCGGACCGCAATCAGTTAAAGGAGCAGACTCCAGAGCTGTCATTATGATCCTGCCCATTGACCTGGAAGGCACATGCAGAAGGGCAGTAATTAGGGTGAATGCTCAGTCGACTTAAAAATCTAATTTACTGTAGCATTATTTAAAGGAAATATATCTTAAGATGGAGAAAGGAAGGGGTCTCTAAATAATTAAATATAAAATTCTACAGAGCTATTCATTTTATTGAGCTTAACATTTACATAAAATAAATCACTTTATAATTCCACGTTCTATTCTCTTTAACTTATATTGGTGATTTAAACACAACAGCTACTTGTGTAAGTACATACTGATTATTTTCACTGGAAGCAATTCAGAAAAGAACCCACATAAAACCACGTATTGTAAAAAAAAAAAAAAATGGGAATAAAAACAGCACTGGCTGCACTTCCAATAATTACTGTCATCTGTCTGCCAAGTGCGCTGGTTTGTTGCGATTAGTGGTTGAATGAATAGGTAATAAGTAATAAAATATACATTTGTTAAATGGCGACGGCCAATTACAATAGTGACTATGGTCGAAGTAATGTGTTTTTATCATCAACTGCTCCGAACGGGGAAGGCAAAACTGTAATTATGGGATCGGGTTCCCCTCTCCGCTTTCATTCATCGGTGACTTAAATCCATGTGTCACAAAGAGAACAAAACGTTTTGTGTGAGAAGCTCCTATACAGAGTTAAATATATACTGTGTTTTTAGCAGGTACACATTTTGTATTAAAGCTTTACTGTGTGTCTTATACTGGTTTGGAAAAAATAAAATACGTTTTTAGTGGATGCAGTGTGCGATCTTCCCTTTACTTCATTTGAATGTTGTTAAGGTTGGGAACGAGCCTAGATCCGTTCCACTAGGCTGGCTCTGTATGGACAGACCTGGAGCAGGTGTTGAATTAAATACAGCGCATAAACATTTTGTATTATTGCACAGTTTTACATAAAAGTCACGTTTTACAGTTTCACTTTCTGTGCCACTCAGAGCTTTTTTTCTCAGAAAATAGGTGCAGAAACTCAACCACGACCCCTTCAGATTTCACAAACAGTAAAAGGGTCTTGAAGGTGCATTAAATTCCAGGATTGCATTACATACAGAGTTCAGGGGGTTACACACAGAGTGCAGAGCTGTCACTTGTAAACACAGAAACCAGACTTCTGTGTTTACAAGTGATTGTGGTGAGCAGGCATCAAACGGTCTGAGCCAGAGGTGGTGGAACCGAGTTACCCCAAGTTCCCCCTGAAAAAAAGCCCTGGTGCCACTCTCTAAAAAAAAAATCTGTATACCTGGCATTAGGATTGTCCCGATACCACTTTTTTAGGACCGAGTACAAGTACCGATACTATTTTTCATGTACTTGCCGATACCGAATACCGATCTTTTTTTAAATGTCATGTGACAGTTTTCAAACCACAATACAGACTAAGGGCCAGATTCACGTATTCCAGAGCATCTTTGCTCTGGAGTAACGCTTCTCATTTGCGTTGCGCTGCCGAATTTTTAGGAGCAAGTGCTGTCATTCACGAAGCACTTGCTCCTAAAGTTGCGGCAGCGCATCGCAAATGAGCCGGCGGAATTCAAATGTCGCGGGTACGGGGCGTGTAGTATGCTAACTACGCGCGATCCCGCCGCCGACGTACTGCGCATGCGTCGAGTGTCAAAACATCCCCGTGCGCATGCTCCAAAATCTGTGAATGAACGTCAATGACGTCACATTCCCATTCATGACCGTTTTACGCAAGCGACGTTTTTTTTTTTTTTCCCGACGCGATGACGACGCCTATACCTAACATAGGATACTCCAGCCCCATGTAGGTATATCTATGCGCCGCGTATCCCGTCCGGAAACGTCGTAACGTCACTGCGTCGCGCCGGATTTCGATCGTGAATTGCCGATTTCCGCTCATTAACATATTTTTTGAGCGTAAATCGGCGGGAACGCCCCCGGCGCCATTTTTAAGTTGAAGTAACGATGCGATGGCGAAACTCAGTTACGCTGCTCGCATCGGAACTTCAACCCGGCGTTTCTTGTTTTCTGGTTACAGAAAACAGAAACGCCGGCTCAAAGCCACTGTTACGCTGGCGGATCACTCGATCCGCCAGCGTAACCTTTCATGAATCTGGCCCTAAGGATATTTTCTTTAGAATTATGAAGAACTCTAACTCAAGACATTATAAAAGAATAAAAATTAGTAAAAATGAATAAAAAAAAATTATTTTCTTGTCACGCAGTAGTAAAAAACTCAAAGAATTTTCACAGAACATGTTGATAAATACAAAAAAAGTATTCTATTTAGGTATCGGGAGCATTTGCGCAAGTACAAGTACTCCCGCAAATACTCGGTATCGGTACCGATACCGATACTAGTATCGGTATCTGGACAACCCTACCTGGCATTATAGTGAACATCTTTTTTTAAATAATTACTAAGATAAGAATTGCTGAAATGAATTTCACATTGTCAGGTTCCCACACTGTCACTATTAACTGGATTAATTATTAATCCAGAAAGTGTTATGCCGCGTACACACAACCGTTTTTAATGTCATGGAAAATAATTAACTTTTTCTCGGCGTGATTCTTGTCAAGCCTGTCTTGCATCCACACGATCGTGAAAAAAAAAATGATAAGCAAAGCTCGGTGAAGTACAACACGTACAACGACACTATAAAGGGGAAGTTCCATTCGGATGGCGCCACCCTTGGGGATGCTTTTGTGCTTTTGCTGATTTTGTGTTAGTAAAAGTTTGGTGAGAGGCGATTTGCGCTTTTCAGTCTGTTACAGCGTGACGAGTGTGCTATCTCCATTACAAACGTTTTACCAGAACGAGTGCTTCTGTTTAATAACTTGCTTCTGAGCATGCGTGTTTTTTTTCCCGTCGTTAAAGCCTACACATGACCGTTTTTCACGACGTAAAAAACAACGAGAAAAATTACAGCATGTTTTAAATTTTTTATGGACAGTTTTCACCTCGAGAAAAAATGCTCTGGAGCCTACACACAATCGTTTTTAATGACCAATTTAAAAAAATAAATTTTTCTCGTCATGAAAAACGGTCGTGTTACGCAGCATTATAGTTACACCCTGAAATTAAATAATCAAAGTTACCCTATTGAATGAATAAACATGTTAATGGGAGACTTTTCAATTAAAAGTAATAGTTAATAATATTGTCTTATTGTAATACCTATTTTTTAAAGTTTATACATATTTAACCACTTAAGACCCGGACCAATACGCTGGCAAATGACCCAAGGGGTTTTTGCGATTCGGCACTGCGTCGCTTTAACAGACAATTGCGCGGTCGTGCGACGTGGCTCCCAAACAAAATTCACGTCCTTTTTTTTCCCACAAATAGAGCTTTCTTTTGGTGGTATTTGATCGCCTCTGCGATTTTTATTTTTTGCGCTATATACAAAAATAGAGCCACATTTTTGGAAAAAAAACAATATTTTTTACTTTTCGTTATAATAAAAAACCAATAAACTAAATTTTAGTCAAACATTTAGGCCAAAATTTATTTAGCCGAATGTCTTTAGTAAAAAAAAAATCGCATTAAAAAAAAATTAGCTACCTAGCGGGAACAGCGACACTAATACAGCGATCAGAAAAATGATCGCTTAGTGATGCTGGCAATAGGGAGTGAAAGGGTTAACTAGGGCAGTGATCAAGGGGTTTAAAACTTTATTGGGGGGGGGGTGGGGGGGCTACCCTGACACTAACACTGACTGACTGTCACACTGTCTGTCACACTGACACTAAATACAGTAATCATACATGTATGATTACTGCATTCAGTGACACTGTGACAGGGGGGAGGGGGGGGGGCGATCGCGGGGGTTAAATGTGATTTTGTGTGTGTGTAGTGTAGTGTTGGTGCAGGACTTACTTGTTGTGTTGTGATCTCTCCTCAGCGGCGCTTGAAACAAACGCCGAGGGAGAGATCACGTCGCTTCCTCCTTCCTGTGTTTACACAGGAGGAGGAAGTGACAGGGCGGGCGGGCGCGCGCATTGGCTGGGAGCGATCCGGAGGGGGCGGATGAAAACGGATAGCCGCCCCCACTTGTCGGATCGCTCCTGCAGCCGCGCGGACCGCCGCATGTACGGGGGGGGGGTCCGATCGGACCCCCGATCCCCCCCAAGGCACCAACGTATATATACGTTGATGTGCCTGTCGGTGCCATTCTGCCGACGTAAATGTACATGCGGCGGTCCTTAACCACTTGTCATCTGCCCGCCGTCAATTGACGGCGGGCAGACGACTCCATTGTTCTGACATCACGTCATATGACGTGATGTCCCTTTAAAGCCGCGGGCGGGCGCGCGCGCGTCGCCGGCGCGCGCGCGCGCGCACCCGCCGCTCCGCGGGGATCCCGTGCGAGTGCCCGGCGGCAACGATCGCCGCCGGGCACACGCGATTGCTCTGTAAGTGAGCTGGGACGTGCAGCTCTGTATGTAAACACAGAGCTGCACGTCCCTGTCAGGGAGAGAGGTGACAGATTGTGTTCCTTGTACATAGGGACACAATCGGTCACCTCCCCCAGTCACCCCCACCTCCCCCTACAGTTAGAACACTCATAGGACACACATTTAACCCCTTCCCCGCCCCCTAGTGGTTAACCCCTTCACTGCCAGTCACATTTATACAGTAATCAATGCATATTTATAGCATTTTTCACTGTATAAATGTAAATGGTCCCAAAAATGTCAGAAAAGTGTCCGAAATGTCCGCCATAACGTCGCAGTCCCAATAAAAAAATCGCAGATCGCCGCCATTAATAGTAAAAAAAAAAAAAAAAAAAAATGCCATAAACTATCCCCTATTTTGTAAACGCTATAAATTTTGCGCAAACCAACCGATAAACGCTTATTGCATTTTTTTTTACCAAAAATATGTAGAAGAATACGTATCGGCCTAAACTGAGGGAAAAAATATTTTTTTTATATATTTTTTGGGGTTATTTATTATAGCAAAAAGGAAAAAATATTGCATTTTTTTAAAAATTGACGCTCTATTTTTGTTTATAGCGCAAAAAATAAAAACCGCAGAGGTGATCAAATACCACCAAAAGAAAGCTCTATTTGTGGGAAAAAAAGGACGCCAATTTTGTTTGGGAGCCACGTCGCACGACCGCGCAATTGTCAGTTAAAGCGACGCAGTGCGGGAAGCTTATATTTTGTCTGGGCAGGAAGGGGGTGTAGGTGCACAGTAGGTAAGTGGTTAAGTGGTTAAACTGATATTTAATTTTTATATTTTACTCTGCATAATTATTTTATTTTTTTATTTATTTGAATGCAGGGTGTGCAAATTACATTTAATTCACATTGTTTTTCTAAAGAGAATGCCCTTTTTTTCTTCTGCCTCTCTTTGTAATAAAACTCTAAATGACCTGACTGAACAAAACAGGCATAGAGTCAAATCTGTGTAAATTTCCATTTGAGCTGGTGAGCTCTGTAAACAAGTTTTATTTTTAAACACAACAATTAACAGTAGACAGGTAAGCATAAGGCTGCTGACTAAAAAGGAATAAACAAAATATTTAAATGCAGTGAATCATCTAAGGCCCCTTTCACAGGATCGGATCGTTCAGGTCCGCCTGTCAGTTTTGACTGGCTTCTCCATGCAGTCCTATGGAGCATCGGATGTCAGTGGAGACATGTCAGATCAGCCAAAATCGGACGGATGGCAATACATCCCCATCCGTCCATGGTGGATCGGATCGGGCGAGATCTGATGAAAAGGAACATGCTGTTTGTTTTCATCAGCTCTCCCCATAGGAGACAGCGGCTCTGCACAAGCCCCTCCCCGCTGAGTGAGCAGAGAGGGACTTGTCATACACTGGCTCAGCGGAGATCAGCGGATAGATCTTTTGCTGAGCCAGCGGGAGCAGGCGGACTCCGGAGTCCGTCTGTGTGGAAGAGGCTTAAGCTGGCTAAAAAAGAAAAAATGATTTTTAAACGTAGTATTTTTAGATCTAAACACCTGGTTAACACCTCTTCTGTAAATTAACAGAGTGGATTCATGGCAATTGTTTAAGTAAAGCCTTTAAGGTGGAACTAAACCCATTAATTTAACAATATGGCTGCCGTGCCACTTCTGGGACTATGACAATATGGCGGCTCCACAACTTCCGGTGGAGCCACCCGTGACCACTTCCAGGACTCCAACAACTTGGAATACGCCACTTCATATCGGGTGACACGAATGGACGGCTGATTGCACACAGCTGTCATGAAACTTTATAACTATTATATATACTATTACACGACAGCACCACATGAACCCTTGATAACGTCCTATTGGACGAAACGCATTGGGATGGAAATCCTGGTGCTAACATCACACTGCTGTTCGATTCCAGGTCGACAGTGCCATTCAGATCTGCGTTTTTCCATTCACTGTTCTTTATCTGCTGCATGCATTTTAACAATAAATACTGCACTATTGGAACTTTCTCTCTGGTTCCTGGCAAGCTTAATTTATCAGCAGTTGGAGGCTAAAAGGAGAGATCCTTGGAGTCCCTATGCTGTTATAATCCCTGCTGGATCAACATGTTACTTCGGGCAGTTGCTGTAGCTGACCATGGATATACACCCATAGAGTAGGTTAGTACTGATACACAAACAAATGCTTTATGTACAGTAAAAATAAAATATTTTAATACATATAAAAATCATATACAGAAGACAATGAATAAAATTCAACCACAGGCAACTACTAACGGGGTCTCCCGAAAGATAGCTGTTGATGTGGGATATAGACAAATTGATCCTCTGAGGAAGGTGAACATCTGCCCCAGTGTTTTGCAGAATCTAACAGGTTTCCTTCTAAGCTTTCCCTGTATTTAGCTCCATCCATCTTTCCATCAACTCTCACCAGCTTCTCTGTCCCTGTTGAAGAAAAGCATCCCCACAACATGATGCTCCCACTACCATGTTTCACGATGGGGATGGTGTGTTCAGGGTGATGTGCAGTGTTATTTTTCCACCACACATAGCATTTTGCTTTTAGACCAAAAAGTAAAATTTTAGGCTCATCTGACTAGAGTACCTTCTTCCACGTGTTTGCTGGGTGCCCCACATGGCTTCTCGCAAACTGCCAACTAGACTTCTTATGGCTTTCTTTCAAAAATTGCTTTCTTTTTGCCAGTCTTCCATAAAGAGCAGATTTGTGGCGAACACAACTAATAGTTGTCCTGTGGATAGATTCTCCCACCTGAGCTGTGGATCTCTGCAGCTCCTCCAGAGTTACCATGGGCCTCTTGGCTATTTCTCTGATTAATTCTTTTTTTGCCTGGCCTGTCAGTTTAGGTGGACGGCAATGTCTTGATAGGTTTTCAGTTGTGTCATTCTCTTTCCATTTCCAGATGATGGATTGAACAGTGCTCCGTGAGATGTTCAAAGCTTGGATATATTTGTATAACCTAACCCTGCTTTAAACTTCGTCATAACTTTATCCCCAACCTGCCTGGTGTGTTCCTTGGGCTTCATGATGCTGTTTGGTCACTCTGGTTCTCTAACAAACCACAGAGGGTTTCACAAAACAACTGTATTTATACTGAGATTAAATTACACACAGGTGGACTCTATTTACTAATTAGGTGACCTCTGAAGGCAATTGGTTCCACTGGATTTTAGTTAAGGGTATCAGAGTAAAGGGGGCTGAATACAAATGCACACCACACTTTTCACATATTTATTTGTAAAAAAATGTGAAAGCCATTTATGATTTTTCTTCCACTTCACAATTATGTGTCACTTTGTGTTGGTCTATCACATAAAATCCTGTTAAAATACATTTTGGTTGTAACATGATAACATGTGGAAAATTTCAAGGGGTATGAATAATTTTTCAAGGCACTGTATTTAATAAAATAATTGCATTTCCATGTTCTGTGTACTGTGGGAGACAAGATACAGTGAAACCTCAGATCACGAGCATAATCTGTTTCAGGAGAATGCTGGTAATCCAAAGCACTCATGAAAACGAAAAATAATTTGTTCCGCATTGATTTCAATGGCATTAAATACCACGTGTGGCCAAAGGTGGGGGGCGCCGGAGAGCCTCAGAAATACTCGTAAAGGCTCAGGGACACCTCGGCTGAACTTGGAAAACCTGGGAAAGGCTTGGGAACTGTGTATTTTCATGTTTTTCAGAGTATTTCCAAACAGCTCAGAATGACTCCAATCGGCTCTGCTCGGCTCCGGTGCCCCCACACCTCTGGCCAAATGCAGTATTGCACACCGATTTGGCTTGAATCCAGCTTGTTTTGCGAGACAATGCTCACAAACTCAGGATTAAAAAAAAAAATGCTTGTATTGCGAAAAGCTCGTTAACCACGTTACTCGCAATCCGAGGCTCCACTGTATAGTGAATGCAGGGTCCTGGGTTTAGTAACCCTTTAAGAAATGGTAACCTATTTTCCGGAAACAGTGTCATGTAATTTTGCCAATTTTACCTTTAAATGTAACTTTTGGATACCTTTCAATACAATATTTTCACCTTGTATATGAGCACATAATACTAAAACATTTCCCGCAGGATAACACGAAATGACCCAGTAAGTAGCATGTAAGAGATGATTGAACTACTGTTCCCCGGTCAATACCATGCGCACATTTTGAGATGATGATAAAAAAAATAGGTGATATCACAGCGGCTTAGGATTTCTTAGTGTCAACAGGTGTCGTCTTTCAATAAGAACACATGCATGCATTACCTCAGTGACCCGCTGTTCTTCTTCTATGTAGACAAGCAAATGTATTATATTTATAATGGTTTATGTAAGCAGGCATACGTGACTCCCGCTGCGCCGCTGCAAGTTCCAACGAAAGACCTAGGTGTGCTGGGAGGCACCGAGCCAGTCTACATACCAGATAACAAAGTCAAAACACAGCTTGTAGAATAAGGCAATGATCTTAGATCATGGAAAGGATGAGTACGGCAAGATGGGTTACATTTTTTTTTTTCTTTTCATCCTATAAATTAAAAATTTCATATGCTCCAGTGAGAAGTTGGCCACAGGTTCATTAAAGGAAAATGTATTTAACCAATTTCTGCATAATCTGCTTTATCCATACCTCCAGTGATGGCTGTATGCCAGGCGCTCAGATGGGATACACTTTCCTATTGATGTATAGAAGCTCAGATTCTGTCCCAGCTTGTCAGAGATGGGATAGGACTGCTGATCTTATGGGGCTGCTTAATGTAATTAAAAAAGGATACATTTACAAAAACAGCGTAGAAAGGAGTTTAAAGCGGAGGTTCACCCAAAAATCAACTTTCTGACATTAGAACAAGCATACTGCTAACATCTGCAGTATGCTGTTTTTTTTTGTTTGTTTTTTGTACTTATCCTTTTATGAGCCGTTGTTATCCGGCTCCGAGCGGGGAATCCTGCGGGGAATGGGGGTTTCTAAGCCAAGAGGAGTTGATTGACGGGCTGCTAGTGACTGTGTGGCTGCTAGTGAAGTATTTTCGGAAGGCGTGACACGCCTTAGCAGCCCGTCAATCAACTCCTCTTGGCTTAGGAATGCCCATTCCCCGCAGGATTCCCCGCTCGGAGCCGGATAACAACGGCTCATAAAACGATAAGTACAAAAAAAAAACAGCATACTGCAGATGTTAGCAGTATGCAGGATCTAATGTCAGAAAGTTGATTTTTGGGTGAACCTCCGCTTTAAGGCTGAACTCCAGGCAGTCAAATACAGATTTTCATTTGTGTCCATTCAGTCCTGAGATTTCCAGAGCTCTGCCATTTAGCACAGCCCTGTCTGGCAAGGATAAAGACCTGATTTTTCTCTGCTGCAGTTCAGTGACACTCAGGCCTCGTACACACAACCGTTTTCCTCTACAAAATGCATCAAGAAAATTGGTGGCAGAGCTTTTTTGCCGAGGAAAATGGTCGTGTGTATGTTTTTCATTGAGAAAACTGACGTGGAGCTGACATGGAGCTCGACGAGAAAAAGTTCTCTTTTTTCTCGTCGGGAGTCTAAATTTCCTCATTGTGGTTCTCGTCGGGCTGGTTTACGATGAGAAACACGTTCGTGTGTATGCTTAGAAACGCACGCATGCTCAGAATAAAGTATGAGACGGGAGCGCACCTTCGGTAAAAGTAGCGTTCGTAATGGAGATAGCACATTTGTCACGCTGTAACAGACTGAAAAGTGGGAATCATCTCTTACCAAACTTTTACCTAACACACAGTAACATGAGATTAGCAAAAGCAGCCCCAAGGGTTGTGCCAGTGGAATCGAACTTCCCCTTTATATTGCCGTCGTATGTGTTGAACGTCACCGCATTTGAGAACAACGAGATTTTGTCTTGACAAATGTGTATGCAAAGAAAGCTTGTCATTTTTGACTAATTTACTTTTGGCTGAGATTCGGGCTCAGGGAGAAGTTGCTCTTGCTATTGCCTCCTCAGGAATTGCAGCTACACTTATGGAAGGAGGGAGAACAGCCCACTCTGCACTAAAATTGCCATTAGACATCGCAAGGCAACAAAATCCTTCATGCAACATAAGCAAGGCAAGTGGTCAAGCGCAGGTGCTTAAAACATGCAAATTAATCATCTGGGATGAATGCACCATGGCCCACAGAAAAGCTCTCGAGGCCCTTGACATAACTCTTAAAGATTTGAGAGGGAATAATAACTTTATGGGAGGAGCTCTGGTACTTCTCTGTGGAGACTTTAGACAAACCCTGCCTATCATTCCAAAATCAACACCAGCAGATGAAATATATGCCTGTTTAAAGCATTCAGTTTTGTGGAAAAGAGTCAGAAAAATCAAATTAAAAGAAAATATGAGAGTACATCCAAGGGATGAGAATGCTCAATTTTTTTCAAATACACTTCTTGAAATCGGAGAGGGTAGACTACCAGTTGAATCTTCAGGAAACGTAAAACTTCCCTCTGATTTTTGCAAACTGGTATCGTCAGTTGCAGAACTAATAGATGCAGTATACCATAATATTTCAGACAACTTAGGCAATCTAAACTGGTTGTGTGAGAGGGCTATTCTTGCTGCTAAAAATGAGGATGTCCGTGAAATTAACAATTAAATAGTTTCTATGATACCAGGAGCAGTTACTGAGTACAAATCTTTTGATACCGTAGTAGATACCGATGAGGCTGTGAATTTCCCACCAGAATTCCTGAATTCCCTTGATCCAGCTGGATTGCCACAACATCGCCTATCACTTAAAGTTGGATGTCCTATTATTTTATTACGAAACCTTGACCCACCAAAACTGTGCAATGGAACAAGGCTGTGTGTGAAAAACATTTTGCCTAATGTGTTGGAAGCTACTATTTTTACAGGAAAGGGAAAGGGAGAAACAGTTTTTATTCCACGAATACCTCTTATTCCAACAGATCTGCCTTTTAGTTTCAAGAGACTACAACTCCCAGTGACGCTTGCATTTTCCATCACAAACAACAAGTCACAAGGGCAGTCCATTTGGTACTGCGGAGTTGATTTAAGATCACCATGTTTTTCACATGGGCAACTTTATGTAGCGTGCTCCAGGGTGGGTTCCCCAAATAATTTGTTCATTTTAGCAAATGCAGGAGAAACTAAGAATATAGTATACAAACAAGTATTGCAATAATATGTCAGTTGAGTTAACCGCACTTTTTAAAGGTCTGTGAGTTGGTACTAATCTGCTTCATTGTACCATATTTTGCTCTGTTTCAACATTCACAAACTGAAAAGGAAAATGTTATAAAAGTTATGAAATACAATACTCTTTAATAAAATAGTAAATATTCATATTTTTATCTGTCAAATTTCTAAAATTAAACATTGTGTTATTTATTATTTATTTATTTATATTTATTTAACTATGATTTTCCTCCCCAAAAGGTTAAGATAGGAAGACCGGGCAACGCCGGGTATTCAGCTAGTAATAATAATAAAAATAAACCAAAAAAAGTAGGATTGTCAAGTACTTATATTTAAAAATTGTATGTGTGCTTATGTATTTTTAAATGTAATGTAAATGTATTTATTATGTAATAATACAGAGATGGAATCATAAGTGTCCATTGTATCTGCCTGGATTTCAGCTTCAGGCTCCATTCTCTTATTTTTCTTATTTATTCTCTCTCGATGTGTGTGTCACCTGCACTTATGTGTGTTTTTTTCACTTGGATGTTTGGGTGTGGGTCTTTCCGACCTACCCTGAACACTAGTGGGGAGGATGTGTGGCCCTTAGGTTCTTTAATCCCCTGGCTTGGGGAGGGTCTCACCTAGTACTCCAGGGTCAGCTCCGGCTGATAGGGATCAGGGTCTGTTGGGCCTTTTGGCTAGGTGGACCTTAGTGTGCCTTGTCCTAGTCAGGAGACTTGCACCCTGGGGGGAGGAGTCAGGGAAGGATCCTTTCTCTTCAGGGTGGACAAATGACACACGCTAAGTGCACTGTGCACTGTGCTCACTTTTTTTTACATACTGTATTGCATGCAAGACCTAGTTATTGTATGCATTTTAGCCATTGTATGCATTTTGGCATTATTTGTATTGCTCTCCATATATGTGTCACATCAGCTTTCTATATGTGTGTTTTTCATCCATACTTAGGGGTCTTTCTTCGGAAGACCCCCTTATCCACTATTCTGTGGTTGGCTTTGGCTTGTCATGAGGTGAGTTTTCTGCCAAGCCTTTTAGTTACTAGCTAGGTGGACCAGAGTGGCTTGCACCTGCCAAGGAGCCTTGTAACAGCGTGTCAGGGAAGTGTCCTTCCTTTTTTGGAGGGGACCAGTGACATGCCCAGTGAATTTTTGCGTCTTTCACTTGCACTTTTTTGTTCGCTAAAGTGAGAGCTTTTTGATGGCTTTAGTTCATTCTTTTTTTTTAAAGGTTAACTTTTTTATATATATATATATATATATATATATATATATATATATATATATATATACATAACACATAATAGTTACACAGGCGTATAATCGTAGCGAACATCGCTGCAGACATGTATACGTTAATCAGCATGCAATACGTTAATCAGGTATACAGGTAAACAGTGTGAAACAGTACACAGAAAATATCAGCACACAGCACAATCTACTTTAGTCAGGGCGTAGGCACTGGCAGTAATTGGACCATAATATCCCTATTACAATTTGCACCCTAGGGGTACTGAAAACAGTTTTGGACATGCTCTAGCTTCATACGTTAACTTATATAGTGGTATCGCTTGGTTGATAATAGTAAGCCAGAACTTTATAGTCGGTGCAGATTGGGATTTCCAATACATGCTTATCGTTTTTTTTGTTTTTTTTTTGCGTAAAACAGCACTATGCGTATAAAGGATTGTACATTTTTGGACAATGCTTCATCATCAATGTATCCCAGCAGACATCTAAGGCCTGGTACACACGATCAAATAAATCTGTTCAAATCGGTCTGACAGACCGATTTGATCAGATTTGTCTGCTGAATGAATGAATGAATGAAAACTTGTATAGCGCGGCACATGCGAACTGAATCGCCTCTGGGCGCTTGTTGTTCCTGTCTCCTTTGATATCAAAAGAGAAAAGTCTTGACCTTTTTCCTAAATGCTAGGTGGTTCTCCTCCAACCGAATGCTGGTTGGTAAAGCGTTCCATAGTCTTGGACCTTGGATCGCGAATCTTCTTTCTCCTTTGGACTTGAAGTTGGCTTTTGGAACCTGGAGTAGGTTCTGATTCGTGGATCGCAAAACGCGATTGGGATTATGCGTTTTTATTATTTCGCATAAATAAAGGGGGGCATTCCCATGGACACATCTATGCGTAAGACAGAGAGCTTTAAAAGTAATTCTGTCTTTGACTGGCAGCCAATGAAGGGATCTCAGTGAAGGTGAGATGGATTCCCAGGGTTTTTTCCCAGTCACAAGTCTGGCGGCCGTATTCTGAACGACTTGCAGACGAGCGATTTGGTACTTGGGGAGGCCGAGGTAAAGGGCATTTGCATAATCCAGCCTGGAGTTTACAATTGCTCCCACCACGACCGCTAAGTCTTCTTTAGGGATGAACGGAGTGAGTCTGCGTAGTAGGCGCAGTAGATGGTGGTACAAGCCCGGCATGCAGGGAGTGGCAGCCCTTGCTTCTCTGATCCCGGGACCCCTGATAGTGCAGACAGGAGGTTCGGGACTACAGAGTCGCACAAGCGCCTGGTACTGGCGGGTGCTGGGCCCGTGAGCAGAGTCGGTGGTTCCTGGAGACACGTAGAAGTACTCGTGCAGGTTGATGGTTCAGGCTCACTGTAGGGCAGCTGGGAGCTGGAGTTGCAGCAGAAGCGGGGGAGGTGTCCCGTAGTACAAGCTGGAACAGGTCCCCGTAGGTAAGTCCACTGGCTGGCTTTGGGTACAGGAGCAGGTAGGGTCGGTACAGGCAGGGTCAGATTCCAGTCCGGGTCAACAACAGGCGGGCAGCAGAAGTACAAAGGATAATCCGAGGGATGGTCGAGCAAGCCGAGATCAGGGCAGGTAGCAGACAGGTACAACAGGTTCAAGCCGGGTAGTCAGGATCAAGGTCAATCAGAATACAGACACTGGTAGCTCACAGAGACGCTGTAGACAGGACAGCAAGAGGCACAGGGATCAGATCCATTTTAAAGCTGGTTTTGGCGCCAGAACGGCGTCCCCACGTGCACGCGCGCCGCCGCTGCTGGTGCGCGCTCCCGTGCGCGCTATGGTGCCACGAATGCGCGCGCCTGTGCGCGCCGATGCGCCGCTCCCGCGCATGCGCGCGCCCGTGCGCGCCGATGTGCCCACCGATGGGCCAGACTGTCCATGACAGCTGGGCTGTTTTGGTTTGATCGCTGTACACGCGATCAAACCAAAATCCCCGCCGGCAGACAGCGCGGTGACGTGGCGATGACGTTGACGCCGCCACGTCACCGCACCAGGAAGTAAAACACTTCCGCGCATGCGTCGAATCCATTCGACGCATGTGCGGACAGATATGTCCGCTGGTTAGCGTACTGTCGGACGGACGGACGGATTCCCAGCAGACAGATTTTAAAACATGCTTTAAAATCTGTCTGCTGGAAAAATCTGTCTGTCCGCCTGTACACATGATCGAATCTGTCAGACCGTTTCCAGCAGATAGATTTGATTGTGTGTACGCGGCCTAAGAGCATTACAAATGTTCAGTATGTCAGCTACAGAGCTGATGAAGTCTGTAACATCCAACCAGAACTTCCTGATCGGAGCACATCATGGCCGTCAAGCAGCTGCCTCATACTTGCCAACTATCTCAGTTTAAATTCCCTTGTCCCTTGAAGTTTCAATCCTGTGCTGTGTCCCGATATCTCAGTGTAAAGTGCTGCTACTAATGCTGCCCAGCTTTGTCCTGTTGTGTACAGATGACTCACCTTCATGCCCTGTGTTTACATGTAAATTACCGTTATTCAAATGCAAATAACGGAAGCATTCATATGTAAATAGTGGTGGTCGGCAGCATTCATATGTAAATAAAGGCGGCATTCATATGTATATCATGCCCATCTGCAGTAAAGAGATGATGTGCTGTAACCTCTAGCAACCAATCAGTGAGCAGTATTACTGTACAGTTATCTCTAGCAACCAATCAACAAGCAGAATTCATGTGCTGTAACTTCTAGCAACTAATCAGTGAGCCGTAATGTGTGCTGTAACCTCTAGCAACCAATCAGTACGTTGTAATGATATGCTGTAACCTCTGGCAAACAATTGCAATTGTTGCCTGATCTGATATAGTAAACTGATTTTAAGCTGATAATTATTGTATAATTATTGTATGTCTCAGAGCAGGTGGGGAGTGAAATCGCACGGGGGTGGGGGGAGGGCCTCAAGAAGTTTTTTGCCCAGGGTCCAATCAATATTAAACATGGCCCTGGAGCACATTCCCACATCAAATGAAAGAATGTGCCATCGGCCATTGCACTTCGAGTGCACACAGGAGTGGATAATCTCTTTAGTCAATACAACAAATATGGTGTAAAATACGATCTATACAGCTGTTTGGTCTGGATCATCTTGTTCCTTGAGGAGATGATGAAGGGCACCTGGAGCAAAAGAATCTCCCCCCAGATCTTCTTTGTCAGCTCAGGTATGTCTGTGCACCAGACAGACCGATCTGATCAGATTTGTCTGCTGGGCTGTTTTGGTTTGATCGATGTACACACGATCAAACCAAAATCCCCACCAGCAGACAGGGCGGTGACGTGGCGATGACGTTGACGCCGCCACGTCCACGCACCAGGAAGTAAAACACTTCCGCGCATGCGTCAAATCCATGCTTTAAAATCTGTCTGCTGGAAAAATCTGTCTGTCCGCCTGTACACACGATCGAATCTGTCTGCTGAAACGGTCTGTCAGACCGTTTCCAGCAGATAGATTTGATCGTGTGTACGCGGCCTTATAGTTTTCAAGTGGAGACGTGCGCATCTCTATATTTCGCAGCTCAAATTGTGCGGCAGCGGTATGTCGCATCTGTAGATATTGAAAGTAGGCCATGCATGGGAGTCCAAGGTCCCTCTGGAATTCCTCAAAGGAGCGGAAAGTTGTGTCTGTAAATAGGTGTGATATAGTTTTTTCCCCTTTCTTAAACCAGTATCCCCCGATAGTTCTCTGATGAAATTCTGGTAACTTTAGTTCATTCTTACCATAACCTGTATGGTTATACTGTCCCGAAGAAAAGACTGAAAAGTCTTACAATTGCCTAATAATTTTTCAGAAAGTTGTATCTATGCTTTCCTCGAAGATTTTTTGGTTTTCATCTGAACTGTCACATGTCAGCACCAACAGTTGTCAGTTCTGAATTACCAAGTTGAGATATGACCTAAATCAAACACGGGCATACCTGAGCACACTGAGCCTCTTGTGTCAGAGCCTTACAATCGCTTTTAGTAAAAGTGGAATAAATTGATCTACAAAGGACATGATGTCTGAGCTCTGGCAGTTATCATTTTGGCCTCAGTCTGACCTCCAGGTTTACGCATAACCATTACAGTGATAGCGTTTCTGAGTGTGAGGGGCTATTTATTAGGAGAAATTATACTTTCATTCCCTCAACAGGACACATATTCAGCGAGCGGGAGCCAGAGTCAATGGGTCCCTATAAGCCTATGAATGTAACCTTGTTGACACATAGTTTGTCCTTTGTGTGACTGTTATTCTTTAATCTGTACCTCTGGGGTTTGGCCTACTCCTGTACACAGTTTGTATGTTGTCCTACTTCTTAGATCAGCATCAAAAGAAGGGTGTTTATTTGTATGTTCGTAGTGTATCATGGACAGTTCAGACATGCTCAGACATGCTGAACCTTTTTTTTTCTTGCTTTAATTCATGTTTTATTCCGGGGCACCAATTTGTTTTCTAACCCCAAGATGTTTGTAAGGGGGCTTACGATTGGATGGATGTTGGCAGCAAATTACTCAAGTTCCTGCCCCACATTTTCTTTTATAGGACAACCACCCACCTGTTTTTGATGAGACACTCCGCTATATTGTGCCATACTCCTGACCATAGGCCACTTTTTAAAATCCCTAGCCATAGGCCTTAATATTTATGAATAAAGGAATGTCCACACAGTGACTACAGAGCAATGACAGCTGTTCCTACTGTGTTCTGTATCTCGTCTGGGACTTCAGCTCTGCAAAGGGTCCTTTAGATCAGCTCTGTAGGGGACTACATCATAGCAGCTCTGGGGTGTTTTGCTCCAATGCCCTGTCTACTGTTACCTCCTTCTACCCTGGGATATAGATGGCCACTAATTACACCCATGACAGCACTAAGGAGGGACTTTTTTAAAAGGGGACCTAACACCCAATTAAAACTTCCCTTTACCATACTATAGTGCAGGGGTGGCAAACACAAGGCCCGCGGACCGAATCCGGCCCGCCAGGCCTTGTCATGTGGCCCACGCAGCGGCCCCAGTCAGCAGGAGGATCCCCGTCAGCAGGGGGGAAGAGACAATGTCTCCGCCGGCCACCATTTTCTTAAAGACCGCCGCCGCCGCTGCTAGAGGTCGTCGGCCGGGCAGAGACAATGTCTCAGCCGGCCGCCATTTTCTTGAGGACCGGAGAAAGTCTCTGCTGTTGGGGATCATACCCAATGTATGATCCCCAGCTCGGGACTCGGCTGATGGGGACACCTGATGTAAGGGGGGGACTCGGCTGGTGGGGACGCCTGATGCAAGGAGGGGACTCGGTTGGTGGGGACGCCTGATGCAAGGGGGGACTCGGCTGGTGGGGACGCCTGATGCAAGGGGGGGACTCGGCTTGTGGGGACGCCTGATGCAAGGGGGGGGACTCTGCTGTTGGGGACGCCTGATGCAAGGGGGGGACTCGGCTGGTGGGGACGCCTGATGCAAGGGGGGACTCTGCTGGTGGGGACGCCTGATGTAAGGAGAGGCTCCGCTGTTGGGGATGCATGATGTAAGGAGGGGCTCCACTGGTGGGGACGCCTGATGTAAGGAGGAGCTCCGCTGGGAATGCCTGATGTAAGGAGGGACTCCGGGCTTCCACTGATTCAGCATTATGGTGAGTTGAATAATTTCATTTTAAATTACAATGTAATAATAGAAATAATGTGCTTCAATCATCCTGATACCATAACAACCATGGTGCCGGGATGATTGAAGCTCCAACACCAGGTGTTTGGAGTATCTTTATCTGCTGATTTGTTAGACTTTCTGAAATACACATCTCTCTCTCTCTCAGTGCTGCAACAAGTATTATAGTGTGAATATGACATATGTAGCTTTTATTAACTGAAATATTATAAAATCCCACTCCTAATAGTAGGAAGGAGAGAGCATAGATGACAGAGGTTTTTTTTTTTTTTTGGAGGAGGGGCGGTGAGGTCAGAACCCAGGAGGAGGGATGAAATAAATTGTTGCACACTGTGTATAGCATACTTCTGAACCCTGCACAGTGCACTCCTGAACCCTGCGCTGCGTCAATATGCAGCGCAAGAAAACTTGGAGACTGCTCAGACTGAACACCGGCCCCTTTGATGGCTACCAAACTGCTGATGCGGCCCCTGATGAATTTGAGTTTGCCACCCCTGCTATAGTGGGATCAGAACCACCTAGTGGCAGGCAAGCTAACTGCACTTGCCAACATATTCTTCTCAACAGAACCTTATCAACTGTATATATTGTTTAACAACTTAGATGGCCCCATATATATGCCAGTAAACCTATATCTAATCTGGTTTAGCACTTAGAACTGTACAGATTTTCTGTCGTTATGGTAAGGTGACCTTTTTGCGGATGATACAAAGTTAAGCAGGGCAATAACTTTTACGCAGGATGTGGAAACCTAACAAGAAGACCTAAGCAAATTAATGGGGTGGGCAACTATATGGCAAATGATAATTAATGTTGAAAAATGTAAAGTAATGCATCTGGGTGCCAAAAATGTGTGAATGAAATTTACTCGCTAAGGAGAGAACTTCTTGGAGAATCTAGAATGGAAAAGGACCTGGGGTCCTAGTAGATGTCAGGCTCAGTAATGGCATGCAATGCCAAGCTTCTGCAAGCAAAGCCAACAGAATATTGGCATGCATTAAAAAGAGAATTTACAGAGAATAAACAATAATTCTCCTACTCTACAAGACTCTGGTCCAGCCATACCTGGAGTATGCTGTTCAGTATCTTATACCCTAGCATAGGGAACAAACTTTTCAGGGAAAGGGAATTTAAAAAGACACATGGCCATTCACTAAAATTAGAAAAGAAGCAGTTTAACCTTAAAATGCTTAGAGGGTTCTTTAATGTCAGAGTGGTAAGGATGTGGAATTCTCTTCCACTAGCAGTGATATCAGCGGGGAGCATAGATAATTTAAAAAAACTATTAGATGGGGACCTTAACATCCACAACATACAGAGGTATACAATGTACTATTACCATAAACGCTCACACACAGGTTGAACTGGATGGGCTTGTGTCTTTTTTCAACCTCACCTACTATGTAACTATGTAACAGGTATACTGATAATTCATTAGGGCTAAAAACTGCCCACTTTTACTGTCAATTACAAGTCTAAATAGTAGAAATTGGAAAGCCTGCTTTGTGTAAGGGGAAATTATAGTGTGTCTGACTTCAAAAAGTGAAGATTCCCCATTTTAGAGGAAACAACTAGCAATATTAATTGTGCCTAAGCAATAACCTACAAAATCCAACTTTTCTCTTGAATTCCTCCCAAAAATCACAGTACACTTCCAAGGTCTAGGCCTTATAGCTGTATATTTGCATTGTAAGATTGTCTAGGGCACTACTGCCTCTAACTGCTAGCTTCACTAATTTTAAAGTGACATTTGGCGATATATCTTCTGTGCTGCTTATTGCTCCCGGAGAACAAGCCGTACCAGAGGATCTGCACTGCAATGATCTCCCTTCTTCTGCATTATTCATTATGCAGGTTTATGCTTCCTACACCTCTTCTGCTTCTGTTTAAATATTGAACCACTAACCATCAGATCATCAATCATCAGAGGAGAGCTGTGACACGAGGAAGCAAAACCCTGCTCCTTCAACAAGATGGCCGCCTCCACACAGACACAGCACAGAACAAGAGAGGGTAGGTTACAAATGGGTAAAAGATCAGGTGCAGGGAGTCTAAATGCAATACTGGTGAATAGTCTTTTGCCCTGTGCTTTTCATTTTTGGGAAAAGTTTTGAAGCTTCCATGGGGTTCATGAGTACAGTCTCCATAAATTCTGCATGCATTGGGGCCCAGTTTGTACAGTGGTGCACATTAGTAAAGTTCCAGTAAAGTCTGCATTGAGTAAATAATGCTTCTAGTTAGATGGCCAGTCCCTCTGTGCTTAGTCTCTGCTAGTAGCAACAGGGTAATGTCAGCAGTGTCCTATCCTCAGAACCAGTGATAAAACAACAGGGGTACCGCTGTTCAGATGTCAGCTCACTTCTGGATCTGCCAGGAATGGCTTCTGTCCCTAGCACACAGCTTCAGGCTTGTATCAAGTTGATATGCACACAGGAGCAGCAATGTTTACACCTCAGTCTCCTCACAGCAAAGAGGGGAACCCTCAGAATTCAGCCTGTGAAATTTCTCTTTTTATACCCGGCTTGCATTTAGAATTGTAGTTCAATAGTCCATTGACTCCCATAGCATGACCCTTTCCTTGCACTACATCTCCCATGATTCAGTGCTGCCAACCATTACATCTCTTGAGCTCCTGCTTGTCAGCTCACCCTGGTAGATGGAGATGAGGTAGTGTCACTCTATTCAGCTGGAGTCCATTAGGAGCACAGAGAACATTGCAGAATGGTGTACTAATTCACTTTCTGTTTCTAGGCAAGCACCTGGCTAAACCTGCATAGCAATTACATTTATTACATTTCTATTTAGCCACAGGGCACAGTAGTGATGTAGCAGCCAGGGTGGGAGGAAGCACATCGGGTGGCAGGGAAACAAAGACACCGAACACACCCAGAAGTGTAGCATGTCAATGATTCTGCTGACAGACATAGCTCTGCAAGGAAGTAAGGATCCAAGCAAGGCACAAGGAGTGAGACAGTAAAAATTCGAACTATGAGAAAAATATAAAATTACATATCATGACATCTTTCACTAGCAGGATCGCGAGAGTTTTTGTTTTTCTAAATCACCCTTTCTATAGGAAAAAAAAAAAATCTGGTGTTAATGCTAGTGAAAAACTGTAATTTAAAGGTGTTGTAAAGGTTTGTTTTTTATTTTCTAAATAGGTTCCTTTAAGCTATTGCATTGTTGGCTCACTTACCTTTTTCTTCAATTTCCCTTCTAAATGTTTTTTTCTATATCTGAATTTCTCACTTCCTGTTCCTCCTCAGTAAGGTGTTCAGTAAGCTGTTCTAAATGACTTTCCACCGCTCGGATGATGGTGGAAAGCTTACTGAGGAGAAACAGGAAGTGAGAAATTCAAACAAAGGGAAAAAAATATAAACAAAAAAATTGCGCTTATCAAAATGGTGGTCGATTGGCAACAGGGTACCAAGCCCTAGACACAGATTAATTAGGGAGGCAGCAGCTCTTGTGCAGATGCACTGAGAAAAATATAGATAGAAACAGGGGGGTTTAGAGCTGCGCCATAGCACCCGGACTCGGTAGGATCCAATAGTCCACAAATCAATAAATGAATAAACAATCCTCAGCAGAGAAAAATTGTTAAATAAAAGTCTATGTGGTTATCAGCTTGGGATGGAATATAGCAGTCACCACGTGATTCCAAAACACACTTCACTCCTCAGTGAGAGCCCACCACCGATGATATTAAGCAGCTTACCAGATGGACAACTGTACCAGCAGTCGGCTATAACCCAGCCGCGGCCTTTGGGGAGAGATCTCGCTCCCTGGAACAGTAATTACACCTTGGCTCCAGCGAACAACACCACCGCACAGTTATACATAAAAAATGATGATGGCAAACATAGCGTGATTCCGCAAGGGACTTTAATTAAAAACGTACAAAGATAAAAACCTACTGACATTTTAAACGAGTAAACAGACATGTAAAACTTAAAGTTGCCGGCCGGCAAACACATGAACGGAGCCCTTCCTCCTGAACGCTATGACGTCACCGCACATCCTACCAGACGCGTTTCGTCATTGGACGTTGTCAATGGGATCCCATTGACAACGTCCAATGACGAAACGCGTCTGGGAGGACGTGCGGTGACGTCAAAAGTATAAAAAACAAAATATTTCAATGTGCACAGTCATCAAGCTATGTCCCATGATGAGTTGACTTTTACACTTTCTAGCCCATTGGGTCTTCAATCTATGGACCTCCAGTTGTTCAGGAACTACAATTCCCATCATGCCTAGTCATGTCTGTGAATGTCAGTGTGTTACAATGCCTCATGAGATGTGTAGTCGTACAACAGCTGGAGGGCCGTAGTTTGAGGATCCATGGCAGGTCTCTAGCCAGTCTAGCTCCATCATGTACCAATCACTGGTTGGAACTTGGAACACACTACTCTTCTTTAAGAACCCATTCAGAAATTAAGACTTTCATTAACGTTATTTAATTTTGTAGTCATGTAATATATTTTTTCAAGCTATTCCAAGCCCAGTGGGTCTTGTCATGTAAATTTAAACATGTAATACAAAAAAATGGGTAAATGGAACACATTGACTAATCAAGCCTATAAACCCCTCCATTTTCCATATTATAAAAAATTCCATCACTATGACATGACTATTCTGCTTTTGTTTTCACAATTATGGATATAATGAAGGGGTGTTTCTTCATATTTCCTCACTAATTGAGGGCTTCACAGAAAAGGTATAAAAGAGATAATTGTCTGCCTGATGCAGGATATGTATAAGGATGCTTACTTATGGTTGGTGAGCTAAGGAGTTTTCCATGGAAATCTCTTAAAAAGACCAGCATCGTAATTACTTTATAATCACCATCTGTAAATATTATCCCTTTTTAGCTGATTATGAAAAGCTGACGCAGTTGGAAGTGTTAATAATATGTAGATCACACTTGATCTGTGTTTGCTGGAATTATATTTTGGAGCTATTTTATTTAAAGATTAACTCAACACAGATGAAATATAGCAGAACGACAGCCAGGCGGACCTTTCGTCCTTCGGAAAGGCGCCAGTCGTGTGAGAGCGGGGGTCACGCAGCAGTAGAATGTGACCGCTGTGACCAATCACAGCAGATTACATGATAGTTGTATACAATGGATGGCTTCCTTTCATGGCATCTATTGTGTACAAGTGTGTTGCTACCTGTGATTGGTCAATGTAATCACATGGTACAGACATTGCCAATCACAGACAATCTGTACCATATGATTTGCTCTGGTCAATCACAGCTAATCACAACAAAACAAACTAAATGAATCAGTTTCATTCAGTAAAATGTTTGCTTATAGCAATGATATTTACTGCTATAAGCAATCATAATGTGTAAACAAAAAAATCCTGATCACTTCCCCAGATTAATACAATGTTACTATGGTAACATTATATTGCTCTGGTCACAGTATGTTAGGAAAAAATCATAAAAAAGGAAAAAAAATGAAAAAGAATTTTTAAAAATTCAAAAGAAAAAATTCAATATCAACATACACTCCCTCTTTATATCATAGCAGAGAAGAAAGCTTACTCAGGCAGACAAATTATGCAAGTATTGCTGAGATTTCTAGCCAAATATGTCTTGCAAACTCAATGTCACAGAGGTACTTTATAATAAAGTTGTAGTAGTACAACTTTAAAGATTTAAGTTGATATTAAACATGTATTTTATTGCAGCCTACCTGCTCTAATGTCGCGTACACACGATCGGAAATTCCGAAAAGTTCTATGTGAGCTTTTTGTTGGAAATTCCGACTGTGTGCATGCTCCATCGGACATTTGCTGTCGGAATTTCCAACAAGAAAAATTTGAGAGCTGGTTTTCAATTTTTCCGACAGCAAAAATTCTTGTCGAGAATTCCGATCATTTGTATGCAAAAGGGAAACCAGGAGCGGCGAGTGTGCGGGAGACCCGGATTTCACATTTCTCTTGTAACACACTGCAATAAGTGCAGTGACAACCGAGCTTGCTTGAGATAATAATCGGTAGTGCTCTGTTGCCAATGGGGTCAGGTCTTGGGGAATAGAATTCCTGGGTGACTCCGACAACATTTACGCTTCAGGCTGGGTTCGCACTGATACTACACGACAGTCATACGACTATCATTCTACTTTGCTCTGCGACATCAGTCCTACATTGGTTTGACATCCATCTGACTTGAATGAACAGGATACTACTTCAATCCAACTTTCTGATTGTCTGACTTGTCCTTTGACTAATCAAAACAATCCCAGTGTGAGATAAATTCCTTTTACTGCTGCTGTAATCACCATGTCAGATGTCAAAAGTCGGATGGTTAGGACAAGGCTCCTACTTTGATCCGACTTAACTGATATTCAATGGGCTGAAGTAGGATCAAAGTCGGACCAAAGTAGTACAGGGAGCATTTTCAAAGTCGGATCGACTTGTTTTGGACCAGTTAAGACGGCTCTCATAGGAAAACATTGATTTTCACACGTCATGCGACATGAGCTGCCGATGTCGGAGCATTTGTCAGACAAGTGTGAACCCAGCCTCAGGCTGGGTTCACAGTGGTACAACACGACAGTCATATAACTTTCATCCTACTTTGCTCTGCGACATCAGTCCTACATTGATCCTACATTGGTCCGACATCCATCCAACTTAAATGAACAGGATACTACTTTGATCCAACTTTCTGATAGTCTGACTTGTCCTTTGACCAATCAAAACAATCCCAGAGTGAGATAAATTCCTTTTACTGCTGCTGTAATCACAATGTTGGATGCCACAAGTCGGATGGTTAGGACAAGGATCCTACTTTGATCCGACTTCAATGATATTCAATGGGCTGAAGTAGGATTAAAGTCGGACCAAATTAGTACAGGGAGCATTTTCAAAGTCGGACCGACTTGTTTTGGACCAGTTAAGACGGCTCTCTCAGGGAAACATTGATTTTCACACGTCATGCGACATGAGCTGCCAATCTCGGAAGAATTTGTCGTACAAGTGTGAACCCAGCCTCAGGCCAGGTTCACAGTGGTACAACACGACAGTCATATAACTTTCATCCTACTTTGCTCTGCGACATCAAGGGGCTGAAGTAGGATCAAAGTCGGACCAAAGTAGCGCAGGAACTTTTTTTAAAGTCGGACCGACTTGTGTGAGACCAATTAAGAGTCAGACGGCTCTCATAGGGAAACATTGATTTTCATATGTCATGCAACATGAGCTTATAATGTCGGAGCATTTGTCGTACCAGTGTGAACCCGGCTTCATGCTCCTTGTTTTTCATTTATCAACTTTTTTTATATGAACTTTTTTCTATATGAACTTTTTTTAACTGTTTGATGAAGTTGTGGAAACATAATAAAGGGCTATTTGCCATTTCAATCATCTGCATTTTATGCCCATTGAGAGCTGGTTGTTTGAGTTTTTTTGTTCATGTTTAGTCATTTGAATGTAATTTTCTAAGTTGTATTTATTTGTTACAGGTACTTATATAGCGCCATCAATTTACACAACACTTTTGTACATTTACATCAGTTCCTGCCCTCAAGGAGCTTACAATCTAACCTCAGTGCCCGAACGTTTCAGTTTTGTTGCATTTCTTTGTAGCGTACCTCAATGCACCCTGAATAGAAAGTGGGAGGAAAAAAAACATCATTGGTGTCATTGGCAGTAATAGTAACCCCAGAATTGGTGTCAGTTTTGTATGACTCGGTGATCACAGTGCACGCCGCGTGCAAAGGGGAGGACGTCTTTGACGTGCCCCCAGATTTTCAGGCCGCTCTGTATCCATCATTTGACTATAGCACGGGCCTCAAGTGGTTTATCAGCCACAGAACCTGTGTAATTAATATGTGTTCAGGTTTAAAGAGATGAGGTAGCAACCCCAGGTCAGTGGCAGTGCTGATAACCCAAACTCCTACATTGGTGCTGAGGCATCCCATGAGGCTTCAGGGCTATAGAGAACAGTAGTGCCTCATCAGTGGGATGGTTGCTGACTACCACAGAAACCAGTGTGTAGTGGTCTTTTGTGGATTACAGCAGAACAATGCTGGATTTGTTGGACGTGTGAGTATGTGTTTTAAAGATTACCCATGAAAACGAGGGATGAGGTTTCTTTTTAACACTTTCACGTTCCTTCTCCGGCATATTTTTTTTTTATGTTGACATTATCTTACCATGTATGTGTTCTTTGTGTTTATTCATTTTTTCTGTAATCCATTAGAAAATATACTTTTTTATTTAATAGGTAAATTATTTTGCCATGCTTTGTACTTGAAACTAGTATATACAGGTCATTCTCAAAAAATTAGCATATTGTGATAAAGTTCATTATTTTCTGTAATGTACTGATAAACATTAGACTTTCATATATTTTAGATTCATTACACACAACTGAAGTAGTTCAAGCCTTTTATTGTTTTATTGATGATTTTGGCATACAGCTCATGAAAACCCCAAATTCCTATCTCAAAAAATTAGCATATTTCATCCGACCAATAAAAGAAAAGTGTTTTTAATAAAAAAAAAGTCAACCTTCAAATAATTATGTTTAGTTATGCACTCAATACTTGGTCGGGAATCCTTTTGCAGAAATGACTGCTTCAATGCGGCGTGGCATGGAGGCAATCAGCCTGTGGCACTGCTGAGGTGTTATGGAGGCCCAGGATGCTTCGGTAGCGGCCTTAAGCTCATCCAGAGTGTTGGGTCTTGCGTCTCTCAACTTTCTCTTCCCAATATCCCACAGATTCTCTCTGGGGTTCAGGTCAGGAGAGTTGGCAGGCCAATTGAGCACAGTAATACCATGGTCAGTAAACCATTTACCAGTGGTTTTGGCACTGTGAGCAGGTGCCAGGTCGTGCTGAAAAATGAAATCTTCATCTCCATAAAGCTTTTCAGCAGATGGAAGCATGAAGTGCTCCAAAATCTCCTGATAGCTAGCTACATTCACCCTCCCCTTGATAAAACACAGTGGACCAACACCAGCAGCTGACATGGCACCCCAGACCATCACTGACTGTGGGTACTTGACACTGGACTTCAGGCATTTTGGCATTTCCCTCTCCCCAGTCTTCCTCCAGACTCTGGCACCTTGATTACCGAATGACATGCAAAATTTGCTTTCATCTGGAAAAATTACTTTGGACCACTGAGCAACAGTCCAGTGTTGCTTCTCTGTAGCCCAGGTCAGGCGCTTCTGCCGCTGTTTCTGGTTCAAAAGTGGCTTGACCTGGGGAATGCGGCACTTGTAGCCCATTTCCTGCACACGCCTGTACACGGTGGCTCTGGATGTTTCTACTCCAGACTCAGTCCACTGCTTCCGCAGGTCCCCCAAGGTCTGGAATCGGTCCTTCTCCACAATCTTCCTCAGGGTCCGGTCACCTCTTCTCGTTGTGCAGCATTTTCTGCCACACTTTTTCCTTCCCACAGACTTCCCACTGAGGTGCCTTGATACAGCACTCTGGGAACAGCCTATTCGTTCAGAAATTTCTTTCTGTGTCTTACCCTCTTGCTTGAGGGTGTCAATGATGGCCTTCTGGACAGCAGTCAGTTCGGCAGTCTTAGCAGTCTTACCCATGATTGCGGTTTGGAGTAATGAACCAGGCTGGGAGTTTTTAAAAGCCTCAGGAATCTTTTGCAGGTGTTTAGAGTTAATTAGTTGATTCAGATGATTAGGTTAAGAGCTTGTTTAGAGAACCTTTTCATGATATGCTAATTTTTTGAGATAGGAATTTTGGGTTTTCATGAGCTGTATGCCCAAATCATCAATATTAAAACAATAAAAGGCTTAAACTACTTCAGTTGTGTGTAATGAATCTAAAATATATGAAAGTCTAATGTTTATCAGTACATTAACCACTTAAGACCCGGACCAATACGCTGGCAAATGACCCAAGGGGTTTTTGCGATTCGGCACTGCGTCGATTTAACAGACAATTGCGCGGTCGTACGACGTGTCTCCCAAACAAAATTCGCGTCCTTTTTTTCCCACAAATAGAGCTTTCTTTTGGTGGTATTTGATCGCCTCTGCGATTTTTTTTTTTTGCGCTATATACAAAAATAGAGCGACATTTTTGAAAAAAAATCAATATTTTTTACTTTTTGTTATAATAAAAAACCAATAAACTAAATTTTAGTCAAACATTTAGGCCAAAATTTATTTAGCCACATGTCTTTAGTAAAAAAAAATCGCATTAAAAAAAAATTAGCTACCTAGCGGGAACAGCGACACTAATACAGCGATCAGAAAAATGATCGCTTAGTGATGCTGGCAATAGGGAGTGAAAGGGTTAACTAGGGCAGTGATCAAGGGGTTAAAACTTTATTGGGGGGGGTGGGGGGGGCTACCCTGACACTAACACTGACTGACTGTCACACTGTCTGTCACACTGACACTAAATACAGTAATCATACATGTATGATTACTGCATTCAGTGACACTGTGACAGGGGGGAGGGGGGGGGGGCGATCGCGGGGGTTAAATGTGTTTGTGTGTGTGCGTAAGTGTGCTGTTGGTGCAGACTTACTTGTAGTGTTGTGATCTCTCCTCAGCGGCGCTTGAAACAAACGCCGAGGGAGAGATCACGTCGCTTCCTCCTTCCTGTGTTTACACAGGAGGAGGAAGTGACAGGGCGGGCGGGCGCGCGCATTAGCTGGGAGCGATCCGGAGGGGGCGGGTGAAAACGGATAGCCGCCCCCACTTGTCGGATCGCTCCTGCAGCCGCGCGGACCGCCGCATGTACGGGGGGGGGGGTCCGATCGGACCCCCGATCCCCCCCAAGGCACCAACGTATATATACGTTGATGTGCCTGTCGGTGCCATTCTGCCGACGTAAATGTACATGCGGCGGTCCTTAAGTGGTTAAAGAAAATAATGAACTTCATCACAATATGCTATTTTTTTGAGAATGACCTGTATATATATGTGTATATGTGTATGTATATATATATATATATATATATATATATATATATATATATATATATATATATATTACTCCGGTGCATATTACAAGGTAGATTTTTTTTTTTTTTGTATGTTTTTTTTTCACATTTAATCAGAAAATTTAACTGGCCTTGTCTCCATAAATTGTACTTCTAATTGTAATGAGAGCTTAAAGCGGATGGTTCACAAATACAAAAATATTAAAAGCCAGCAGCAACAAATACTGCAGCTGCTGACTTTTAATATTAGGACACTTACCTGTCCTGGAGTCCAGCGCCGTCCGCAGCAGAGGACGAGCGATCGCTCGTCACCCTGCTGCTCCCCCCTCCATCCACGGTGAGGGAACCAGGAAGTGAAGCGCTGCGGCTTCACTGCCCGGTTCCCCACGGCGCATGCGCGAGTCGCGCTGCGCCCGCGATTGGCTCCAGCTGTGTGCTGGGAGCCGAGTGTTCCCAGCACACAACGGGCGGGAGACGGGATGTGATGTAATGCCCGTCTTTTGCCCGTGAATGCTGGGCCGGAAGTGGGTGCAGATACGTGTCTATCTGCACCCCCCTCCCCCCTGAAAGGTGTCAATTGTGACACCGGAGGGGGGGGAGTGTTCGGATCAGCGGATCTTCACTTTAGGGTGGAGATCCGCTTTAATAATACATAAGGTGGGGCTAAATCCAATTTGAAAAGTATAATTAATATTTTTAATTCAAAAAGATTTTAATCATGATTTATTAGTAAGAATATCTAATTGACTAAGGAAGCATATTAATTATGTTCAGTAAAAAAGAAAAGAGTTTTTATTACTGTGTTAATTACCAAAAAGTTTGTCTTCTTATCTACTACATAAATGTGTTATACTGGGTTTTGTGTCAGACTGCATTAATGTGTTAATGGATTTTTAAAAACGTACTTTTGCCATTTTTAAGTGTATTAATGAGTCCTCTGGATGATCTAGGAACATGGCTTATTGTATATATACACAGGGAAATAAGTATTGGATCCACTGATGATTTTGTACGTTTTCCCACTAACAAAGAAATGATAAGTCTATAATATAAATGCTTGCCGACCACCTGCTGCAGTTATACTACGGCAAGGTGGCTCGACTGCGCAATTCGCCGTACTGGTACGGCGATTTGTGCACTAGCTTCTGTGGGTGCGCGTGCGCTGCCGGAGGCATGTGCGTGCACTGATTGGCCAGCAGGGGAACCAATCAGCAGGTCAGGCAGACTGGCCACCCGCTGCAATCATTCCCTGCAGAGACAGAACGGGGATCTGGAGAATTAAACAAGGCAGATCTCCATTCTGACAGGGGATTACACTGAGATCTTGTCTTTCAGCAAGAAGTCGGAAAGCTGTATTATCTCGGGCAGCTCATTCCCTATACAGATAGTAAACACACCCAGGAATCACAGTTAACCCCTTGATCGCCCCTGATGTTATACCCTTCCCTGACAGTGTCATTAGTACAATGTCATTACATATTTTTAGCACTGATCACTGTAATAATGTCACTGGCTCCCAAAAAAGTGTAAAAAATGTCAGTTAGGTGTCTGATCTGTTCGCCGCAATGACGAAGTCCTGCTAAAAATCGCTGATCATCGCCATTAATAGTAAAAAATAAATAAATAAATAAAAATGCTATAAATCTATCCCCAGGGCCGTCTTAAATATGGTTTGGGCCCTGGGCAAACATTTTTTTTGGGCCCCCCTTCAGCTTATTTTGGGCCTGGCTGGTTCACATGTATGTGTTTTGGCGGCCCTCATTTGTGCAGGCACAGCAGCCCATTGATTTGAATGGGCTGCCATGCCTTTGTTTCCTGCAGAAAAAAGGTGCATTCAGCATTTTAAAAATCAGTTGCCTTGAAATCCATTCTGCTTTTGCACCATGCTACTTACCTGCAGTTCTTGCACACACAAACGCACTGTGGCCCAGATTCACAGAGCAATTACGCCTGTCTAACTGGTGTTAGACAGGAGTAATTTCAAATTTCGCGCGCCGTATCACTAGTTTGAATCCTCAAACCATGATACGGCGGCTTCGGGCTTCGATCCGAGAGGCTTACGTCTTCGTAAGACTTCGGATCTACGCTGCGATATTTTTGCGGCCGCTGGGAGGAGTTTGCGTCGTTTTCATGCGTCGGGGTATGCAAATTAGTTTTTACGGCGATCCACGAAGGTGCGAGTGTCCCTCGCAATCGCCTACGTCATTTTTTGGCTACGTAATGTTAGAGGAGCTTTTTGCTGGTCTAACAGTGCGTAACCCATGTAAAGTATGGCCGTCGTTCCCGCGTCGATTTGAAAATATTTTTTTTTTTTTAACGTAACTCGTTCGGGAATAGGAATGTACGTAAACGACGCTACTACGACGTGACGACGTGTTTTCGCGCAATGCACGGCGGGAAATTTGCGAACGGAGCATGCGCAGTTCGATCGCCGCGGGAACGCGCCTATTTTAAATGCTTCACGCCCCCTACTCGCGCAGATGGATTGCGACGGGAGAAATACACTACGCCGCCGTCGTTTACTGGACAAAATCTACCTGAATTCCACATAGAGCCAGGTAAAAAACGGCGGCGTAGTGTATTTCGGAAACGCTAATTCTCTGTGAATCTGCCCCTGTGTTTTTAAAAGCGTGACCTAAACGTCTAAAAATGCAGCAAGTTTGACAGTGCGGGAACTGCAGATAAGTCACAGCAGACAGCAGAATGGACAGACAGTGCTGTATTTCATTGCTTGATGGGCATAGGTGTGCCGTGTGCTCAGCCTATTACATGAGGCATCAAATGAATGGGCTGCTGTGCCTGCACAAATGTGGGCCACCAAAATACATGTGAACCAGTCAGGCCCAAAATAAGCCCATCAAGCAGTTAAATACAGACAGTAATGCCATGTGCTCTGAGGCCTTACTCAGCCGCAAATTTAGAAGCGGGAGGCCCTTTACAAAAAAAAGATTTAATAAAGAAAAATATATATAAAAAAAGGGATGTAGCCATCCGGGGCCCTGGGGACCTCTGGGCCCTTTAATAAAAAGAAAAAAAGAAATAAAATATATATGTAAAAAATATATTTTTTTTTAAAAAAGGGGGTTGCCATCTGGGGACCTCTGGGCCCTTTAATAATTATTTTTTTAATAAAAATAAATTACAAAAAAAGGGGGGTTGCCATCCGGGACCTCTGGACCCTTTAACCACTTAAGGACCCCCGCACGCACATATACGGCCACAGAATGGCACGTACAGGCACAAGGGCGTAAATTTACGTCCCCGCCTAAGTGCGGTTCGGGGGTCCCATCGGGACCCCCTCCGCGGCGTGCGGGGGTCCCCCTGGCTCCGGGAGCGATCCGGGATCAGCGGGCGGATGTCGGCGCTTACCCGCCCCCCCGCGATCGCTCCCAGCCAATGGGAGCGCGCTCCCATCCTGTCAGTTCCTCCTCCTGTGTTTACACAGGAAGGAGGAAATGATGTCACCTCTCATCGCAGCGCTGTTTCCCAGCGCTGCTGATGAGAGAAGACATCACAAGTAAGTGTGCACCAACACAACACTGACACACACTCACATAGGCACATTAACCCCTTGTGATCGCCCCCCCCCACCCCCCTGTCACAGTGTCACTGAATGCAGTGATCTAATCACTGCATTTAGTGTCAGTGTGACAGGCAGTGTAAAAAACAGTTAGTGTTAGGTTCAGGATAGCCCCCCCACCCCCCCCTAATAAAGTTTTAACCCCCTGATCACCGCCCTAGTTAACCCTTTCACTCCCTATTGCCAGCGTCACTAAGCGATCATTTTTCTGATCGCTGTATTAGTGTCGCTGTTCCCGCTAGGTAGCTATTTTTTTTTATTGCGATTTTTTTTTTTACTAAAGACATGTGGCTAAATACATTTTGGCCTAAATGTTTTACTAAAATTTAGTTTATTTGATTTTTTTTTAACAAAAAGTAAAAAATAGTGTTTTTTTTTCATAAATGTCGCTCTATTTTTGTATATAGCGCAAAAAATAAAAATCGCAGAGGTGATCAAATACCACCAAAAGAAAGCTCTATTTGTGGGAAGAAAAGGACGCAAATTTTGTTTGGGAGCCACGTCGCACGACCGCACAATTGTCTGTTAAAGCGACGCAGTGCCGAATCGCAAAAACACCTTGGGTCATTTACCAGCGTATTGGTCCGGGTCTTAAGTGGTTAATAAAAAATAAAATAAAAAAATATATTAAAAATAAACATTTATAAAAAAAAAAGTGGGGTTGCCATCCAGGGCCCTGGGGACCTCTGGGCCCTTTAATAAAAAGAAAAAAATAAATAAAATATATATATAAAAAATATATTTTTTTTAAAAAAAAGGGGGTTGCCATCTGGGGACCTCTGGGCCCTTTAATAATTTTTTTTTTAATAAAAATAAATTACAAAAAAAGGGGGGTTGCCATCCGGGACCTCTGGACCCTTTAGTAAAAAATAAAATAAAAAAAATATATTAAAAATAAACATTTATAAAAAAAAAGTGGGGTTGCCATCCAGGGCCCTGGGGACCTCTGGGCCCTTTAATAAAAAAAGAAAAAAAATATATAAACAAAAATAAAAAAATAAACATTTATAAAAAAAAATAAAAAAGGGTGTTTGCCACATGGGGCCCTGGGGACCTCTGAGCCCTTTAATAATATATATATATATATATATATATATATATATATATATATATATATATATATATATATATATATATATATATATATATATATATAAATAAAGAAAAAGAAAGAAAAAGAAAAAAAAGAAATAAAATATAAAAAAATATATAAAAAAAGGGGGGTTGCCATCCAGGGCCCTGGGGACCTCTGGGTCCTTTAATAATAATAACATTTATATTATATAATATGTATATATATATATATATATATATATATATATATATATATATATATATATATATATATATATATATATATTAAAATAAATATATAAAATATATATATATTTTTTTATAAAACAAGTTTTTTTTTTATAAAAAAGGGGGGTTGTCATCCGGGGCCCTGGGGAACTATGGGCCCCTGGGGACCTCCAGACCTCTAAAAAAAATTGGCCCTTTAATAAAAAATAAAATAAAAATATATAAAATAAATATATATTTTTATTTAAAAATAAATAAAAAAAGGGGGTTGTTATCTGGGGCCCTGGGGGCCTCCGGGTCCCTGGGGACCCCTAAAAAAAATTGCCCCTTTAATAAAAAATAAAAATATATTTAAAAAAATTGGCCCTTTAATAAAAAAACAAAATAAAAATATATAAAATAAATATATATATTTTTATTTAAAAATAAATAAAAAAAGGGGGGGTTGCCATCTTGGGCCCCAAACAGTGACAGGGCCCTGGGCAGCTGCCCCGGTTTGCCCTATGGTAGAGACGGCCCTGTCTATCCCCTATTTTGTACACTACGCCGCCGTATTTTACCTGGCTCTACGTGGAATCCCGGTAGATTTTGTCCAGTAAACTACGGCGGCGTAGTGTATTTCTCCCGGCGCAAGCCATCTACGCGGGTAGGGGGCGTGAAGCATTTAAAATAGGCGCGCTCCCGCGGCGATCGAACTGCGCATGCTCCGTTCAGAAATTTCCCGCCGTGCATTGCGTGAAATCACGTCGTTACGTAATTTTTTTTTGAGTAGCGTCGTTTACGGACATTCCTATTCCCGAACGAGTTACGTAAAAAAAAAAAAAAAAAATTTTAATTCGACGCGGGAACGACGGCCATACTTAACATGGGCTACGCACCGTTAGACCAGCAAAAAGCTGGTCTAACAGTACGTAGAAAAAAATGATGTAAGCGATTGCGAAGACCGCTCGTATCTTCGTGGATCGCCGTAAAAACTCATTTGCATATCCCGACGCTGAAAACGACGCGGACTCCTCCCAGTGGTCGCAAAAATATTGCAGCGTAGATCCGAAGGCTTACGAAGACGTAAGCCTCTCGGATCGAAGCCCGAAGCCGCCGTATTATGGTTTGAGGATTCAAACTAGTGATACGGCGCGCAAAATTTGAAATTACTCCTGTCTAACACCAGTTAGACAGGCGTAATTGCTCTGTGAATCTGGGCCTATAACTTTTGTGAAAACCAATAAATATACTCTTATTGGTTTTTTTTTTTAACCAAAACGATGTAGCAGAATACATATTGGCCTGAATTGATGGAGTTTTTAGAGGTGACCAAATACCACCAAAAGAAAGCTCTATTTGTGGGAAAAACTAAATGCAAAGCATTCTCTGATTGGACACAGTGGGAAGGTTGCACCACCACTCCGCCTCTCCATATCGTCTAATGAGAGAAAATGCAAAGCATTCTATAAATGGCTCCCATGATGACCGGCCAACCTCCTGTGCTCACAAGGCAACAGGGCAGCTGCTCGGCACAGAACCCAGAAGCAGCTAGAGATCACTGGAATAGATGTGTACTGTATAATGCAATCATTTCCAGCTTCTAGAGCAGCCTTTGTCAACCTTTTTACCCCAAAGGTAACCTTAAAACAATTTTGAGGTCTCAGGGAACTCGGCTAAAACAAATTCATTCAAATTGTCTGTTACGCTGACATTCTCTATCATGCTGTAAAATCTTCTTCATGCTGCTTTCTGCCATAGCAATAAACAGAAAAAAAAATTGCAAAACAGAGAAAGAAGACGAGAGATTAAAATCTGCAATACCTCCAAATGTCTCCTGTTTCCATGGGAATAATATAACATAAAAATAATATTTCGATTTATAAAGAAAAATATATATTTGTGTTGAAAAAATGTAACCCTTATGTAAGAGCTAGAGTTGTGTACGCGACAATTCATGGTAGGTTCAGTAGGTTGAAAACGTACATCGTTTTGCATTAAATGGGGATCCCCGGGACCAGGGACCTCTATGCTGGTGTGTGCAGCCTATTGCATTAGGGTGTGCACCCTTACCTCCCTGGCAGTATGATTATTTCAGATTTTAGGTGCTGAAAACGGCACCATTATTTTGCAAGGAAATTTGTCGTTTTACATTGTAGGCCTGCAATAATAACTCACTTAAATCTGTCCAAACAAGAGTCTAGTAGACATATCCGGTATGAAAAAGTTTGAAAAACAAAATCATAAATTATAATGTAATAAATAATTATAAATAATTATAACAAATAATAATATAATTATAATAAAAATTATTCAATAATCTAATCAACTCCAAATATAAACTCTAAAGGCATATTGCATAGAACAAAGGAGGATTATTCATTTTTCACTACACACTAGATTTTTCTATACCCCACCTGTTGTGGTGGCCTTGGTATATGCACTGTAATACCATATAAGTACACGTTCCTTCAAAAGGATATCCTGCATTAAGGCAATTACTATTAAAGCCATTTACCATCTAGGAAGTCCCTTGACCTTGGAACTCACCTATTTCAGGATACCCGACAAGCTCTAGTGGCTTATCCCTTGGGATCTTACTTGTCCTTCATTATATATATAGGCAGCGCCACTTTCTCTTGTCATTGTCACTTTTAAATTATCTAGGCCTCTTGAGTGAGGCACTACAAAGAGGCAGCAGCCCCTTTATACTTACCTTAGATTATTTTTAACACATCTGATATGGAATATGAGCCCACACACACGCACACAGGTTGAACTGGATGAATGTGCAATTGCTTTAGTTACAAATTTTTTTTTTTTAACTAATTTAGACAAATTCGGAAATTCGGAAATATCCAAATTTTTCCAAATATCCACATTTCTCAGAATATCCAAATTTCTTAACATCCGAAATTTCCAAATTTTCGAATTTCCTAATTCTTCTGAATATTCGAAAATTCAGAAATTAGAAACTCAAAAATCCAGAAATTAGAAAATTCATCTGTCCCCCAGATGAAGGCATTTGCCGTAACGCGTAGGGAATAACGGACACCGGGAGTGACGTGAGAACTCGGCCCTGGCCGTATATGTTTTTTGCCGTTTACCTTTTGATTTGATGTAAGGAGATTTTATATTTAATAAATTGTGCATTGGTTTACCATACTACACCATTGGAGGTCCGTCTCTCCTTTGTTTCTCTGAGTACTATAGAGATTGCAGATACTCGGTGAAGACTTGGAGAATAGACGAACAGAAGTATATCTTACACCGGAGATGTCTATGAGTTTGATATTATGCGAATATCTTTCTCAGTAAGGTGAGAGGCTTGTGAGACCACTCTCCACGGATTGGCACTTGCACTTTATATGGTGATATTGGATGAATCACAGATCTATTTTGATGTACACTACAGCTCACTGAATGCATGTGTGAGCTCACCGATGGACTCTCATTTTCATATTGATTTTCATATTTCTATATATGCTGACATTTATTTATTTATCTATTTATTTATTTATTTGTTTATGATCACGGAGTGTTTGTTTTAGGGTAGCGCTGATCACTTTAACACATTTTTTGTCACTTGTGTAATGTAAACACTGAGGCCCAGATTCACAGAGCGATTACGCGTGCGCAACTGCTGTTGCGCGTGCGTAAGTCTAAATGTGCGCGTGCGTATAGTTGCACGCGATTCACAAAACAATATACGCCAGAAATCTACGTTTTTTGGTCCGGCGTAATTGAGTTAGACCTTCGCTTCCCTTCGCGCAAAACTGCGCTAGACACACCATTGATTTGCTAGTCAAATATGCTAATGAGGGAGTTACGGGGATTCACAAAAAAACGCAGTTGCTGCGCAGGCTACGCGATGTGCGCAACAGCAAAATGTTCTGTCTAAAGTTAGAGGACCTAAAAGCTGGTCTAAATTTTGAAAAAAAAGTCTAATTGTCAGATAAAGCAACACTGTTAGTGACGTGTTGCCCAACAATCTGTATGCCAACATGCCAGGGGCATCGTCGCGCATAGCTATACTACTGACTTTAGATGAACAAAGAAGGAGGAGGGCACGGAGGATGGCACTAAGGAGGGCACGGGAGATGTTTTTTTTTTTTTTTCTTTGCTTATATAAAATTTACAATTTAAATTAATCTAATACAATATTCTTATCTGATACAAGCCCCTCACTCTTCACTTGATATATCACACACGCATAGACATCTTTGGCATGAGTGATTCTGAGGTGTTTCGCATCTTCAGATTCACCCCTCATGCCATCCTGGAATTAACCACAACCCTGCAGGAGGACATCACCAGCCCAACACATGGCACCACCCATGACACCCATGACAGCTACATATACAATCAGAGCCCCATCCCCACAGATTTCGAACAGAACATGTATGGGGACAGCTGGCTGGTTGGTGAGTGACATGGGAGTCAGGCATGACTATCCCCTCCCGTGATGCACACCTCACAAGTGGCACATGCATGACTAACATCCTCCTGTCTTTTCCCTTCAAGGTCACTCTGCATATGAACTGGAACCCCATCTCATGACCCCATCTCATGCCAGCTCACATTATGCATCTTTGCACGTTAAACACACACATTAATCATGGCACAATGAGAATGCATGCATGCACACCACTGTGGTCCCTAGCACACACACCCCACATCCTCATCAAATTGGATTGGCACCAGTCCACCATGCAAGACTGGTGAGCAGTAACGCCACGTCAAGGCTCCAATTATGTCACTGTACATTCATACACCATTCACACGGACCTGGGAATCACTTCTCCCTGGTCCTGGGGAACCCTTCTCCACCCAAATTGAGGATGACACCCCTTTTCCAGCAGGAATGTCACCCCCACATTCAAACATCATTCACAACCCAAAAAATGCAAAAAATGTCAGCAAAAAAAACAAAAAATGCATAGAAAAAAAAAAATGCATAGAAAAAAAAAAGGCAGAGAACAAAAATAAAAATGCTTTCAAACCAAAAAAAGGGGGGAAAAAAAATTAATGCCCTCTGCCTGAGCCACGCCTGGGGCGCCCCCGGCCACGGCCCCGGACCCTCAGGGGAGACGCATGGGGGAGGGGAAAAGCCGGGGAAGGAGGAGCAGCCCCTGAGATCTGCCCACCTGGCGGCCTGCCCTCCAAGGCCACGGCTATTCTGTCCAGGGCAGCACCAAGTGTTGCCGTGTTGCCCTGGATAGCCTGGGTAAGGGCCCTCACATCCTGCCCAACGCCTGCTGCTGTAGTTTGCAGGTCATTTAGGCAGGTTGTGGAGGCCCGGGAGTGGGAGTCCAGGTTACCCAGCCTATCGTTGATGGAGGACAGGCTCTGATCCACCCGTCCCATAGTCTGGCAGAGCTGTCTCAGAAGGCGGGTCTGGGTGGCCAGGTTCCTTCTCAGACAGGCGGGCAGGAGATTGGGCGCCCCCCTGGTGCTCTGGGATGACTTCCTGGCTCCAGCTGATGGTTGTGGCCGGGGAGAAGGGGAGGCCCTTGTGAGGGGAGCCATGTTGGGGGAGGCTCCCCCTTAGGGAGGGCAGGCTTCTTGCAGCCAGAGGGGAAGAGTCCGCAGAAACCAAACGTCCAGTGCCTGCCATGGACTCCTCCTCCTCATGATTCTCCTCCTCCTCATGATCGTCCTCCGCATGATCATCCTCCTCCTCTTGTTCCTCCTCCGCGGACTCTGGCCTTGTTGGGGGGGCCTCATTAGGCTGCTGTCCTGGCGTTGGAGCGGTCAGGCCAGATGGCCCTGCACCCTCCTGCACAGCTGTGGATGACACAAACCATTCACAGGTTGGAGGATCCACACACTTGCCACATATTCCCTTTCACCCCCTCCCCCACACATGCTACACACCTGAGAGAAATAAAAACCTTACCTGGCACCGCGGGGACCGGACTTGTGTCAAAGCCTGGCAGGCCCTCCACTTCATGCCGGTGAAAGGTCAGGGCCACCACACGCTCCGTCGCTGTAAATCGAATCTGGCATGGTGGGCCCCCTCCTGTGCCCCTGGCATGGGCATTTATTGCGGCCATTTTTTTTTTCACCTCACGCCAGAGGTCATTTATTTTCTTTTAAATCCCAGACCGGGTCCGTGTCTCCCCCTCCCCCGATGAATTGACCTGCTCCGTGATCATATCCAATATCTCCCTCCTCCTGG
Organism: Rana kukunoris; assembly: GCA_029574335.1. Classification (NCBI taxonomy): domain Eukaryota; kingdom Metazoa; phylum Chordata; class Amphibia; order Anura; family Ranidae; genus Rana; species Rana kukunoris. The sequence goes on from CM056049.1 coordinate 669,928,206, forward strand.
CCGGGGTGGTGGTGGCACTCTGCGGGCCGTGGAGAAAACGCCCATACTCGCTAATGGCCCGGGCAAGAATTCTTTTTTCCCCCACTGTAAAATTAAGCTTTCTTTTTCTCTCTGTCATACTTCCAAACAAACTCACTAGCAGTCACCAAAAATCAGTCACAAATACACAAATACAAGCACAACCAATCAGGCAAGAACACACACAAAGAGAAAAAGAACACCCAAAAATCACACTAGCACTCAGCAAGAAACAGTCACAAAAAAATCAGATGAAAAAATAGCAAGAAAACAAACGCACAGAAATCTATCAATCAAACAAACAGTCTCAAACACTTATCAAAACTCACTTTCACAAAAATACCAACAAGCACTAGATCACACAGAACACTAATCTGACAACTACAAAACACACTCTAACGAACAACAGAGCAAAAGCACTTGATTCAATGGGAAGGGACACAAAGGGATGTACTTTTGCAATGGAAGTGCGTTTGTGTGTGTCTATTTATGCTGTCTGCGTAGTTCACAACGTTGCCCTAGTCCATTTCCAATTTCACTGATTGCGCCGCTCCCGAGTTGTGAGCATACGCACAACGGAGCTGACATGGTTTCCTTCACGCGCGCATGCGCGAGTCGGCCGGCCCTTCATTTGCATGGGGTCACGGCTCATTTCAATGTAACACGACCACGTCCTTCCCAATTTGTATTACTCCTCCTTACGCCTCAGGAAAAAACCTTACGCTTGCGCAATCTCTTGCGCAAAATCTACGTGAATCGCGGGATTACGCGGCTATATTGCGCAAGTCTAACGGAAAAGTGGTGCGCTACGCCGGTCCAATAATGCGCCGATGTACGTGAATCTGGGCCTTTTAGATTTTGCTGCTTCCCCCCACATATTTATTTATATATTTATATATTTATTTATAGTGATATTTGTATGTATTTACACTGTGGACTTTGGATTTTATGACACTAGTTCCCCGATAGCGCGAAGGCTTTCTTTACACTTACTTCCACTTTAACTATTACTATTAAATTATAGGCATTGGAATATCCTTTCAAATTTGTCTATTAGTGAATGTAACAAATACGAATTTATCCGAAGTTACGAATTATCCGTAATAACGAATGCTATATCTAAACGAATGGAATGTAAAAAATGTTTAATAATAAATAACAATAATAATAATGAAAATGTATTATTATTATTTATTATTATTTAGTTTTGTTCCATTTGTTTAGACGCGGCATTCTTTATTTTGGATAATTCGTAACTTCAGATACATTTGTATTTGTTATGTTCACTAACTGCCAAATTTCACAAGAAATTCCAATATTATTATTTAACCACTTGAGAAGCTGCAGGCATCATTCAGATATCGCCGTCTTCAGCCGGCGATTCTGTGCACCAGAAGAACGATCAAAGTGGCGGTTCCGCCTCTCGATCGATCGTTCTTCTAGGCAGCGGGAGGGGGTGATTTTTTTTTCACTGATTTCATGCTTGTAAGCCTGTAGGAGAGATGTGGGGTCTTATTGACCCCACATCTCTCCATAAAGAGGACCTGTCACAGTGATTCATATTACAAGGGATGTTTACATGCCTTGTAATAGGAATAAAAGTGATAAAAAGAAAAAAAATGTAAAAAAAAAAAAATGAAGTAAAAAATAAAACATAATCATTTTTTTATTTTTTTTAAAACGCCCCTGTCCCTGTCGCTGGTGTGCAGAAGCGAACATGCATGCAAGTCCCACCCACATATGTAAACAGTGTACAAACCCCACATGTGAGGTATCATCGCGTGCACTAAAGTGTGTGCAACAATTCTACCACTAGACCTTCTCTGTATCTTAAAAATTGTAACCTGTAAACATTTCTAAAGCGTCGCCTATGGAGATTTTTAAGTACCAAAGTTTGGCGCCACTCCATGAGTGTGCGCAATTTTAAAGCGTGACATGTTAGGTATCTATTTACTCGGCGTAACATCGTCTTTCACATTATACAAAAAATTGGGCTAACTTTACTGTTTTGATATTTTTTAATTCATAAAACAGTTTTTTTCCCTAAAAAAAGGCGTTTGAAAAATGATTGCGCAAATACAGTGCGAGAAAAAAAGTTGCAATGACTGCCATTTTATTCCCTAGGGTGTCTGCTAAAAAAATATATAATGTTTGGGGGTTCTGATTAATTTTCTAGCAAAAAATTGAGATTTTTACATAAAGGAGAAAAGTGCCAAAATAGGCCTGGTAACGAAGTGGTTAAAATTTGGGGATTTTTGGATTTTCGTTCATCCTTATTTTTCTTTCTTATTTTTGGATTTTCAAATTTTTGGAGTTTTGAATTTACAAATTATCAAATTTACGAATTTTCAAATTTACCAATATACGAATTCAGAATTTTCAAATTTACGAATTTTCTAATTTACAAATTTATGAATTTTTAGAATTTTAGAATTTTCGGAAAAAAAAACAAGTGAAACGAAAATGAACAATTTTTTCAGCAGTGCACATGTCTAGTAACTATGGCCCAGATTCATAAAGCAATTACGCCTGTCTAACTGGTGTTAGACAGGAGTAATTTCAAATTTCGCGCGCCGTATCACTAGTTTGAATCCTCAAACCATGATACGGCGGCTTCGGGCTTCGATCCGAGAGGCTTACGTCTTCGTAAGCCTTCGGATCTACGCTGCGATATTTTTGCGGCCGCTGGGAGGAGTTCGCGTCGTTTTCATGCGTCGGGATATGCAAATGTGTTTTTACGGCGATCCACGAAGATACGAGCGGTCTTAGCAATCGCTTACGTCTGTTTTTTTTTACGTACTGTTAGACCAGCTTTTTGCTGGTCTAACGGTGCGTAGCCCATGTTAAGTATGGCCGTCGTTCCCGCGTCGAATTTACATTTTTTTTTTTTTTTGCGTAACTCGTTCGGGAATAGAAATGTCCGTAAACGACACTACTCAAACAACGAATGACGTAACGACGTGTAAATACCTTGGCCCAGATTCAGGTACATCTGCGCATTATTAGACCGGTGTAGCGCACCGCCTTTACGTTAGACTTGCGGAATTTTGCCGCGTAATCACCCTATTCTCGTAGCTTTTGCGCCGGAAATTGCGCATGCGTAATGTTTTTTCAGAGGCGTAAGGAGGAGTAATACAAATTGGGAAGGACGTGGGCGTGTTACATTGAAATGAGCCGTGACCCCATGCAAATGAAGGGCCGGCCGGCTCGCGCATGCGCGCTTGAACGAGACCATGTCAGCTCCGATGTGCGCATGCTCACAACTCGGGAGCGGCGCAATCAGTGAAATTGGAAATGGACTAGGGCAACGTTGTGAACTACGCAAACAGTATAAATAGACACACACAAACGCACTTCCTTTGCAAAAGTACATCCCTTTGTCCCTTCCCATTTAACCAAGTGCTTTTGTTCTTGTTGTTCGTTGCGGTGTGTTTTGTAGTTGTCAGATTAGTGTTCTGTGTGATCAGGTGTTTGTTAGTAGATTTTTGAAAGTGGTTTTTGATAAGTGTTTGAGAGACTGTTTGTTTGATTGATATATTTGTTTTTGTTTCTTTTCCTGCTGTATTTTTGTTTTGTTTTTTGGGGACTGTTTCTTGGTGAGTAGTTTTCTCTCTGTGTGTGTGTTTTTTTGTGATTGGTTGTGCTTGTTTGTGTGCGTGAATTTTGTTGACTGGGACTGTTTTTTTTTGGAAGGATGACTGAGAGAAAACGAAAGCTGAATTTTACAGTTATGGAAAAACAGTTTCTTGCCCGGGCCATTAGCGAGTATGGGCGTTACCTCCACGGCCCAGAGAGTGCCAACACCACCCCGGCCAGGAGGAGGGAGATTTTGGATAGGATCACTGACCAGGTGAATTCTGCGGGGCAGGGGGAGACACGGACCAGGTCTGGGATTGACAAAAAAATCAATGACCTCCGGCGTCTGGTCAAAAAGAAGTTGGCCAGAATGCATGCCCATGCCAGAGGCACAGGAGGGGGCCCACCATGCCGTATTAGCCTGACAGCGGAGGAGCGTGCGGTGGCCCTGACCTTTCATCGGCATGAAGTTGAGGGCCTGCCCGGCTTTGACTCCAGTCCCCAGCCCGTGGTGCCAGGTAAGTTGTTTTATTTTTTAATATCAGGTGTGTAGCATGTGTGGGGGAGGGGGTGAAAGGGAATATGTGGCAAGTGTGTGGATCCTCCAACCTGTGAATGTTTTGTGTCATCCACAGATGTGCAGGAGGGTGCAGGGCCATCTGGCCTGACCGCACCAACCCCAGGACAGCAGCCTAATGAGGCCCCCCCAACAAGGCCGGAGTGCGCGGAGGAGGTTCAACAGGAGCAGGACAATCATGAGGAGGAGGAGAATCATGAGGAGGAGGAGAATCATGAGGAGGAGGAGTCCATGTCAGGCACTGGACGTTTGGGTTTTGAGGACTCCTCCCCTCTGGCTGGCAGCAGGCAGGCCTCCCTAAGGTGGAGCCCCCCCCCCTCCTCCCCCAACATGGCTCCCCTCACAAGGGCCTCCCCTTCTCCCCGGCCACGAGCATCAGCTGGAGGCAGGATGTCATCCCAGACCACCAGGGGGTTGGCCGATCTCCTGCCCGCCACCCTGAGAAGGGACCAGTTCCTCCAGACCCGCCATCTGGGACAGGTCAGCCAGACATTGGTGCGGATGGAGGAGAGCATGTCCTCCATCAAGGATACGCTGGGGAACCTGGACTCCCACTCCCGGGCTTTCACAACCTGCCTAAACGAACTGCAGACGACATCAGCAGGCGTTGGGCAGGATGTGAGGGCCCTTACCCTGGCTATCCAGGCCAACACGGCAACACTTGGTGCTGCCCTGGACAGAATTGCCGTGGCCTTGGAGGGCAGGCCACCAGGTGGGCAGAGATCAGGGGCTGATCCTCCTTCCCCGGTTTTACCCCTTCCCCATGAGTCTCCCCTGAGAAGCCGGGGCCGTGGCCGGGGGCGCCCCAGGCGTGGCTCACGCAGAGGGCAGTAATTTGTTTTTCCCCCATTTTTTTTTTTTTACAACATTTTTTTTTTTTTTTTTGTCATTTTTTTTTTTTGGCTGGAAATTTTTTGCTTTTGCTGGTCATTTTTTTTTTTTTATTTTTTTTGTTGTGAATGCTGTGTGAATGTGGGGGTGACATTCCTGCCGGAAAAGGGGTGTCACCCTCTATTTTGGTGGAGAAGGGTTCCCCAGGACCAGGGAGAAGTGATCCCCAGGTCCGTGTGATTGGTGTATGAATGTTCAGTGACATAATTGGAGCCTTGGCGTGGCGTTGCTGCTCACAAGTCCAGCATGGTGGACTGGTGCCAATCCAATTTGATGTGGATGTGGTGTGTCTGTGCTAGGGACCAGAGTGGTGTGCATGCATGCATTGTCATTGTGCCATGATTAATGTGTGTGTTTAACGTGCAAAGATGCCCAATGTGAGCTGTCTCCTGGCTGCTCTTCCCTCAGAAGACGGGGTAGCCTCGGTTAGGGGGGGATTGTCTGGTTCAGGGGTCAGGTCATCACGTAGGTCAATCTGCAGGCCCTTTCTTTCTGCAAAGTTGTGCAGCATGCAACATGCACCGATGATCTGGCACACGAAGTTTGGGGAATACAAGAGGGTACCCCCAGACTTACCCAGGCATCGGAAACGTGACTTTAGGAGGCCAAAGGTGCGCTCCACCACTGCTCGTGTTTGGGCATGTGCTTGATTGTATCTTTCCTCTCCTGGGGTTTGGGGGTTCCGGATAGGAGTCATGAGATGGGGTCCCAGTGGATATGCAGAGTCACCTGTAAGGGAAAAGACAGGAGGATGTTAGTCATGCATGTGCCCCTTGTGATGTGCATCATGGGAGGGGATAGTCATGCCTGCCACCCATGTCACTCACCAACCAGCCAGCTGTCCCCATACACGTTCTGATCGAATTCCAATCAGATGTGGCATTGATTGTATATGTAGCTGTCATGGCTGGACCCTGGGTGTTTGGCACGGACGTGCCATATGAGGCCTTGGGCATCGACTATCACCTGTACATTGATGGAATGCCAATGCTTCCGATTGTGGTACATGTGCTCTGTCTCCTGGGGGGGCTGGAGTGCCACATGTGTGCAATCAATGGCCCCCACAGTGCGTGGGAATCTGGCAATTCTGTAGAAATCTGTCATTGCCTTCAGCCGCAGCTCCTCAGTGGTGGGTTTGATGATTTGGTTGGCCATGCGTCTGAGGATTGCAGGGACAACCTGGTGCACACATCTGCTCATGGAGGACTGTGACATCCCAGCCACCACTCCACTTGTACGCTGAAAAGAGCCACTGGCAAGGAAATGGAGTGTTGCCATGACCTTGACCAGTGGCTGCACTGCATGTGAGCGGTGTGTTGGGCTGGTGATGTCCTCCTGCAGGGTTGTGGTTAATTCCAGGATGACATGAGGGGTGAATCTGAAGATGCGAAACACCTCAGAATCACTCATGCCAAACAGGTCTATGCGGGTGCGGTATATCCTCTCCCGTGCTATCCTCCGTGCCATCCTCCGTGCCCTCATCCTTCTTTGTTCATCTAAAGTCAGTAGTATAGCTATGCACGACGATGCCCCTGGCATGTTGGCATACAGATTGTTGTGCAACACGTGTGACTGCTGAGCTGCTCACTAACAGTGATGCTTTATCTAACAAGTAGACTTTTTTTCTCTTTTTAGACCAGCTTTTATATGCTCTAATTTTAGACAGGACATTTTGCTGTTGCGCACACTGCATCGCCTGCGCTGCCCCAACGTTGTTTTGTGGATCCTCGTAAGTCCCTCATTAGCATATTTGACTAGCAAATCAATGGTCTGTCTAGCGCACTTTTGCGCGGAAGGATGCGCCAGTCTAACGAAATTACGCGGGACAAAAAAATGTTTTGCGTATCTCGTTCTGGGGATTCCGCGCAACGAAACGCACGCGCACATTTCGACTTACGCACGCGCATCTCCTGTTGCGCAGGTGTAATCGCTCTGTGAATCTGGGCCCTTATATTCAGAAGCTCTCAAAGTTTTTAGCTATCTCTTTTTATTAATTTCATAATTATATACTGTGTTGTGTGTGATGTTTTGTAAATTTTGCACTAAAGCATTTGTGTATATTACGTTTTAGTTTTTGTTTACAGCATTGCGTCCTATATGAATCTCAGCATCACAACACTTTCACACCTTTCACACTGGGGCGGGAGGCGCGGTGGCGGTGAGAAGGCTGGGCAGGAGTTTTCCAGGCGGTATAGCAGCGCTATTTTTAGCTCTGTACCGCCTGAAAAACTCCTCAGTGTGAAAGGGGCCTTAGTTAACATTTTTATTTTATTTGGTGTGAAAACACATACCGGTACACAGTGATAGTAGCAGCTGGTTGCTTACCCTTTAGTATTGTTTAAGAAAAGGATTGCAGCGCAGAAGGGTTTGTCTTTTAATAGCTGCTTGATGACCACCCTATAGCAGATTTACTGCTACAGGGTGGCCGTTCTGTGCAAAATTAAGTATATATACACATGGGCGTCCGCTGAAATTTTTTCAGGGGGGGGCGCTTTGGCAGTGGCGATACACAGTCAGATTTAACCCTTTCTTCGACCGCTAGCGGGGGTTAAAAGCGCCCCCCCCCCCCCCACGTTAAAATGTAAAAACACCCCACTGTGCCCCCTGCATCTTTCATTATCTCTTTATCACTACTGTGTACCCCCTCTCCACAACTGCATCACTGCACCCCTTTACATTACACAGCACCCCGCACACCTTTATATTACACAGCACCCTGCGCCTCTGGACTCCTTTACATTACACAGTACCCTGCACCTCTGGACTCCTTTACATTACACAGCACCCTGCACCTCTGGACCCCTTTACATTACACAGTACCCTGCACCTCTTAGCCCCTTTACAATACACAGTACCCTGCGCTTCTGGACCCCTTTACATTACACAGCACCCTGCACCTCTGGACCCCTTTACATTACACAGTACCCTGCACCTCTGGACTCCTTTACATTACACAGCACCCTGCGCTTCTGGACCCCTTTACATTACACAGCACCCTGCACCTCTGGACTCCTTTACATTACACAGCACCCTGCGCTTCTGGACCCCTTTACATTACACAGCACCCTGCACCTCTGGACCCCTTTACATTACACAGTACCCTGCACCTCTGGACTCCTTTACATTACACAGCACCCTGCGCTTCTGGACCCCTTTAACAATCACAATTTCATATAGTAAAAATAAAAGTGTATTACCATGCAGCAGGTGTGTCCCTTTAGTGCATTGGGGAGCCATTAAAAAAATGTCAGTGCAAACATGTACAAAGTGTGCCAATGTGTGTTGAATTACTGCACTGTCTGCAAAGCCAGCCTGCTTTTACTGACGTCCCTTCTGAAAATTAGCAAACAATTAGCGCTTTAAGGGGATTGGTAACAAAAACCTTTACAGACTGTCTGTGTCTGTGTGTTAGACTTGCCTTAACAGCGCGCGGGCTCCTCTTGGTACAGCTCTCTACGCTCCTCCCAGCCATCAGTATCACCAATGTGATCCCCTCCCGACGTGAGTGACGCCACGCCACCAGGCTGGACTGCAAAGTTAGAGGGAGTGAGTGATCATTGGCTGGCTGGAAAACAAGGGGCGGGGAGCGGAGCGAAAGGTAAACAAACACAGTCACAGACTGACTTGATATGCCGCAGACATGAGAGAGACAGTGACAATCGGCGGCGCAGGTTCGAGAGGCGGCCGCAGCTAAATCTAAATGTGTGTCACAGTGTCTTACTACTGATTCTAGGGGGGGGCGAACGCCCTCCCTTGCCCTATGGAGCGGACGCCCATGTATATACAGTATATATACAGTATATATATAATGTGATTCTGCATTCCCAGGCAGAAGGGGCACACACGCGCTGCCGGCTCGGCGCTTCTGCTGTAATTAGTCAGAACAGAAGCAGATCAGTGAGTGCTGGCTAACGGACGTCTGCAGGCACCTGATGATTGTCGAGGAGAGAGGCTGGATGGAGCCCTGCATATGTAAACAAGGCAGAACTCTGTCCTGACAGCAGGGATGTGATGGATTGTCTTCCCCTGTGATGCAGGGAAAGACAATCCACTACAACCTTTAGTGAAAGATAGTACACACAAACACGGGCTAGGCACGCATTTAACCCTTTGATTGCCCTGGATGTTTAACCCCTTCCCAGCCAGTGTCATTAGTACAGTGACAGTGCATGTTTTTAGCACTAATCACTGTATTAGTGTCACTGATTCCCACAAAGTGTCAAACGTCTCAGTTAGTATCAGATTGTCTGCCGCAATATCAAAGTCCGGGGAAATATGTTGCTGATTGCAACCATTACTAGTATAAAAAAACTGTATATTTACCATAGTTTGTAGACGCTTACTTTTTTGCACAAACCAATCAATATACGCATAATAGGATTTTATTACCACAAATTTGGAGCAGAATACATATTGGCCCAAATCTATGAAGAAATTTAATTGTTTTACTTTTTTCATTGGATGTGTTTTATAGCAGAAAGTAAAAAATATTGTTTTTTTTGTTTTGTTTGAGAAAGAAAGCTCTGTTTGTGGGGGGAGGGAATCACATCAATGGAATATGGGTACAGTGTTGCATGACCGCGCAATAGTCAGTTAAAGGGTCACTAAAGGAAAAAAAATGTTTTGCTGAAATGACTGTTTACAGGGTATAGAGACATAAAAGTTAACTGATTCCTTTTAAAAATTATTAAAAATAGATAAAAATCAATCATATAATGTGCCTGCAGTTTAGTTTCACTTTTAAACTGGTTTCATGTTTCTGTGAAGTAAAGAGACACACAGAACAAAAACAAACAAATACAGGGCAGTGTTTTGTTTTTAAAATGAATCTGATTGGTTCTGAGGAGTTTTAGACACACAGTAATGACAGCTTGGACCATTGGAGATTTTTCATAAGGAGCCAGACAAGCAGGAAGTGTGGAGATCAGAGCATAATTACAGCAACTTCAAAGCAAAAACGAACAATGAGGGCATGAAACCAGGACTGCAGTAAGGAAAAGGAAGCTATTTAGCTAAAAAAAAAAAAAAATCCTTTAGTGATCATTTAAGGTAATGCAGTGCTGTATTGCAAAAAGGGCCTTGTCATGAGGGGGGATGTAAAAGCTTCCGGTGGTTATACTGGTGTAAAGTACAAATTTAGCCTAAAATTCTGGATCCATTTATTTCATGCTTCAAGGTTATCTCCACCAAAACTTTTATTCTGGTGCCAAAACCATATTTCATATTTTTTCTTTCGAAAATAAATGCAGCATATACATTACGTTACATCATATATTTTTTTTAATCTGCCCAAGGATAGTTCAGAAAAAGAAAATATAAGATGGGCAGATAAACAGCCAGAGACAGTTCAGCAGTCTCGCACAGCGTTTCACGAGCATGGAGCATTTGTACAAACATGCTCTCCCTCCAGGATCTGCTCTGCTCCATTTTTTTTTATGAGCAGGAAATGGAAGGAAAGCAGAATGTGTTGAACTGGAATCACACTGTTGCAGATTGTCTCCAAAGAGGATTATCCTCCTAGAATGACCCAGGAGCGCGGTGTGAGCTCCAGGCCACAGCCAGCTTTTTTTAACATGAAACAGTATCCCGTTCCAAGTCTCTATCTGTTTCTAGATCCCATCTGGAATGTACATATGCTTAAACCCTTATTAAGCCCTCCCTTCAGAGATGCGAGGTGGCCAGAAGAAAAATGAGATGGACAGGTACAAGGACTGTGTTTCATGTATGGGATTATTGTAAATACTCAATGTCAGCCTGACATGGTGCTGATTCTTCTGATGTGTCAAATGGAATTATTAATAATGACCTGACGCTGAATCGTACTGCTAAATTCGCATACCGTATGACCAGGATTTATGAATTGTTGTTATGCTGTGAAAAACCCAGATCGTTCGCTCTGCAAACAAAATTGGGAGTAGCAGCTGTGTCCCTTGCTGCCACTGCGTTCCAGTAGACATGAATAGTGGACATAATAGAGATGCACATAACACTGGCGTGCCCATATGAACAAGGTCTAATAGGGCTTCCAAATTCCAATAAGTCACCCTCCTCCACCATAGGGTGACCACATTTCCAAACTACCATTTAGGGACACCCCTTCCCAAAAATCAGCTTGTGGTGTAACGAATCACAGCACAGTGATTGGACAAAAGGTGGGATTTATGATTTCTCCAATCACAAACAGGGGGCGGGATTGTGCTTCTCCAGGCATTCCCGGCCAGGACAAGTACTGTCAGTGAGTAAAGCGGTGATGTGGCTGCCTTTTTTGGGGGCATTAGTTTGGCTTGGGGGGTGGCTGTGGCAATTTCATTCCAGAACACTGTATTGTCCTGGAATGAAGGTGCCCGGGACAGACCTGAAAAATGCGGGACTGTCCCGGGCAATCCGGCACACGTGGTCACCCTACTCCACTATCTGCACCCTCATAAATAGGGGCGGACTGACAACTCAGGGGGCCCCGGGGTAATAGGAGATTTTGGGCCCCCAGGCAATAGGAGATTATGGGGCCCCCAGGCAATAGGAGATTATGGGGCCCCCAGGCAATAGGAGATTATGGGGCCCCGGGCAATAGGAGATTATGGGGCCCCCGGGGAATAGGAGATTATGGGGCCCCGGGCAATAGGAGATTATGGGGACCCCAGGCAATAGATTATGGGGCCACACAGTATACACACATACAGTATACATACACAGTATACACACACAGACACACAATATACACAATATACACACACAGTATACACACACACAGTATACATACACAGAATACACACACACTGAAAAGGTACATGAGAGGCGGGGCAGCTATTATCTTGGGATTTAAAAAAAAAATGATTTTTACATACTGTCCCTGGTTTTACTGTGCCCGAATGGTCAGTCTGCCCCAGCTCACAACCATGAGGCGAGTGTTGTAGGGAAGAAATCCTTTTCCACATCAACATGGGACCCCAACAGGAGAAACAGCAGCATTTGGTGAGGGATTAGGAATCTGAATCTCCTAGAGGTGTCCAATCCTTTAATGACAGGTTTTTCCTAAGGGTCAGTAAGTCATTATTTTTGTTCAGGAGTGATCAATTAAAGCGGGATTCCACCCGCAGATTTTTTTTTTTTTTTAACGTCAGTAGCTACTAACACTGTAGCTGCTGACTTTGAATAAGGACACTTACCTGTCCTACTTGCCCTCACTGATGGCCCCCCCCGATGCCGATCCTCGATCCTGGCAGCCCCAGGCGCCGCTATCCACAGTAAGGGAAACAGGCAGTGAAGCCGTGTGGCTTCACTGCCCGTTTCCTACTGCGCATGTGCGAGCAGCGCGGCGCTTTGTCAATGGTGCGGCTGCTTTCTGGGATACACACAGTTCCTAGAATGCAGCGTGCCCCATTTACAAGAATCCACCGAGTGTAGGAGGAGGAAGAGAATCCACCGCGGAAGATAAGGGGCAGATTCGGGACTTCCGCATAGCAACAGCTATTTAGGGTAAGTAAAATATTTAATTTTTTTTTATTTTTTTTTAGATTTTTGGAAGACATTTTTTTCCAGGGTGGAACTCTGCTTTAAGTTGCAGGATGTTAGCTATCGAAATGTAGAACATTTGAAATGTAAGCACATTACAAAACAGTGACTGCAGCCAATCATTTGAAATCACTGTTTAGTCTCATAGTCATAACTGGCTGTTTAGTGTAGAAGGGGGGATTTATTATTTATTATATGTCTAAATTAGTAGGGTAATTGAGGTCAAATATTTATTCCAGGATTTTAAGTCAAATTAATATTTAGACCTCCATCATATTTACTGTTAGTAAGTCCTCTTATTTATTTATTTATATTTATTTATAAAAATGCTTTTTGGGAGCGCAGTCATTACCCAAAGGACTATATATAGAAAAAATAAGGACTCGATGCGCTCATAGAACCACAGAACATACTACCAGAAACAGATTTTGTTTTTAAATTTATCACGCAAGAAACATACAGTAAACCTTATATGAGACGTATGCCACGTACACAGCATCAGAATTTCCGACAACAAAACCGTTGTTTTTTTTTCCAACGGATGTTGGCAGAAACATATCTTGCATACACACAGTCACACAAATGTTGCGATCGGCAAGAACGCGGTGATGTACAACACTACAACGAGCCTAGAAAAATGAAGTACAATGATTCTGAGCATGCGTCAAATTGATTCCGAGGATGCATAGGATTTTTGTGCGTCGGAATTGGATACACACTATCAGAATTACAGACAAGAACTTTTCTTGTCGGAAAAATTGAGAACCTGCTCTCAAGCATTTGTTGTCAGAAATTCTGACAGCAAATGTCCGATGGAGCATACACACGGTCGGAATATCCGACCAAAAGCTCACATCGAATATTTGTTGTCGGAAATGTGCATGCGGCATAACAGCACAAAATTAACGTAAACATTTAATTTCAAAGGTTATTTCATATCAAAATATGCACTTTGATTATCCCAATTTATTTCCAGAGATAAGTACTTTGTATTGCGGGGCTCCTCGTGAATATCCTCCTGTAGGAGGGCTCCAGGGCTTCCTAGCACGGCATTAATCATTTTAAATTAAACTTGGGAAAATATAGTAAGACTAGGCTCCAAACCACAACTGGAGCTAAGCCAAGTTTGCTAATGAAAAGGAAACAGTAGCTATTAAAAAAAACACACACACAAATACATACATAACAACGGCTCATACGTGCTGCTACCCTTATTGCATTTTGATTTTTCAACTTTAAATCATTTCTCTTATTTAAAAAACCCTCAAGACAAAATTGAAAATGTAACCTTGAGATACATACAAGGAATGCAGCCAACATACGGTACTTGGAAAATTAGATTTTCATCTACTGTAGATAATTTAGTTTATTTCTCCTTATGGCTTTCTTTAATTACTTTGACTTAAACTGATAGGCTTGAAGAAGGAACCAATCAGAAGTTCCAAAATGTGTCCCTTTTTGATGACCTCACTTCCTGTTTGTGGTCCATGCTGGTTGTAGGTCCCCCTCCGCTGATGACTTTATCTGCTGCATAGTGACTTCTCTGGGAATTCTTGATATACACTGGGACCACATGATGTCGGATCATTATACATATGATGCATTCCTCTCATCATCCATCATGTAAGGCAGTGGTACCCAACCAGTGGCCCGGGGGCCACATGTGGCCCGCGGAGCCCTCTGATGTGGCCCGCGACCTCCTGCTCTGGGATGGCTGGTTGGCAAGCCCAGATTGCAGGTTAACGACCTGCCATCCCAGAGCATCAGTGTTGTGAATGAAGCTGGCTGTAGAGGAAGCAAGCGGCTTTTCATAAAGTGCACCACACCTGCAGGATATAATAGATGTCTTTGGCAAAGTCCAGCTAACTGGCGGGAAAACCACAGGAACACTGCGTATGGGTAGACCGCAGACATTCAGTGTAAAACCAGCCTTTGGCCCCTTTCTGGTCCCTTTTACACAAACGAACCCATTCAGACCCTCCATTCACCTGTATGGAGCAGCAGATGTAAACAGACTTTTGTCCGTTTACACCCGCCTACCTCCAATCCGTTCTGCTAAAAAAACAGAAGTGGATCTGTCCCCTTCCATCTGATTGGATCAGAGAGCCCATAGAGTAGATTGGGCTGTGTCTGCTTTGCATATGCAGACTGGATACAGACCTGTCATCTGCCCACTCCACTCATTGTGGCCCGCGACTGGTTACGACATTGCTTAAGTGGCCCTTGGCCTTCAAAAGGTTGGGCACCCCTGCTGTAAGTGTTCTTAATCCCTTTTGAGATATTAAAAGTTTTTTAATATTGCACTTAGAGGCGCCTCTTTTCTGTTTATTTTTGTTTCTAGAGTTTGCTGTCTCTTTTGAGTGCTGCCCTAAGTGCACTGAAGACTCCTCATTATCCAAATCCCTTCACCTCCAATAAAGACAATATTCTGCTTAGTCTTGTTACTCAGAGCGCCCCTAAACAAAACTTTTACTTTGACTTAAATGGCCTAACAAAACCTTCTTTCTGGTCCGGAGTATGCCGTAAACTTTTTTTCTTCTTTTTTTTATTTTTTATGATGTTTATTGTTTTTTAATTGTGCAACAGTTATACAAGTGAAACGAAGCATAGTATTATAATAGTACATCTGTTCATATAATGCATATATCTGAGCTATAGATCATCCAAGTATACCAAGGAAAATAGTTACAATCTTGCTTTTGACATGTGTGGTCAGTCAATGTCAGATTTAAAGTGGCTGTAAAGGCAAAAGGTTTTAAAAACCTGCAACTGCCCCCACAGCCCCCACTAAATACTTATGTGAGCCCCATCTCAATCCAGTGATGTACACGAGAGGCAAGCCTTTCTCGGCTCTCTCCCTCCTCATTGGTTCAGAGACAACATTGCCATTGGTTCCTGCTTCTGTCAGCCACAGCCAGTGAAGAGGGAGGGGTGGCAGGGCTGAGAGATGCACTATGTGTCTTATGAGTGGCATGAAATAGGGGCACTCTGTGGAGATGCCTGGAGCGACGGCGGGGGACCCAAGAAAAGGAGGATCGGGGTTGCTCTGTGCAACACCATTGCACAAAGCAGGTAAGTGTAGCATGTTTGTTGTTTAAAAGAAGAAGAAAAAAAACAAGACTTTACAATCGCTTTAAAGTACAGTGGAACCTCGGATTGCGAGTAACACGGTTAACGAGTGTTTCGCAATATGTGTACTGTATTAAAAAAAATCCTAACTTGGTTTGCGAGTGTTATCTTGCAAAACTAGCAGGATTCAGGCCAAAGCAGTGTGCAGTACCGCTTTAGTCTGAGGTGGGGGGCACCAGAGCCAATCAGCGCCATTCGGAAATGCACGGAAAGGCCCGAGGACAGCTCGGCGGACCTTGAAAAACCTAGGAAACTAAGTCTTTCTGAGGTTTGCCGAGGTCAGCCGTGGTGTCCTCAGGCTTTTCTGGCCATTTCCAAGGCTCCCCTGCCCCCCCTCTGGTCACATGCGGACTTGTATGCCATTGAAGTCAATGCGGAACAAATTATTTTCGTTTCCATTGACTTCAATAGGGAAACTCGCTTTGATATGTGAGTACTTTGGATTATGAGCATTCTCCTGGAACGAATTATGCTCGTAATCTGAGGTTCCACTGTATAACTAAAGACAAAACTTTTTTTTTTTGTTTTAGATAGAGTGGAGAGGGATTCAAACTCCTGCCAGGTTTTTATTGCTGTCTGTGTCCCCATTAGAGAGATTTATACTTTATATTTGTCCTGTTTAACATGATCACATTATATATTATATTTATAGTAAAAGTAAAAGAAAATCCCAAATTGTGTGTTGGGAACAGGAATGGAGGAGAAATCTTCCATTGGTGACAATCAGGGATTGCCTCACTTTGTATGGATTTCCTTTCACTTTTTGACTTCAAAATGAAAAAAGTTGTGACTTTAGTTCTACTTTAGAAGAAAAGTAGTGATGGTTATATTCTGTTTTTCAAGTGACCCATCCGTGAAATGTTACTAAACAAGACTTTTAGTAGCACTTTGAAAATAACATATCCTGTCTCAACCCCTGATGAAGGAGATGTGTTATCATAGATGGTATAGAGAACAGTCAATGTCTTAATGCATGTATTTTGTGTACACCTTTTTTAGAAAATTGTACAGGCATACCCCGCTTTAAGTACACTCACTTTACATACACTCGCGAGTAAGGACATACCCCCGAGTGTATGTAAAGTGCCTTACAAGTACTGTTCAGACATTTTGCAGCTGTAATAGAAGGAGCTAAAGCTCCGAGAGCATAGCCTGCCCTGTTCCAGTGTGCCCCTGACACCCCCACTACAGCCCCTGAGACCTCAACTACAGCTCCTGACACCCCACTACACCCTAGAAGTGAAAAAATGTATTGTTTCACTTTAAGTACATTTTCGTTTTACATACATGCTCTGGTCCCATTGTGTACTTAAAAGTGGGGTATGCCTGTATTAAGAAATTACATTTTTTATTCTCTAAAAATTGATCTCAATACATGTTAGTTCTACTTTAAGTATGTACTGTATATAACAAGAATATGAGGAATTTCTAAATGCAGACTTGCTCATTATAAAGACCAATCATCCCATTTATTATAACATTGTTGCATACACTCATGAATACTGTAGAAAAAACTTTTTCCATAAGCATGAAAGAGCCCATTTGGTAAGATTGGGTCAATTGGCCAACACGGTAAGGCCAGTTTAAGGGAATAACCCATTGTACAGCACTGAGTACAGTATGTAAAAGTTTTTCACATTGATACGTAAGGGACGGGATCTAATAGTAGGAGTATGGGCATTGTTAATGTTATTGGTTGGACTGCTATTTCTGGTAAGGTTCATATCTATTGCTAAAACAATATAACAGTCTCAAAGACTTCAACGGACCATGAATATTGTACACATATCACAAAATATATACAATAATTTAAAAAGTAAATCAAGCAGTGTCAACATAAAGATTGTTTATTTGTACTAAAATGGTCAAAAATGCCATGGCAAATTTGGTTAAAAACCTCAAAACTACCAAATATAGTGTAGGCAATCACTTATGGACATCAGATTCAAACATTGTAAATGGAAGTCATATAGGACAGGCTAAATAAACCAACATATATAATCCAAAACAGTATCTCTGACACTTTAATATGCTATAAAAACTGTGTATATTTGCTGGACTTGTCCTACGATAAAGGTACAACTTGCAGTTTAGCCACAAACCCTGAGTCATTTGAGCCCATGTCTCATCTTTGACAGCAAATTATCCTCAAAGTGGATTGTAAACTTCAATTTTCTGCATCTTTGTACAAGGTAATGTAGCAGAAAGTCAACATAGCTGTTTCCTAGACATAGTAGGATATCAGCGATACAGCCTGGAGTCACAAATTCCTCTTAGAATTTCATGAAAAAGAGATGCGACGCAGCCTCTTTCCCGCAGCAAAACAGCAGAAGTCATGATTAGTATTTGAGAAACTATTCAAGTCATTTGAGCAGTCTCCCTGCCTGCTGTGAGGCTTATGAACTTCCAGTCTTACAGATGGTCCACTATCCTGGCTGGGTTGGCTTAGGATAAATGTTATTTATTTACGCTGTTACATCTTCAAAAGCTTTAGTCCAAAGCTTACCGGGCTGTTGTGCCGCTCGTTAAGTCCATTGTTGAGACAAGCTTACAGGAAAAGCTATCCTTCGCCGTTCTGAGCCTCTTAGAGGGAGTAAAAGTAAAGCCCTAGCTAAGAGAAAGTTACAGCTTTATTGTGGTGAAATAATGTCACAGGTTTCTTTTTTCGTGCAGTTACCATGTTATCAATAATAAAGTCAATTTATAACTTTAAGGTGCTCTGTTAACCTACTTCTAGAAAGCATCAGCCCAGCAAGAGAGCTGTACTCAGGGGCGTCGACAGGGGGTGGCTGGGGGGGGGGGCTGAAGCCCCGAATGTGACCCCGAAAAGCCCCGAGTCTATGGAATGGTGCATTTCATTGTTAGCCGTGAGTGCCGGGACCGATCTGATCATGAGTGTGGCCAAGTGCAGCTGCAGCCGAAAGTGTCCGAAAGCCTGGTTGCTGGTTGTACCTAAAAGATGGATGGTATTGGAACCAAACAAGAGTGGCAAAAGAGATGACAAAACTGATAGCAAGTGTGGAACCCGAATAAGGATCAAAATCCAAGTAGTAAGTTATACACGCAAAAATGCTGCTTTGAAGACCTTTGGACAAAATGTGTTGGAAGGAGCTGAGATCCTGTGATGCTAAGACACGTATGTGACCAATGATACAAGGCTGGGCGAATGTTCTCCAGTGCTGCATATAAAGCATCAGATGGTAAAAAGTGTACTTTAGTGGTGTTAATCAATTTAAAAAAAAAATAGATGTCTGCACAAAGAGCTTTTGTCTCCCCACTTCTTTGCTGCATTCAGGTTATGTAGAAGAGTAGTGCATATCCAACCTCCTTGGGGCACCTGTGTTGCCGAAGGAGTATATTAACCATTGCTTTGACTGACCAGCTTATTAATTTAACTGGTCGAAAATAGCAGTTGAGTTTATCACCATATGGGTCTCCGTAGGCAGTGTTAATTTTGTTGAATAAAATTTACTAAAATATTTCAGTTGACTAACCTAATACCATTTTAGTCGACGAAAATATGACTAAAACAAAAACAATTGAGATGACTAAAATACGACTAAGACTAAAATGGCATTTTAGTCAAACGACTAAAATGGGACTAAAACTAAAATGCCATTTTAGTCAAAAGACTAAAACTAAATTTAAATTTGACGTCAAATTTAACACTGGTCTGTTCGATGGGAGCTTGTTGTCGTAAATTCCGACCGTGTGTAGGCTCCATTGGACATTTTCTGTCGGAATTACCGACAACAAAAATTTGAGAGCTGGTTCTCAAATTTTCTGACAACACAATCTGTTCTTGTAAATTCCGATCATGTATAGACAATTCCGATGCACAAAATTCCACGCATGCTCTGCGGAAGCGCTCGGACTGCTAAAAATAGCCCCGTAATGGAGATGGCACATTTGTCATGCTGTAACAGACTGAAAAACACAAGGCTGAAAAGCACAAATCATCTCTCACCATACTTCTTCTAACACGACTGGTATTGAACTTCCCTTTAACTGCTTGCCGACCGCCCACCGCAGTTATACGGCGGGACGGTAGCACTGCTGGGCGAGAGCACGTAGCTCTACGTCCTACCTTAAACTGCCGCCGGGGGCGCGCGCGCACGCCCCACGCTCGTCCCCCGAGTCCCGCGCACGTGCCCAGCGGGCGCGATTGCCGCCGGGCACGCCCGCTCGTTCGTTATAGAGCGGGGAATGGGAGGTATGTGTGTAAACACATACCTCTCGTTCCTGTCAGCGGGGGAAACGCTGATCTTCTGTTCATACAATGTATGAACAGAAGATCAGTGATTTCCCCTAGTGAGGCCACCCCCCCCCATACAGTTAGAACACAATCAGGAACACACTTAACCCCTTCCCTGCCCCCTAGTGTTAACCCCTTCACTGTCAATGGCATATTGATGGCATTGATCGCTATAAAAATGCCAATGGTCCCAAAAATGTGTCAAAAGTGTCCGATGTGTCCGCCATAATATCGCAGTACTGAAAAAAAACGCTGATCGCCGCCATTACTAGTAAAAAATATTAATAAAAATGCATTAAAACTACCCCCTTTTTTGTAAACGCTATAAATTTTGCGCAAACCAATCAATAAACGCCAATTGCGATTTTTTTTTAACGAAAAATATGTAGAATACGTATCGACCTAAACTGAGGAAAAAAAATGTTTTTTTATATATTTTTGGGGATATTTATTATAGCAAAATGTAAAAAATATTGCATTTTTTTCAAAATAGTCGCTCTATTTTTGTTTATAGCGCAATTCCGACAGAAAATGTCCAATGGAGCCTACACACGGTCGGAATTTCCGACAACAAGCTCCCATCGAAATACCACCAAAAGAAAGCTCTATTTGTGGGAAAAAAAGGACGCCAATTTTGTTTGGGAGCCACATTGCACGACCGCGCAATTGTCAGTTAAAGCGACGCAGTGCCGAATCACAAAAAGTGCTCTGGTCTTTGACCAGCAATATGGTCTGGGGGTTAAGTGGTTAATAGTGCTGTCGTATGTGTCGTATGTGACCGCGTTCTTGGCGTTCGGAATTTCTGACAACAGTTGTGTGGCCGTGTGTATGCAAGACAAGTTTGAGCCAACATCCGTCAGAAAAAAAGCCACAGTTTTGTTGTCGGAATGTCCGATCGTCTGTACGCATAAGACTAAAACTACAGTGGAACCTTGGATTACAAGGTTCCAGGGAAAGGCTCGTAAACCAAAGCACTCGCATATCAAAGCGAGTTTCCCCATAGAAGTCAATACAAACGAAAATAATTTGTTCGACATGTACTTCTATGGCATGCAATACCGCATGTGGCCAGAGGTGGGGGGCGCCGGAGAGCCTTGGAAATACTCGAGGACAGCTCTGCATGAGCTCGGAAACCCTCGGTAAGGCTCGGGAACGTAGTACTTCCGAGTGTTTCCACGTATTTCCAAACCGAGCCAGGATTTAATTTAAAAAAAAGGCTTGTATTGCAAAACACTTGTTAACCGCGTTACTGGCAATCCAAGGTTTCACTGTAAATTGAAATGCTGCCAAAATTAACGTTCTTTGGAGGAACCTGAGTTTGGACATCTCACTTGATATTGGCACTTTTAATAATGGGCTTTGCACTTAGTAATTTAAAATACGCACTTTATGAATTTTGAACTTTGTGGATATGATTATGCACTTTATTATTGCATTGTGCGTTTTATTTTATTATTAATTGTGTTTGTTTTTAATATTATGTTTTTCAAAATCTAAGGAGTGCCTGGACCCCCCCCCCTTTCCCTCCACTCTACTAGGAGGGTTGGAAAGCGCTGTATGACAACTCCTAATGATAATCAGACACAGGACCAGGTGGAGTAGTAAATTGTAAGGTGGAGATGAAGTCAACTTCATGACAGAGGGCAACACAAAACAGTCAAGTAGAGTGAAAATGCACTAAGTGGGATGTTGGGGCAGTTTTAGATGTATGCAAACTAAGCAGAAGGTCAGACCAAATGGCCCATGGTTGACAAGCAAGCAAATTCAAGCAGAGCCGGATTATACATAAGGCAACTTAAGCAGGAGCCTGGAGTCCAGATGTCCAGAAGTTCCAGAAAATCTTTAAGTTCCTGCATTAAACCAGATGGATAGCTCAATTAGTCTAAGTTGTGCACCTGCCTGTCGTGTCACAAAGGCGGATATAGGCAAATAGAGTGGGGTCATGTCAAAAGGGTGGCTTCTTTGTTCCTATTGCAATCCATGTCAGTTGAAGGGATGAGGTCCAAAACTGCTACCCTACCTATGGCTCCATTTTGCCCTAATCTATCTTTGAATCCAGGGATAGGTTGGGTTGATGCAAAGTTTTACTCAGGAAATTTAGACTATCGAGGCTCGTTGGATTTGAGAAGAACCTTTTCTCATTCACTGATGCAGGCTGAATCTCTGCCTGTCCAGAATGACGTTGTTGACATTCCACATATAGTAAAAGATTACTACTGCTCTACCAAAGCAATCCATGATCCATCCTCTCTGTTGCTGTCCCTGGACATTTGGTTAATTTTTGTTAATGAGAGCATACGGCGTACTTATAGGGCCAGATTCAGCAACACTTGCGCTGGAGTATTTCGATATGCGCCGCGTAACTGTGAAGATGCACCGTCGTTTCTATGTGCCCATACCCACCAAACTAGATGCGCCCAATAACGGGCCATTTGCGACCGGCGGAACGTTCCGACGCCAGAGTATCGTCAGCGCTTAATTTCGCTTGGCGCATCAGTCGCGCCTATTGATTTCCCCTGCAAATATGCAAATGAGGGATTTTTCCCAATTCACGAACGGATTAGCACCATACGCTGGCTACATGCGCCGCGCGTATCTCGTCCGTCCGGCGCAAAGTTATTTCTACAAAAGGCTGCTTTATCTTTACTCCAGACGATCACAGGTCAGCAGGAGAGCAGCTACAGCAGCGTTACCGACGAAACTAGCAAGCTGAACAACCACACTTGCAAGGACAACACCTCTGTGTGCCAACATGCCAGGGGCACTCGTGGTCCTAAGACTAGTACTGGGTCCCTCGCTACGGAGGAGGCGGGCACGTGAGAGGATATACCGCACGCGTATGAACCTCTTTGGCATGGGTGATGAGGAGGTGTATCGCCTCTTCAGATTCAGCCCTGATGTAATACTTGAACTAACCACAACCCTGCAGGATGACATCACCAGCAAGACACACCGCTCACAAGCAGTGCAGCCACTGGGGAAGGTCCTGGCAACACTTCATTTCCTTGCAAGTGGATCATTCCAGCATACAAGTGGAGTGGTGGCTGGGATGTCACAGTCCTCCATGAGCAGATGTGTGCACCAGGTTGTCCCTGCAATCCTCAGACGCATGTCCAACCAGTTCATCAGACCCACCACTGAGGAGCTGCGGGTGAAGGCAATGACAGATTTCTACAGCATTGCCAGATTCCCACGCACTGTGGGGGCCATTGATTGCACACATGTGGCCCTTCAGCCCCCCAGTGCCACAGAGCACATATACCGCAATCGGAAGCATTGGCATTCCATCAACGTACAGGTGATAGCCGATGCCCAACGCCTCATATGGCACGTCCGTGCCAAACACCCCGGGTCCAGCCATGACAGCTTCATATACAATCAGAGTCCCATCCCAGCAGAATTCGAGCAGAACATGTATGGGGACAGCTGGCTGGTTGGTGAGTGACATGGGTGGCAGCCATGACTATCCCCAGAAGTGGCACATGCACGACTAACATCCTCCTGTCTTTTCCCTTACAGGTGACTCTGCATATGCACTGGGACCCCATCTAATGACTCCTTTCCGCAACCCCCAAACCAGAGGAGAGAGAAAATACAATGAAGCACACATCAAAACCCGTGCAGTGGTGGAGCAAACATTTGGGCTCCTGAAGTCCCGTTTCCGATGCCTGGATAAGTCCGGGGGGACCCTATTGTATTCCCCTACCTTCGTGTGTCAGATCATCGGTGCGTGTTGCATTCTGCACAACTTTGCTATGAGAAAAGGCCTGCAGATTGACATGCGTGATGACCTGACCCCCGACCCACACAGTCCCCACCTGCCAGAGGAGAACCAGTCTGCTGATGGAAGAGCAGTCAGGAGGGTCCTCGCCGTAGGCATCTTTGGACACTAAACCAAAACATTAATCACACAGACAATGCACGCGTGTACACCACTGATGTCCCTAGATCACACACACCACATGCACATCGCATTGGATTAGCCCAAGTCCAGCATGTAGGACTTGGGAGCAGCAACGCCAGCATCAAGGCCCCAATGATGTCGCTGTCCATTCATACACCTTTCACACGTCATTCATACAGCCGTGGGGTTAACTTCACCACCACGGCCGAGGGTGACACCCCTTACTGGCAGGAGTGCCACCCCCTCACATTCACACACCATTCACACTGTCCCCTGCACTCCTGACCATGTGCAGTTCAAAAGAAATCAAATATCTCATAACCTGAGCAAGAAAATAAAATATAAACTCATAACCTGAGTATAAAAATAACAAAAAACTCATAACCTGAGTACTAAAAAAAATAAAAATGTAAACCAAATAAAAAAAAAAACCCTCATCTGGGATGACGGGGGCTCCTCCTTGGGGGCACTCTCGGGCTCCTCAGCTGCCTGGAGGGAGTGGCTGGTGGTGGGGGTGTGGGGGCATCTTGAGGAGGCTGTTCCCCGGGTGGGCCACTCCGGGCAGCTGTTGGCTGCATGCCCTCCAAGGCCACTGCAATCCGGCTCAGATAGAGGTTAGTCTGGGCCTGCATCCTCAACTGGCGGGTGACTTGATGCCGCTGGTCACGCTGCCGCTGCCTCCCCTCTTCCCGGATGGCAGCAGTGTTGGCATGTACGGCTGCTGTCAGGTGCCGTACATCAGCCTGCACCTCCCCCAGGCTGGTAACAAGGTTCTGAACACCACTGGGCAGCTGCGACATGGAGCCCAGGCTGTCAGCGACCCGGTCCAGGTGGCCAGCAATCTCCCCCATCTGCTGGGTCTGCTTGGCGTAGTCCAACACCACCTGGTCCTCGACCAGATCACACACCCCCCTGGTCTTCCGGGTGGCCTTCCTGGGGGCAGGAGAAGGTTGTCCCCGTGGGGATGGAGTCGCCCTTGAGGGGCTACCGAGGATGGGGGAGGGGATGACAGAGGGCCCTGCTGAAGAGGAGGACTCCTCCAACAATAAGATGAAGTCCTGTTCAGGGACAGGCTCCTCCACAACCACCTCTGCAGAGGTGGTGTGGGCACTCTCCTCCACCTCGGTCTCTTCAGCACCCAGGGGCTCATCATCACGATCCCGTTGGGAGGTTGGGGTGGACTGGCCGCCAAGAGATGATGGCCCAGCTCCGTCATCTGTGGATGACACAAAGAAGACACATGTTGGTGGTCCCACACACTTGGCACATGTACCCCCCCCACATGCAACACACCAAATAGGGGATAAAAAACACTTACCTGTCCTGGAGCCTTCCTCCATGGAGTCATATCCAGGGACCCCCTCCAACTGCTCCCTGTCCAGGCAGCGTGCGACCACCTCCTCCTCTGCGGTCAGGCTGACAGGACATTGGGGACCGCCACCTGTGCCCCTCTCATGCCTCCTGATGGTGGCCATCTTGCCCCTGACCTTGCGCCGCAAGTCATTTATTTTTTTCTGAATGTCAGAAGCAGTCCGGGTGGAGTACCCCAAGACATTCACCCTGGCAGCAATGGTCTCCAGGATGCCCTGCTTCCTCTCCCGGCTGGTCTTCTGGCTTTTTTTCCCATGGAGTAACTCATTAACAGACTCCATCGCTGATATGATGACCGAGACCTCCTGGGAATTAAAATTGAGGTTCCTCCTCTCTTTGGGGGTAGCGCGAGCAGCCATCACTGAGCAAAAGTATCTTCCCTGAGGTGGGGGGAAACGGAACTACTTTTGCGCCGGAATGGCGTTTCCGCCTGCGCTTTTAAGCGCCCAACGGAAGGCATTGCGCTGACGTTTCCCGGGAAGTGGTGCCGACGGAAGTTGTGAGCATGCGCACAAGGGGGCGAGTGGAGCCGCACTCACTGCGCATGCTCCGTGGATGATGCGCTGAACGTAAGCCTCTGCGCTGGGCTCCGCCCATCATTTACATATGATCACACCCACTTCCACTTGCGTCGGGTTACGCCAGCGCATTATAGTTACTCTGGCGCAAGTTTACGCGCAACTGCTATGTGAATAACAGTACTTGCGCTGAAAGGGTCGTCAGAGTAACGTAAATGAGAAGCGTTACTCTGGAGCAAAGATGCTCTCATCTACCTGAATCTGGCCCATAGTTTACCCACTTTTGGGCCCTGTACACACGAGGAGACATGTCCGATGAGACCGTTTTCATCGGACATGTCTCCAGGGATATTTTGGTCCGATGTGTGTACACAAAATCAGACTAAAATCCCGGTGGACCAGAACGCGGTGACGTAGAAGACACCGACGTGCTGAAACACGGAAGTTCAATGCTTCCACGCATGCATCGAATCAATTTGACGCATGCGCGGGATTTTGGTCCGATGTTTGGGCGTACTAACCATCGGACATGTCCGACGGACAGGTTTCCAGTGGACAAGTTTCTAAGCATGCTTAGAAACTTTTGTCTGCTGGAAACCTGTCCGCTAGGCCGTACACACGATCTGAACATGTCCGCTGAAACTGGTCTGCGGACCAGTTTCAGCGGACATGTCTCCTCATGTGTACGCGGCCTTGGTCTGTACACTTATGCTGCGTACACACAATCTGACATTACTACAACAAAACCACGGATTTTTTTCAAACTTATGTTCACCCAAACTTGTATGCAAGACAAGTTTGAGCCATCATCCGTCGGAAAAAAAACGTATACACGATCGCACAAATGTTGTCGGAAATTTTGACGCGGTGACGTACATCACTACGAGCCGAGAAAAATGAAGTTCAATGATTCCGAGCATGCCTCAAATGGATTGGCTTGGATTTCTGACTTTGTCTCCACCTCCTGACTTGGCACCTCACTGCCAGCACATTACTGACTTCTGCATGTTTCTGACCTTGAACATGATCCTGACCCTGCACCTGTTTGCCTGGCTGCTGCTGAACAAGGCTTGTGACCAGACTCCACACTACCACTGGAAGGACTTCCTGGCATCTGCACCCTTGCAGTCTCCCTGTTTCCACTACCAGGGGTGCTTTGGCTCCCTGACAAGGACACAGAAAGGAATACAAACCTACAAAATAGATTACAACACACACATACAAACATGACATTTGAATCCTACAAGGCTATTTAAAAACACCTAAACATATTAAAAAAATATGGGGATTTGGTCACACTATATGGTCATATACAGTAATGCTAAGCACACTAACTGCATCAAAGTACCCCATTATCAGTGGGTCCTACACTAGTAATAGAATGTAAGATCTCGCCTCTCAACCATGGGAGACAAACTCCTCTTTGTGAGAGAACTGAAAGGACTTCTCCTACGAACTGGTGGATACTATTAAGAGGTAATGAAGGGGGTATGGGCTGCACTGGCCCAAGGAACCTGGTCAGCATCCAGATAGTATGGATACAAAATCATACTTGGGGGGCACACCCTAAAAATGCATTTACATTCAAGATGGTGCTGCTATAAGCCCAACAAACAGTACAAAATAGATTACAGAGCATGCATAGAAAATTACATTTAAATCCTGCAAGGCTCTTTAACCACTTTAAACCCGCACACCATCAAATGACGTCCAAAAAGGGGATCTGTTATCCTGGGTGGACTTTATATGACGTCCTGTACTTTGTGCGGGGATATCTGAATGATGCCTGCACCTAGAGGATATCATTTTCTTCCGGTGGTGATCCTGCGCGGCTTCCGCCACTTGATCGTTCTTACAGGCGGCGGGAGGGAACAACCCCCCCTCCCGCCGCCATCTGGTGCTTCTCCGGGCTCTCCCGTCCCATTGGGGGCCCGGAGAGATGATCGCAGTCCGCCGGATGTGCAGCATAGAGATGACTGGTGACCAGATGGTCATCTCTATGACCGTCGGAGGCCCGGGCGCGATGTGATGACGTCACACTCGGGTACCTGTAAGTAAACAAAGCCGCAATTGCGGCTAGTGAGAATGAGATCTGTGAATTTTTTTCACAATCTCATTCTTTCCAGCCTGGAGGAAATATGTGGGGTCTTATTGACCCTGCATCTCTCCTTAACCACTTAAGGACCGCCGCATGTACATTTACGTCGGCAGAATGGCACCGACAGGCACATCAACGTATATATACGTTGGTGCCTTGGGGGGGTTCGGGGGTCCAATCGGACCCCCCCCGTACATGCGGCGGTCCACGCGGCTGTAGGAGCGATCCGACAAGAGGGGGCGGCTATTCGTTTTTGTCCGCCCCCTCACGATCGCTCTCAGCCAATGCGCGCGCCCGCCCGCCCTGTCACTTCCTCCTCCTGTGTAAACACAGGAAGGAGGAAGCGATGTGATCTCTCCCTCGGCGTTTTTTTCAACCACCGCTGAGGAGAGATCACAACACAAGTAAGTCCTGCACTAACACTACACTGACACACACTACATATAAGCACATTTAACCCCCGATCGCCCCCCCCCCCCTCCCCCCTGTCACAGTGTCACTGAATGCAGTAATCATACATGTATGATTACTGTATTTAGTGTCAGTGTGACAGGCAGTGTGACAGTCACTTAGTGTAGCCCCCGTACCCCCCCTAATAAAGTTTTAACCCCTTGATCACTGCCCTAGTTAACCCTTTCACTCCCTATTGCCAGCGTCACTAAGCGATCATTTTTCTGATCGCTGTATTAGTGTCGCTGTTCCCGCTAGGTAGCTAATTTTTTTTTTATTGCGATTTTTTTTACTAAAGACATGTGGCTAAATAAATTTTGGCCTAAATGTTTGACTAAAATTTAGTTTATTGATTTTTCTTATAACAAAAAGTAAAAAATATAGATTTTTTTTCAAAAATGTCGCTCTATTTTTGTATATAGCGCAAAAAAGAAAAATCGCAGAGGCGATCAAATACCACCAAAAGAAAGCTCTATTTGTGGGAAGAAAAGGACGCAAATTTTGTTTGGGAGCCACGTCGCACGACCGCGCAATTGTCTGTTAAAGCGACGCAGCATATTGGTCCGGGTCTTAAGTGGTTAAAGAGGACCTGTCACACACTATTCCTATTACAAGGGATGTTTACATTGTAATAGGAAAAAAAGCGATAAAATTTTTTTTTTTTAAAAAGTGTAAAATAATAAATAAATAAGTAAAATAAAATTAAAATAAGAAAAAAAAAATTAAAATAGGTATCTATTTACTCGGCGTAACATCATCTTTTATATTTTACCAAAAAATTGGGCTAACTTTACTGTTTTGTTATTTTTAAATTCATGAAACCAGTTTTTTTTACAAAAAAAGGCGTTTGAAAAATGATTGCGCAAATACCGGGCAAGATAAAAAAAGTTGCAATGACCGCCATTTTATTCCCTAGGGTGTCTGCTTAAAAAAAAACCATATATAATGTTTGGGGGTTCTGAGTAATTTTCTAGCAAAAGAATGATGATTTGTATATGTAGAAGAGAAGTGCCAGAATAGGCCCGGTATGGAGGTGGGTTTTAAAGCCCTGTATTGAAGGGGTTAAAAACACCCGAATATATTAAAAAAATATGGGGATTTGGTCACACTATATGGTCATATAGTGCCAAGCCAACTTACTGCGTCAAAGTACCCCATTATCAGTGGGTCCTACACTAGTAATAGGCACACCCTAAAAAATCATTTACATTCAAGATGGTGCTGCTATAAGACTAATAAACGATACAACATAATTACAGCGCACACATACAAAAATTACATTTAAATCCTTCAAGGCTATTTAAAATCACCTGAACATATTGTCTCCCATGGTTTCTCATCAAGAAATCTGACTAAAATCTCGATGAGAAAATAGAGAACCTGCTCTCTATTTTCTCGTTGTGATTCTCGACAGTGTTTTCCTGACGAGAAACCCGAAAGTGTGTATACTTACCTGTCGCCGTGGAAACCCACGCATGCTTGAAATGACTTTGACGCATGCGCGGTAGCTTCCTAGGTATAGGTAGGGTGTACCAAGATGGCGACAACGGCATCAAATGTGAAGAGCGCATGCTCGTCGTACGCAATGACGTCACCGTATTTTTGCCATTCAAAAGAACGGCGGTTCTTTTAAAAGGAGAGTCTGTACACTCGGGCGGCAAGAGATTCTTGCCAAGAATCTCGTCAGGAAAAACAACATTTTTTTTCCTGACGAGATTCTGTCCCGTGTGTACAGGGCTTAAGACACAGAATCAGGACACATGTCCACCAATCAAACTTTACAGCATACCAGCTTGGCCTCCAATTTTTTCAAAACCTCCTATAGTCCTGAAATCATACAAGATTTTTCATTATAAAAACAAAAAATTAGGAGTGACATAAAAGTTTTTGTGTGACCTTGTCCCACAGGAAGCGCAAGAGAATCTCCATTTTCTTCATGCCCCATATCAGAATGTATCAGTGAACTTTTTAATTGAGGGTTTAACCACTTGCTTACTGGGCACTATAACCCCTTCCTGCCCAGGTGAAATTTAAGCTTTCGCCACTGTCACACTTTGAATGACAATTGCGCAGTCGTGCGACATGGCTCCCAAGCAAAATTGATGTCCTTTTTTTTCCACAAATAGAGATTTATTTTGGTGGTATTTGATCACCTGTGCGGTTTTTATTTTTTGAGTTATAGACAAAAATAGAGCGACAATTTTGAAAAAAGCACAATATTTTTTACTTTTTGCTATAATAAATTCTCCATTTACAAAAAATAATTCTCAGTTTAGTCCGATACGTATTCTTCTACATATTTTTGGTAAAAAAATGGCAAAAAGTGTATAGTGATTGGTTTGTGCAAACGCTATAACGCCTACAAATTAGGGGATAGAATTATGAAAAACTATTTTATTATTTTCTTTTTTACTAGTAATAGTGGCGATCTGCGATTTTTGTCAGAACTGCGATATTACGGCGGACACAACGGATGCTTTTGACACATTTTTGGGACCATTCACATTTATACAGCGAACAATGCTATAAATATGCACTGATTACTGTATAAATGTGACTGGCAGGGAAGGGGTTAACTCTAAGGGGCGATCAAGGGGTTAAATATGTTCCCTGCTATGTGGTTCTTACTGTGGGGGGAATGACTGGGGGAGGTGACCGATGGTTGTCCCTATGTACAAGGGACACACAATTGGTCTCCTCTCCCTAACAGGACGTGGATCTCTGTGTTTTTACACACAGAGATCCACGTCCCTGGCTCGGTGATTGCCGATCGTGGGTGCCTGACGGACATCATGACCGCTGTGCATGCGCATCGGCACCTGAGTGACGCGGTGGCGCACGCGTCCCCCAGCGTGGGAGGCCAGAGGCCGTATGTTGACGGCCTCCCGGCATTTTAGAACCACCTTGTGGCTGTAAATAGTCAGCGGCCGGATGGCAAGTGGTTTATGAGCCTTCCAATTTCTAGACATTCAATAAGGTAATAACTCTTCCTTCTCTCATAATGGGTGAATTTCCAGGAAAATAGTAAGGAAGGAAAAAAAACAGGCAGTAAAAAAAAAAAAGGTCTCACATGACATGGAAATATGTTTATAGTAGGAGAATAGTTACTGTGTTTGCAGTTTAATGGCGGGCACATATATAAGCCAGAACGAGCTGTAGCAATACAAGCAAGGGTCATTAAACAGAACAATCTTTTTCCGTGCATACGGTTTATAGTGGTGGAAGCCACGTTGTATTACATTGATGGAGACACGGTTACTTACTTAGGAAAACATCTCCGGAGCAGATCAGGTTTTGTAGAAGGTCAAATGAGCCTTGCCTGTACTTGTGATTAATTAATGTCCTATGGAAGGAATACAGATCTACTAACCATATTGCTTTCTTTAAGAGACATTTCCGTGACAGCCCCTGAGTGTAAAAACATGTTCTGCTTTACAGGTCAACATCCGTCCAATAACACCAGAGCAGAGGGCCGTCTCCTTTTTTACTAGAGATAATTTGTTCAGTTTGATGATGAGGATTGAGCTAAAGACGGAAATTAGTGCTGCACTCAAAGCTATAAATTTAAAACCCAATTATATTGATGGGCCTGTTACGAGTGATTATAAATCGTGGGGCTTTATGGAAGATTACACTCCAGTCAAAATTGAAAAGTGTATTTGACATGCATATGGAAACATGTCCTGCTCCAGACTGCTCAACTGATTTAAAATCACTTTGCTGGCAGTATTCTGGTGTCCTGGCAACACCAATTGCTGATCCATTGGACTGTGCCCTTTGAAGGCTTAATGTTTTCTCTCTGAAATGTAACCCTGTGATGTATTTGCTGTTCGTTTAATAAAGACAACCTCGATGGTTCTTGGAGTGCGGCTGTCCATCCTTCATTAATTTCTTATGCTTGCCTAGTGCACTGCCAGCCCCCCCTTTATCCTGAGCCAGCCTGTGATCGCATAGCAGACCCACCTGGAGCGGTGATTTAATTTCTTCAATTCATTTTGGACTTTAGATTTAAGTGAACTCCTGTGATCCACAGAAGTATGGCCAAAAAAGCTTTAATCTAATCTCCTATTTAAGAGATACAAAGAAATGGACTTTGTAGTCACCAATTATAAAAATACAAATATATTTTATTTAATATATTTATTAATATGTATCCCATAAGGGTTGTTAAAAAAGAAAAAAGAGACAATACATAAAATCAAATTATAAAAGAAAACTACAGCAGCAACTGCAGTGACAACACATTAATCCAATAAAAGTACAGAAAGGGTCATCACATCTCACAAGGGACGTGTATGACTGTAATATACAATAGGACGAAGATTAACTCGACATGTTTCGCGGGGACAGCTTCTTCAGGAGCTAGAAATATCTCTAGAGAAAAAACAGACTATTATTGGTTTGGATTTACATAACATTATAAAAATGAAAATAAACATAAACAATTAAAGTAAAAATAAAAATAATAAAAATATCAACAAAAGGTTGATATAGAACTTATAATGTTATGTAAATCCAAACCAATAATAGTCTGTTTTTCTCTAGAGATATTACTAGCTCCTGAAGAAGCAGTCGCCGCGAAACATGTCGAGCTAATCTTCGTTCTATTATATATTACAGTCACGTCACTTGTGAGATGTGATGACCCTTTCTGGACTTTTATTGAATTAATGTGTTGTCACTGCAGTTGCTACTGTAGTTTTCTTTTATAATTTTATTTTATGTATTGTCTCTGTTTTCTTTTTTAACAACCTTTACGGGATACATGTTGATGAATCTATTTGTATTTTTATAATTGGTGCCTACAAAGTCCATTTCTTTGTACCTCTAACATTTGCTGTTCAAATATATTCTAGGACGTGGCACTGCGTTACACCCACAGTCCATCCTGTGGTTTGTGATCTACCAACAATTTAATACTAATCTCCTATGTAGCACGACCCCCTAAGGGGCTGCTTGGAATTACCTTCTCATCTGCACTGCCATGACCTGATGAACATTCCAACCCACCTGACACTATGGGTTCAGACATCTTTGCACCACCTTAAAGCAATAAGTCAGACAACTTTGTGCGTTTATGTTTTGATAATGTTTACTAGAACAGTTGAAAGAAGATATTGTCACAAAGAGGAGGTAATAAGTCTTCTGAGTTTTGGACAACAGTGCCAACTCAGCAAAGGAATTCCTCAGAATAACACAAACCAAATATTTGCAGGTCAAACAGTCTAATATATATACACATGTACAGTGGAGTTCTGCTTGCACCTGAAAGGATAAACAAGTTAGATGGTTATACTGACAAACATCTAAGGAAACCTTAGCCAGCCTATAAACCTTAAACCCTAATGAGAGGTCAGACTTAATGGCAATAGTATAAGAAACCTTGTAACAATAATAACAGCAATGTGCCCGTTGCTGATCTGATGGTCTCACTGGCATGTAGGAGCTCATTAATTGTATCCAATAAGATGTAATGGCAAGCAAAAAGATTTCTTGAAATAGTAGTAGCTAAATCTATTCACAGTGTTCAAGATGAGTTTAGTAAAGTATTCCCAAGGTAAAGATGTCTGTGCAAAGTGTCTCAGTGAAACTGTGATAAAAGGACTTGTAAAGGTGGGCCATTGCCCTCTCACCAATGACCAGGCTATTTAAGACCCTCTGGACAGCAGTTCCTGTAGTGACACACATGTGGTGGATCCACCGTATCGATTTCCAATGAAGAGCTCAGAACACAGGTTGGCGGGCGACTGAATGCTGAATGGATGTCTGACGAACAGCAAGCAGTGCTATGACCCTCTCATCCGGGTTGGAATGTGATAAACCGTGTGGTAGGCCACGACCTCTCTCTCTTTACACGTCTTGCGTGAGGCCCAGGAGAAAGAGGCAGGGCTTTGACTTCTTATATAGTTCCTCCAAGCAATCTTTCCGATAGTAGAAAACTTTCCTGGGATATGTAGCCAAAGTACGGAGTCATGTGAAGCAATTAACAGTCTTAGGAACTACTCATCACACAATCCCTTTAGCTCGGCTCACAAACATGATGTCAGTTGATAACACAGGGAAAGAAATACCGGAGGAACACTGTATAATTGTAGTCCACATTGATTCACAGAATCTTCAAGAAAATTTTAACGCAAATTTGCTCAACCCTAGCAGTAAGTATTAGCACATTTCATTTCAAACCACATCCAATAGATTTTGTTCGTCTTTAGAAAAATAGTTCACCTCTGCGTGAACATTATTGTCTCATCCAAACATCAGCCAAGCAGAATATTTTTGATTATGAAACAACATGCATCTGAGCCACCCAGTAAAGGAGGAAACCTATGTGAGATTGAGAAACACAAAATAAACAGCAATTACAGATGGTGAAAACAACCAATACAGTATTATTTTTCTAACAAGCAAGTAGGTGAGCTAAAGTTGTAAATTTTGTTATGTTTCCCTTAGCCTGAGTGTTCGATAATTTTCTGCACCTAGTTTTCAGAGAGCCTCTTACATGTGGGTGGTAGGGTCTTCTGCCAAAAGGCTGTGCTATTTCTTTCTGCTGCATGCAACATTATATGGGTTCAAACTGCCGCTGATTGCCACAGGTTCTTCTCCAAGATTAGTGCAGTGCAGCCAGGCACACAGCAACAGTCACTCTCTCTCTGGCTTAATGAACAGTCTAAAAAGATATAGATTGTAGAATAAACCTGGATGGGGCACAGATAGCTGTGGAATACTGAATGGAACACAGGGCTCAAGTCCTGCGGGAATGAGTGGGAACGGCGTCCCTGCACTTTTTTCACAGCAGGAACACAGTTACCTTTGCAGGACTAGAACAGCCGAGAGCAGCTGAGCCTCTCGAGCCAATCCTTCACTAAGCGGCGATGCCCAGCTCAAGTCACTGTCAGGCGCAGGCGAACCCTAGTAATTATTTATGTTACTGGCTGCAAGGCATCGAGGAAGTGACGGAATACCCGCACACTTCCCGAAGAATCCATATACAGGAAGCAACCAGTATCATAAAGGATTACTAAGGTACAGTGGATCAAAAAAAAAAACATGCGGTTTAGTAATTATGCATATGAGCGTATCAATGTCTTTCTTTTTTTTTAGTGGGGTAGTGGATCTTGGGTGGGAGTTCCCACACTTTGTTCCCCAGGACTTGACCCCTGATGGAACAGTAACAAAAGGACACTCTTTGTCATTACTTCTCTAAATAGTGCCCTTAGTGGGAGCCAAGGGAATAGACAGCATTGAGACTCCAAAAGAAATGTCCCGAGCCATGCAAACACTAGCACAGATGCACAAGGGATACCAGCAGTCACCAGGATTCTACACTCATGTCCCTAGATACTTGGATGCCTCCGTCAAATATCAGACAGACATTTCTCCAGTGAACTCTCCAGACCAGATCCTTAGTGATATCCTTTGATTTGTTCCAAAGATTTTCAGCAAAGCAGGCCCTCCAGATCTAGCATAGCTGGGACTTCGATGAGCACATGTAGAATCTCATGCCTAGAAGGGCAGCAGTCCTTCAGGTTGGGAACTTCTCTCCTGGACAAAAACTCGGCTGCTCCTGACCCCAGAATATCTATGTGCTCTCCAACCACCTCCCCAGGTATAGGCTGGAGACCCCATAAATAGTCACACTTCCCATTTGACCTGCTCCACTCCTATTTTCTGGAGCCTTCCAGAAGGCAGCGATAAGCAATCAAACCTGCACCCCGTGAGACTTTTATCAGTCCAAGACAATTAGCAACTGCTCAATTGAATACAGAGAAACCCAAAAATAACCAAATGTACCTAGCATCCTAGCGCCTAACTAGGAGGGTGCTACAGACAGGTTCAACTGGTGAACATGATGAAGTCATTCTTCTGAATGTAGCGTTAATTTAGGAGACAGGAAGGTATCTCTCTCATACAAAAAGTAAACATAACAAACAAAAAAATTCCCACATAACTAGTAAGAGTAAAGCTGGCCACACATAGATTTCTAACAGATTTCTAACAGATTCTTCCATCCATGCTGCATAGCGCAAATGGACAAATCTCCTGCTGTAGCCAATGTATACAATTGGCTGCATCACGACCACGGCTGCTGGAATCATTCAGGTGACAATTATTCACCTAGCTCCTTCATTTTTATTTAGTTGAAGAATATGGGGAAGGAGACAGCCAACAGGGTCACCCACTGGTTAAAATATGAGGAACTGGACAAAATCAAACAGTACATGGCCAGCTCAATGAGGAATTTCACCCATTTTAAAATAGCTGCTAACTTTTAAAAATTAGTAGACATGTGCATTCCTTTTCATCCGAATGCATTTTCGTCCGAATTTCGGGAATTTTCACTCTAGTTTAAAGAAACGATAATGAACTCGCAGTATCCAAAATCCTGAAAGATCCGACATAAAAAATGCTTTATTTTCGTTTTGTTGCGACAACAGTTCAATATAGAGAGAAGAGTCGACATGACGGTGACAATAGCGATCTGTGTCTATCAAACCTGCGGTTAAATGTGCCTAACCTAACTCTATTAGTCCAAGATTATTCGACATAAAGAGAAAAGATTTGACATGGAGATTCGACTAAGCAGTCGCCAGGAGGGCACATTCATGGTCAAATGCTCTGCCCATACGATATAGAAGAATTCTAATGTTGGTTGACTAGTAATAATGATAAATATAATTATTACTAGTCATACATCATTAGAATTCCACTATAGCTTGTGGGTGGAGCATTTGTCCGGAAATGTACGATTGCGGTGTCGTACAGTTTAGCTGCTTCGTCAAATCTTCTTAGAACATTCGAGAGACACCATCAGACTTCAATTGACAGATTCCACCTTAATTCCGATTTTCAGACAAATGCATTTTTTAATAAAACAAAATCAATAAAAACTAATTTCAGGAGTAACAAAATAAATACATTTTTTGGATGAAAACAAAATTCCGAAACAAAATATTGTTATTATTATATTAATGTGCACATGTCTAAAAATTTGGCTGGCACCGGCCCAAATAGGGCTAGGTGCCACGGACTAGTTGAGGAGATGGGACATTCAGGAAAGGGGTTAAATGAGTCTCTCCCCTCTTGAGTTCCCCCCTCCTTCCCCCTCCCTCTGGGAGGGTGGTGCTCTGACAGATAGAGCCAATTAAAGATGCCCAGGGGGGAGGTATTTGGGGTGGGCATGTGACCAAGGCTTCAAGGTGGGTTTCCCTCCCACCTTCTTCCTCTTACCCGCAGCAGCCCCCCAGCAAGTGAGCTCCTTACCTTCCTTGGCTGTGTCATGGCTGAAGACCTGCTGGGTTTGATCCAGGAGCGGATGCGGTCCGATGGAGGCTTCCTGGCTCGCTTCGCCGCCGATCTGGGGGTGCCTGGACCGTTCCCCTCGCTGTGGATGACCAGGTAAGGGGTCGGCGGGCTGTATCTGTTGCTGGAAAGGGGGGAGGAAGGGGCGGGGCCAAATCGCGGGTCGACGCGGTAGCCCCACCCCCTTCCTCTTCTGCTCCTCGTGTGTCTGCACAGAGTGTGTGCCTCTCCCCCTCCCTGTACTCCATCATGGGTAATGCTAATGTGCATGTTTCCAGCTCCTCGAGTAGCGAGGAGGCTGGCTTAGCTGCAGACATCCCCTCCGCCCCTGCCCCCACTGTAGATGTCCCTGCTACTGACTTAGCAGTGAATGTGCAAGCCCATCCTGCCCATGCCGCTCGCAACCCCCCCCCAGGCACCTGTGGATGCGGATGCTGGGGAAGATATAGTGTGTCCTTCTCCTCACCTAAACACATCCGCTGTCCCCCCCCATCGCCCACCCCCCCCCCTGCGAGTTTCAGGAGCGATCGGTCCCGTAGACGGGACATGCGGTCGGACTCCAGGTCCTCTTCGCGTAGTTCTGGGCGTCATGGGCGGTACAGCAGAAGCCGTCGCCGTAGATCCCCTAGGCGTCACAGCAGACACTGGCGTAGATCCATATCCTCCCGCTGGGGGTCACCATCCTCCTCTGGCAGCTCCTCCAGGAGCCGATCCAGGGGCCGCGAGGGTCGGCTTAGGTCTAGACAGGGTTCATCGAAGCGCTCCAGGAGGCCTTCTCACGCGGACCAGCCGTCCGGCGTGCCTGCTTCCTCTGTGGCTCCCGTGGCCACGACGGTTTCGGTGGCTTCATCTTCAGTGCCGGCTTTCCTTCCGCCTGTTCCCGCATCCGCTCCTTCGGTATTGTCAGCTGCGATACCTCCAGCGATCCCTCCTCCTCCTCCATCTTCGGCAGTAACTGGTGAGTTTGACTTCGCAGGGGCCTGGGGGGCCGGGGGTGGGACGCATGCTTTGGTACCGGCTTTAAAAGCATTATTGTCGCAGCTGGAGCCCGGCTCCCAGGGGGCGGTTACGCCTCCTGCAGGCAGGCGTCCTCCGTCTCCGCCATGGATCGGTGTACACAAGGAGTCCTTTTTCTGTGGGATTAGCCCGTTAGGATCACACGTTACTGAAGACATCAAACAAAAAATTTGGGAAAATAAGTACATAGATATATGGTCTTTGGTTTCAGCTGATCAGCATACCATTGATAAGGAGCGCAAGCCCTATACTGACAGGTCTTTTGAGCGTAGGCCCCGGGTTACCAGGACAATAGGTAACTGGTTGCAGGCTTTTGCCGTGCTGGGTGGTATTATGGGGGAAAAACACCCCGAGCGCTGTTCGGAGCTCTTCGTCTATTTGGACTCAGTATACAACGCCTATACAGTAAGTCCCATGGCGGCAGCGCTTGGTGGAAATATGACGAAGAGTTCAGAAGACGCTTGGCGTTGCAACCCGAGGTGGGTTGGGGCTGCAAGGCGACGGATGTCTGGCTGCGGCTTATGATGGCGCAGAGGCAGACTCCCTTTCTTGGCGGGGCCGCTGCCTCCTCAGCAAGTCAGCAGGGCGCAGCGGCCACAAAGAGACCCGGAACATGCTGGCTCTTTAACGAGGGTCATTGCAAGTTCTTCGGGTTGTGCAAGTTCAAGCACGAGTGCTCCTCTTGCGGTGGTGCCCACGGGGAAGTTCGCTGCCCCAGCGGCGCAAAACCGGTGCATAGGGGTACAGGGCCTGTTGAAGGGAAAGACGCCGGTGAGCGTGGAAGAGATGCTGCCCTGGCTAGAGCGTTACCCCAATAGGTCGGAGGCTGAGCAGTTGCGCATAGGTTTTTTGTACGGTTTTCTTATCCCCTTCATTCCCTCAGATTCACACCAACTGGCTGGCAATTTGCAATCGGCTGCGCTTTACCCAGATGCCCTGCGGGACAAGGTTAGTAAAGAGGTTAATTTGGGTCGCATTGAGGGTCCGTTTTCATCCCCACCATTTCCTAACTTGAGGGTTTCTCCTTTGGGAGTGGTCCCCAAGAAGGAGAGCGGTAAGTTTCGGTTAATTCACCATTTATCTTATCCCAGGGGCTCATCGGTTAACGACGGCATCTCAAAGGATGAGGCGTCTGTTTCCTATGTCTCCTTCGATAAGGCTGTGTTGTTGGTCCGACGGGCCGGCAGAGGTGCCATGATGGCTAAAACTGACATTGAATCGGCTTTTAGGCTGCTGCCGGTGCACCCGGATTGCTACCACATTCTGGGTTGCTGTGTGGATGGCCTCTTCTATTATGACACTTGTTTGCCTATGGGCTGCTCCATATCGTGCCACTATTTCGAAATGTTCAGTTCCTTTTTGGAATGGGTGGTACGATGTGCAACGGGTTGTAGATCCATCATTCATTATTTGGATGATTTTCTGATAGTAGCCCCGGCCGAATCTTCTCAGTGTCAATTTTTGCTGGATTTTTTCTGTGCTGTGATGAGCAGGTTCGGGGTTCCGCTTTGCGCAGAAAAAACGGAGGGCCCAATCACCAGGCTGTCCTTTCTGGGCATTGAAATCGATTCCCTTGAGATGGTCTTTCGGTTACCAGCAGATAAGCTCGGAAAGCTATTAGGCTTGATCGAGGGGTTTTGTGAAGTTCAAAAAGTTACTCTGCGGCAATTGCAGTCGCTATTGGGCCTCCTCGTCTTTGCATGTCGTATCATGCCGATGGGTCGTGTTTTTTCACGCCGGTTGTCTCTGGCCACCAAAGGGGCCAAGAGGCCTGAGCATCGCATCCGACTGACTTGTTCCCTAAAAGCGGACCTGTCAGTGTGGCGGCGTTTTTTGGGCACATACAACGGGCGCACGTGTTTCCTGTCGGTCGAAATAGGCAATCAGGAATTGTCTCTTTTCACTGATGCGGCTGGTTCGGGAGGGTACGGCGCGATTCTCGGGGCGAGCTGGAGCGCGGAATCATGGCCACTAGAGTGGCAGGAGCAGGGGTTATGTCGCAACCTGACTCTCCTTGAGCTTTTTCCCATCGTCGTGACGGTTGAACTTTGGGGGGGAGCAGCTCAGGGACAAAAAGGTATGCTTCTGGACCGACAATAGCAGTGTGGTGCATTGCATCAACGGTCTGTCTTCCTCTTCGCTGCCGGTTCTGGCCCTACTCCGTCATCTGGTGCTCAGATGCCTGGAGTATAATATCTGGTTCAGATCTCGTCATGTCCCAGGTGTTGATAACGTTATCGCTGACTTATTGTCTCGTTCTCGTTTCCAGGAGTTCCGGTCTCTTTGCCCGGGTGCGGATCAGGAAGGCCTGCCTTGCCCGAAGTCCCTATGGACCCTGGTGTCAGGACTTTGATGCCCCTCATTGCTGCTTCGGTGACTCCGGCTACCTGGTCCAATCATGGTAAGGCGTGGAATGCCTGGTTGGGGGTGGCGGGCGGCAGGGACGTGGCTTCCGGTGGGAATTTACGTTTTCAGGTTACGGTGGACTATTTGTTGAATTTGGAGCTTTCTGGTTGTTCCGCCGCAGTGGCTCAACGCCGCATGGGGGGGGTTGGTTTTCACTTAAAGCTGCACGGGTGGCAGGACTGCACAAAGCATTTCGGTATCCTGCAGGCATTAAAGGGTTGGCGGAAAAGGCACGGGAAAAAGGACGCTAGGCGTCCGGTTTCCTTTGCCTTGCTGAACTACCTTGTCGGGGCTACGGTTACGGTGTGTTCCTCTCCTTACGAAGGGCTTCTTTTTTCTACTGCGTTTTGCCTGTTTTTTTTTCGGAGCGTTACGGATAAGCGAGCTAGTGGCGTCCGCGACTATGGGTCCTGGGGGCCTTTTCAGGGATGACGTCCTACTGACTAACGGTGTGTTGCAGGTTCGGGTGAGAAGGTCTAAAACGGACCAGCTGGGAAAAGGTTCTTGGTTGCGCCTTGGGGCAGTGGGGGGCACACTTTGTCCAGTTGCAATGGTAACGGAGTTCCTGAAGGTGAGTCCTGTTGGGGAAAGG
Organism: Rana kukunoris; assembly: GCA_029574335.1. NCBI lineage: Eukaryota > Metazoa > Chordata > Amphibia > Anura > Ranidae > Rana > Rana kukunoris. The sequence goes on from CM056049.1 coordinate 669,969,820, forward strand.
TTTTTGGTGCATGCTTCGGGGGCCCCCCTTACACGGTACCAGTTCAGTTCGGTTTTCAAACGCTGCCTTGTGGCCGCCGGGTTTTCAGTGAACGATTTTGGCACACATTCATTCAGAATTGGTGCAGCTACGGAAGCGGCTAGGGCCGGGCTAGCAATGGGTGACATTCAAAGAATTGGTCGGTGGAAGTCGGGGTGCTATGCAGGTTATGTTCGCCCGGAATTGCTGCTATAATGAATTTTCCCCCTTTTTCAGGTCCTCGTGCGCCGGTGGTGCACATTCTGGGCCATTCATATATCCATTGGGCCGCGCAGAGGGCCATCTGTCGGCCGGGCGGCAGGTCCCTGGGATTTCCAGTGGAGGTTCATTGGAGAGGTATTGGGGGTCTCTCCTGGTCTCGGATATTGATGGAAGCCTTTCAGATTGGTGGAGTATCTCGGTCGCCGGTGGTGTTGGTAATCCATGCAGGGGGGAACGATATTCGCTCCCTGCGGGTTCCGGAGATCATTACCCTAATGAGAATGGATTTGGAGAGAATGGTGTTTCTTTTTTCGGAAATCATCTTGGTTTGGTCCGAAATTGTCCCTCGGGTCACCTGGCAGGAGGATAGGGATGCGGCTGCAATTGAGAGAGCTCGCAGAACAATTAACGCCCGCATGTCCCGGTACGTCAGGGCCAGGTCAGGGGTAGTGGTGAGGCACAGGCAGCTGGAAGGGGACAATAGGCGGCTCATGGGTCAGGATGGGGTCCATCTCAATGATATCGGGCTCGATATCTTTTTGTCTGGCCTTCAGGATGGCATTGAACAGGCCCTTTACATCATGGGTGGGGGTCGGAGCCCAGTGTGAGGGGCTGTGCTCCTCCTATGGAGGTAATATTAATGAAGGAACGGGGGAAGGCTATTATGCCCGTCGGTTTAGGCCGGCGGCTGGCTGGTTGGTTCCCCCTTGTAATCTTACCATGAGATGGTACTAAAGGTTTACAGATGTTTTATGGTTAAAGAAAAAATAAAGCTGTGGCCGACCCCTACGTCCATTCAAGGATAACATGTTGTCCGAGTCTTTATTTTATGGTTAAGGGGTGAGACGAACACATGGGTACGGGTTAATGGGTTGTTCAGGTAGTCAGGAACTTACCAGTTCAAGGAGTCCAACTCTGTCTCCCCAAAACTGATTTTCACTGATCCTTCTCTTCTCATCTGCTATTTACATTTTTGGAGCTGACTTTGACTTCCTGGTAAATCACAGTTGGCTCCCCACTGGACCTGTGCGAGATCTCATACCACAGTGAGACTGGTCCTGCAGCCTCCTGGAATGTGTGACTTATCCCAAGAGGCTGTGGGCAGTGGTGGGACTAAGTAGATGTCATTCTCGCTTAGGTGAGAATTGATTAAGTACCTGTCAAAAAAGGTACCCCGCTACCCATAAAAAATGTAAAAAAAAAATGCTCAAATGTATTATGCCACGTACACACAACCGTTTTTCATGACGAGAAAAATGCAATTTTTTTAATTGGTCGATAAAAACAGTCGTGTGTAGGCTCCAGAGCATTTTTCACATTGCCGCTTTTCTCGTTGTGAAAAACGGCCATGTGTAGGCTTTAACGACGGGGAAAAACATGCATGCTCAGAAGCAAGTTATGAGAAGGGAAATTTGCATAATCAGCCCAAAGGGTGGCACCATTCGAATGGAACTTCCACTTTATGAATGAATGAATGAAAACTTATATAGCGTGGCACATGCAAACTTAATCGCCTCTGGGCGCTTATTGTTCCTGTCTCCTTTGGTATCAAAAGAGATGAGTCTTGATCTTTCTCCTGAATTCTTAGTGGTTCTCCTCCAACCGAATGCTGGTTGGTAAAGCGTTCCATAGTCTGGGACCTTGTCTGGGTCCATAGTCTGGGCCGTTGTACGTCACCACGCTTTGCTCGTGCATTTTTTATCACGATCGTGTGTATGCAAGGCAGGCTTGAGAGGAATCATGTCGAGAAAAACTTTGGCCCAGATTCACGTACATCGGCGCATTATCGGTCCGGCGTAGCGCACCGCCATTACGTTAGACTTGCGCCATCTAGCCGCGTAATCCCCCGATTCACGTAGCTTTTGCGCAGGAAATTGCGCAAGCGTAAGGTTTTTTCCAGAGGCGTAAGGAGGAGTAATACAAATTGGGAGGGACGTGGGCGTGTTACATTGAAATGAGCCGTGACCCCATGCAAATGAAGGGCCGGCCGGCTCGCGCATGCGCGCTTGAACGAGACCATGTCAGCTCCGCTGTGCGCATGCTCACAACTCGGGAGCGGCGCAATTAGTGAAATTGGAAACTAGGGCAATGTTGTGAACTACGCAGACAGCATAAATAGACACACACAAACGCACTTGCATTGCAAAAGTACATCCCTTTGTGTCCCTTCCCATTTAACCAAGTGCTTTTGTTCCTGTTGTTCGTTGCAGTGTGTCTTGTAGTTGTCAGATTAGTGTTCTGTGTGATCAAGTGCTTGTTGGTATATTTGTGAAAGTGTATTTGATAAGTGTTTGAGAGACTGATTGTTTGATTGATATATTTTTGTTCGTTTGTTTTCTTGCTTTTTTTTTTTTTGGTGACTGTTTCTTGCTGAGTGCTAGTGTGATTTTTGGGTGTTCTTTTTCTCTTTGTGTGTGTTCTTGCCTGATTGGTTGTGCTTGTATTTGTGACTGATTTTTGGAGACTGGTAGTGAGTTTGTTTGGAAGTATGACTGAGAGAAAAAGAAAGCTCAATTTTACTGTGGGGGAAAAAAGAATCCTTGCCCGGGCCATTAGCGAGTATGGGCGTTTTCTCCACGGCCCGCAGAGTGCCACCACCACCCCGGCCAGGAGGAGGGAGATATTGGATAGGATCACGGAGCAGGTGAATTCCTCGGGGGAGGGGGAGACACGGACCCGGTCTGGGATCGACAAAAAAATAAATGATCTCCGGCGTCAGGTGAAAAAGAAACTGGCCGCAATGCATGCCCATGCCAGGGGCACAGGAGGGGGCCCACCATGCCGTATTAGGCTTACAGCGACGGAGCATGTGGTGGCCCTGACCTTTCACCGGCATGAAGTGGAGGGCCTGCCAGGCTTTGACACAAGTCCGGTCCCCGCGGTGCCAGGTAAGGTTTTTTTTCTATCAGGTGTGTAGCATGTGTGGGGGAGGGGGTGAAAAGGAATATGTGGCAAGTGTGTGGATCCTCCAACCTGTGAATGGTTTGTGTCATCCACAGATGTGCAGGAGGGTGCAGGGCCATCTGGACTGACCGCTCCAACACCAGGACAGCAGCCTAATGAGGCCCCCCCAACAAGGCCACAGTCCGCGGAGGAGGTTCGAGAGGAGGAGGACGACCATGAGGAGGAGGACGATCATGAGGAGGAGGGGAATCATGAGGAGGAGGACGATCAGGAGGAGGAGGAGTCAGGCACTGGACGAGTGGTTTGTGCGGACTCTTCCCCTCTGGCTGGCAGAAGCCTGCCCTCCCTAAGGGGGAGCCGCCCCCCCTCCTCCCCCAACATGGCTCCCCTCACAAGGGCCTCCCCTTCTCCCCGCCCACAACCATCAGCTGGAGGCAGGATGTCATCCCAGAGCACCAGGGGGGCGCCCAATCTCCTGCCCGCCAGTCTGCGAAGGGACCAGGCCCTCCAGACCCGCCATCTGGGACAGCTCTGCCAGACTTTTGGGCGGGTGGAGGAGAGCCTGTCCTCCATGAAGGATACGCTGGGTAACCTTGACTCCCACTCCCGGGCTTTCACAACCTGCCTAAATGAACTGCAGACTACAGCAGCAGGCGTTGGGCAGGATGTGAGGGCCCTTACCCAGGCTATCCAGGCCAACACGGCAACAATTGGTGCTTCCCTGGACAGAATTGCCGTGGCCTTGGAGGGCAGGCCGCCAGGTGGGCAGATATCAGGGGCTGCTCCTCCTTCCCCGGGTTTGCCCCTCCCCCATGAGTCTCCCCTGAGGGGCCGGGGCCGTGGCCGGGGGCGCCCCAGGCGTGGCTCACGCAGAGGGCAATAATTTTTTTTTCCCCCATTTTTTTTATTTTGCTGACATTTTGTGGTTTTTTGATTTTTTGCTGACATTTTTTTTTTTTTTTTTTTTTGCTGACATTTTTTTTAAATTTTGGGTTGTGCATGGTGTTTGAATGTGGGGGTGACATTCCTGCTGGAAAAGGGGTGTCATCCTCAATTTTGGTGGAGAAGGGTTCCCCAGGACCAGGGAGAAGTGATTCCCAGGTCCGTGTGAATGGTGTATGAATGTACAGTGACATAATTGGAGCCTTGATGTGGCGTTACTGCTCACCAGTCCTGCATGGTGGACTGGTGCCAATCCAATTTGATGAGGATGTGGGGTGTGTGTGCTAGGGACCATAGTGGTGTGCATGCATGCATTCTCATTGTGCCATGATTAATGTGTGTGTTTAACATGCAAAGATGCCCAATGTGAGCTGTCTCCTGACTGCTCTTCCCTCAGAAGACTGGGTTTCCTCGGTTAGGGGTTGATTGTCTGGTTGGGGGGTCAGGTCATCACGTAGCTCAACCTGCAGGCCCTTCCTCACTGCGAGATTGTGCAGCATGCAACATGCAACGATGATATGGCACACAAAGTTTGGGGAATACAACAGTGTACCCCCAGACTTATCCAGGCATCGGAAACGTGACTTCAGGAGGCCAAAGGTGCGCTCCACCACTGCACGGGTTTTGATGTGTGCTTGATTGTATCTTTCCTCCCCTGGGGTTTGGGGGTTCCGGATAGGAGTCATGAGATGGGGTCCCAGTGCATATGCAGAGTCACCTGGAAGGGAAAAGACAGGAGAATGTTAGTCATGCATGTGCCACTTGTGAGGTGTGCATCACGGGAGGGGATAGTCATGCCTGACTCCCATGTCACTCACCAACCAGCCAGGTGTTCCCATACACGTTCTGATCGAATTCCATTCGGATGTGGCATTGATTGTAGATGTAGCTGTCATGGGTGGATCCGGGGTGTTTGGCACGGACGTGCCATATGAGGCCTTGGGCATCAACTATCACCTGTACGTTGATGGAGTGCCAATTCTTCCGATTGCGGTACATGTGCTCCAGGGGGGGCTGGAGTGCCACATGTGTGCAATCAATGGCCCCGATGGTGCGTGGGAATCTGGCAATTCTGTAGAAATCTGTCATTGCCTTCAGCCGCAGGTCCTCAGTGGTGGGTTTGATGATTTGGTTGGCCAAGCGTGTGAGGATTGCAGGGACAACCTGATGCACACATCTGCTCATGGAGGATTGTGACATCCCAGCCACCACTCCACTTGTACGCTGAAAAGAGCCACTGGCAAGGACATGGAGTGTTGCCAGGACCTTGACCAGTGGCTGCACTGCTTGTGAGCGTTGTGTTGGGCTGGTGATGTCCTCCTGCAAGGTTGTGGTTAATTCCAGGATGGCATGAGGGGTGAATCTGAAGATGCGATACACCTCAGAATCACTCATGCCAAACAGGTCTATGCGTGTGCGGTATATCCTCTCCCGTGCCCTCTCCCGTGCCATCCTCCGTGCCCTCCTCCTTCTTTGGTCATCTAAATTCACTAGTGCAGCTATGAGCGACGATGCCCCTGGCATGTTGGCAGTCAAATTGTAGTGCAACACGTGTGTGTGGTCTGCTCCTCAGTAACGGTGTTGCTTTCTGTGAGATGTAGACGTTTTTTCAAAATTTAGACCAGCTTTTAGGTGCTCTAACTTTAGACAGGACATTTTGCTGTTGCGCACATCGCGTAGCCTGCGCAGCAACTGCGTTTTTTTGTGGATCTCCGCAACTCCCTCATTAGCATATTTGACTAGCAAATCAATGGTGTGTCTAGCGCATTTTTGCGCGGACGGATGCGTCTGTCTAACGAAATTACGCCGGACAAAAAAAAGTAGATTTCTGGCGTAATTCGTTTTCTGAATCGCGCGCATCTAAACGCACACGCACATTTAGACTTACGCACGCGCAACACCAGTTGCGCAGGCGTAATCGCTCTGTGAATCTGGGCCTTTGTTTTTTTCCATGTCCAACGTCGTGTGTACGCAGCATCAGGGTAGGGAGGAGGATGCGTGATACTTTTTGAGTGAAGGTTCACTTTAAGGGGGACTGGTTCTCTACAACATTAAAAAACTGAAACTCTTGGCAGATCCATGTATGTATTTTAAAGATTCACTGGCTTTAATTGATGTTAATATAGTTCTCACACAAGTCAGAAAATATTAGGTCAGGGTGAATGTAGATCTGTCATCAGCTTGTACTTAAGACAACATTTTGTGAATCAGCTCTGCATGGAGCCAGGATGTGTCAGTATACCCAGTGTACTGTAGGTTACACAGATCTATCCCATACAGATGTATGAGTCAGATGTTACATTATTGAACATACAAGCTTTGTCTAATAAGAGCTCCCGGGTGACTTACCTAGTGCGTTCCCAACACTCGGCAAAGGAATGCTGATATGCAGTTCTTATTCCAGACAATAGCGTGATTATTGTTGCATACAGGCTTTATCCTTCTCTAACAATACTTTGCATAAGTAACATATTGTAATGGAAAAAGAGATCACAGCATATTGGTTCTGCATTCCAGCAGACATATTCATCACTCTCTTTTAATTTTTGCATTTAGGATTTTTTCTTGCGTTGGAAAACTTCAATTTCAATTTTAATATTATCTAGAGTAGTAAAAATAAAAATATTTTTGAATACTATTTAACCACTTGCCTACTGTGCACATATTCCCCCCCTGCTGCCCAGATGAAATTTCAGCTTCCGGCACTGCGTCGCTTTAACTGACAATTGCGCAGTGGTGCGACGTGGCTCCCAAACAAAATTGACGTCCTTTTTTTCCCACAAAAAGAGCTTTCTTTTGGTGGTATTTGATCGCCTGTGCAGTTTTTATTTTTTGGGCTATAAACCAAAAAAGCGGCAATTTTGAAAAAAAACACAATGGGCCAGATTCAGAATGTAGTTACGTCGGCGTATCTAGAGATACGCCATGTAACTACTGAGAATAGCCGGCGTATCTTTCTTCTGTATTCAGAAATCAAGATACGCTGGAATTCAGCTAAGATACGAACAGCGCAAGTCTGTTACACCGTCGTATCTTAGTTGCATATTTATGCTGGCCGCTAGGTGGCGCTTCCGTCGATTTACGCGTCGAATAAGCCGATTCACAAACGTACTTGGGGCCGGGCGTCGTATTTTATGTAATTTGCGTAAGCGTTAGTCCGGCGTAAAGTTACCCCTGCTATATGAGGCGCAGCCAATGTTAAGTATGGACGTCGGGACAGCGTCGAATTGTACGTCGTTTACGCCGTTTGCGTAAATCGTTCGGGAATGGGGCTGGACGTAAGTTACGTTCATGTCGTTTTCATTGACTACTTGTGATGTGATTTTGCGCATGCGCACTGGGATACGTCCACGTTCAGAAAAAAAGTAAATTACGCGGGGTCATGATTCATTTACATGGATCACGCCCCCTACCTGCCTATTTTGAATTAGGCGCCCTTACGCCGGCCAATTTACGCTACGCCGCCGCAACTTACGGAGCAAGTGCTTTCTGAATAAGGCACTTGCCTGTAAAAGTTGCGGAGGCATAGCGTAAATAGCATACGCTACGCCGCCGGAAAGATACACAAGTGTATCTGAATCCGGCCCAATATTTTTTACTTTTTGCTATAATAAATATCCCATTTAAAAAAAAAAAAAAATTGTCTCAGTTTAGGCCGATATGTATTCTTCTACATATTTTTGGTAAAAAAAAAAAACAATCGCAATAACCGTATAGTGACTGGTTTGCGCAAAAGTTATAGCGCCTACAAAATAGGGGACACAATTATTAATTTTTTTTTCATTATCTCATTTTTACTAGTAATGGCAGCGATCTGCGATTTTTATTGAGACAGTGACATTATAGCGGACACATCAGATACTTTTGACACATTTTTTGAACCATTCACATTTATACAGTGAACAGTGCTATAAATATGCATTGATTACTGTATAAATGTAACTGGCAGGGAAGGGGTTAACCACTAGGGGGCGGGGAAGGGGTTAAATGTGTAGCCTAGTGAGTGATTCTAACTGTAGGGGGAAGGGGGGTGAGTGGGGAGGTGACCGAACTGTGTCCCTATGTACAAGGGACACAGCATCTGTCTCCTCTCCCTGACAGGACGTGGATCTTTGTGTTTACACACAGAGATCCACAGTCCTGCTAAGTTACTGGGCAATCGCGGGTGCCCGGCGGTCGAACGCGCAACGTGTTCCCAGTAACGCAACGGGTGCGCGCCCCCTAGCGGCTTTAAAAGATGAGGACGTCATATGACGTCCTGTCAGAATAACTGAGCTACCTGGTAGTATAGTGGTTAAAGAGACCATATCAACAAAAACATGCAGGTAAAAAGCCAAGAACAATCATGCAATTCAAATGTCTACTTTTTCTAATTTTTCTTAACCTGCAATGTGCCCTTGAACTTGCTAGCAAATTTGAATACTCCAGAAAGAGTCAGTTTCCTCATTCCTCTCTGCACATTATAACCATTTCCTCTTCTGGGAGTGTCTAAATACTGACTGTGCTGGGGCAGATCCTCTGCACCTCCCTTCACTTCCCTAGGTAGCCTTTTATGCAGCTGTCAGGTAGGAAATATTATAGATCCCTGGTGTCCATTGTTAAGTTTGGCAGCAAATTCCTTCCTAGGCATAGGTAGGGTGCAGCAAGACGGCGGCCACGGCATCGAATGTGACGAGCATATGCTCGTCATACGTGATGATGTCACTGCGTTCTTGCCATTCAAAAGAACCACGGTTCTCTTGAATGGAGTGTCTGTACACTCAGCCGGAAACGTTTTTTTTCCTGACGAGATTCTGGCCCGTGTGTACAGGGCTTTAGTTTTAGGACTAAAATGGCATTTTAGTTGTAGTCCCATTTTAGTCTTCTGCAATTGTTTTAGTTTTAGTCCTTTTTAGTCCTTTTAGTCCTATTTAGTCAACTAATTATCCAGTATGTTTTAGTCGACTAAAATCTCAAGTACATTTTAGTTGACTAAAACTAAAGTATTAATTATAATACTGGAGTGAAAAATCTAATCATCTAATTATCTAATTATGTTATTATCTATGGTATTGAGGTATGAACATGCACTACAGACCAGTGATAATTTTAAAGTCAAATTTTAATTTGGAGAGAAACTTTTTGAGTTAAAAAATATGACAACAGTAAAGTTAGTCCCCTTTTTTGTATATTGTGAAAGATAATCTTACGCCGAGTAAATAGATACCCAATATGTCACGCTTCAAAACTGCGTCTGCTTTTGGAACGGCAACAAACTTTTATCCCTTTTAAAAAATTATACAGGTTGCGTGTTTTGAGTTACAGAGAAGGTCCAGGGCTAGAATTATTGCGGCGATAACTCATATGTGTGGTTTGAACACCATTTTCATATGCAGGCGCTGATCACGTATGCGTTTGCTTCTGCACACAAGCTTTTATTTTTATTTTTATTTTTTAAACTGTTCTTTAACCACTTAATATATACGGCCTCCAGCCACTGCGGGGCACTCACGTGCCCGCCCCATCGCTGAGATGCTGATGCGCATGCCTGGCAGCCGCGATATCCGCCAGACACCTACGATTGGCAGTTACAGAGACAAGGACGTGGATCTGTGTGTGTAACCACACAGATCCACGTCCTGTCAGGGAGAGAGGAGACCGATCTGTGTCTCTATAGGGACATAGGAACACAGAACGGTCACCTCCCCCAGTCAGTCCCTCTCCACACACAGTTAGAACACAATGCAGGGACATGGGAACACAGACCAGTCACCTCCCCCAGTCAGTCCCCCTCCACACACAGTTAGAACACAATGCAGGGTACACATTTAACCCCTTCCTCGCCCCCTAGTGTTAACCCCTTTAATGCCAGTCACATTTATACAGTAATTAGTGCATATTTATAGCACCGATCGCAGTATAAATGTATAAGTATAAGTGTGAATGGTGCCAAAAATGTGCCAAAAGTGTCCGACGTGTCCGCCATAATGTCGCAGTTCCAATAAAAATTGCAGATCGCCGTCATTACTAGTAAAAAAAAAATGATAGTAATAATTCTGTCCCCTATTTTGTAGGAGCTATAACTTTTGCGCAAACCAGTCGCTTATTGCGATTTTGATATTTTTTACCAAAAATATGTGGAAGAATACGTATCGGCCTAGACTGAGAATTTTTTTTTTTTTTTTAAATTGGGATATTAATTATAGCAAAAAATAGTAAAAAAAAAAGTAAAAAATATTGTTTTCTTTTTAAAATTTACGCTCTTTTTTTGTTTATAGCGCAAAAAAAAAAACCGCAGAGGTGATCAAATACCACCAAAAGAAAGCTCTATTTGTGGAAAAAAAAGGACGCCAATTTTGTTCGGGAGCCACATCGCACTACTGCGCAATTGTCAGTTAAAGCGACGCAGTGCCGGAAGCTGAAATTTCATCTGGGCAGGAGGGGGTATATGTGCCCAGTAAGCAAGTGGTTAAAAAAAATGTTTTTTTTTATTCCTAATTCAAGGAATGTAAACATCCCTTGTAATAGAAAAAAAGCATGACAGGTTTAAATATGAGATCTGGGGTCAAAAAGACCCTGCTATGGCATGGATAAGGGTGAGGGCCATCTTTCCCTCACTCGTCTCCATACCCAGGCACAGGAAGGACCAGATCGCCTCCGCCGCTGCTGACGGCCCTTCTCCCGCCACCAATAAAATTGACAGCACTGACAGCCCCGTTCCCGGATTACCTTGTTCCAGTCCCGCAGACCCGCACATAAGGCTTTGGCCGCTCGGCTCAGCTCTCTTGCAACATGACATCACACAACACGCTCAGGCACCAGACCTCACCCAACGGTGCCACGAGAAAACACTGTGGCAGGCACTAGGATGGTCCTGACCAGCTTTAGGCCAGAACTGCGCATGTACAGTTCCAAGCCGAGCATCACAGCCTTAGCTTGAAGTGGCAACCTTTTCCTTTCATTGGCATTTACTGGCAGGAGAAAAGTGCCCATTTTTTTACTGGCTGCCAGTAAAAATACCAACAGTTGGTAACACTGACATTCAGTATCAAGCTATGTCCGTAGACAACCAACTCATGAACCTCAGGTCTCTAGACCCAACAAAGTAAACAATCAGCGTGTGAAACTATGTGAGAAACTGAAGTAGACTAGAAAACAGTAAATTGGCCTTATATCTGTGAGGTTTTATTTTATCCGCTTTGATAAACAGACACAGAAACACGACTTTAACAATGTTTAGAGAATGTTGTACAGAGATCTGCAATTATATCCCTTTTTGTTTGAATTTCTGAACAAGCGTTAACAAAGATAAACATTTACTAACCATAATAAGTGCTGGAAATGATAAGATACACAGAATACAAGGGGGGAAGCAGCTGTTATCCTGCCAAACAGTAGCATTTGTCCATAAAATAAAAATACATTTAAAAAGTATTGCAGAATTTTATGTTACTGCTGAAATATGTTTATATAAAGAAATCATGTATTTAAAAGGGCCCATACAAAATCGGGGAATTAATGTGCTTTCCTGATTTTTGGCTTGGCATCGCTTTTTGATACCCAGAGCTGGCAGCTTGGGTGATGCTTGGCACGGGTCAGAACTGCCTACAGGGGACCCTTCTAAGGTGTATGTCTAGGCAAAATAAAAATGAGAACATATTTCATGAATTTCTACAATACATGTACAAGATTCAACCATTGTGGCAAATGGTAGTGCAGCAGCAGCAGCAGCAAAAGGAGAATATGATTTTTGTAATGATTTAATATGTAGAGTAATGTGAACACACCTGAGGGGGTCGCTGAACAGATGACTAGGAGCTTTGAGTTAAGAGCCTCCCATGTTGGGTTATCTCCACCAGACTAAACGTCCAGCTGTGTCTGAGATGAATATGTGTGAACTTCGTATGTTACATTTTAATCATACAGTAATGTTTGTATTGTATGTATGTTTCTCTAAAATAAAATAAAAAATTATATTTGAAAAAAAAATGGTTAATCCTGCATTTCGTGTAAAAAGGCTGTTTGATCCTGTCTTCACTGATCCTCCCCTTCTTTTACTATCCCTGATCCATCTGCTGATAGTACAGAGCCTTGGAATCACTCTGCACATGCTCAGTTTGGTATGTATTGCTAGAGAGATTTGTTTTCCTGGGGGAAAAGGTGCCTGTGATCAGCACAGGGCTAATCAGCACTGTCCAGGCAGAGGGTCAGGGGTCTTGCTGCCTCATACAACAGTCAGAGTAGAATAAAATCTCCTCCTACAAGCTTTAACCAGACACTAATAGAAGTCAATATTTACAAAAATAATTGCATATCCATGTTCTGTGTACTGTAGGAGACCAAATATAGTGAATGCAGGGTCCTGGGTTTAGTAACACTTTAAAAAAGTACATTTCGATATTTTAAAATCTGCCAATTTCGTTAAAAAAAATCTGATGATCCTGTCGTGAAGGTCTTTGTTTAGGCATTTTCTGTTAGGCCGCGTACACACGATCAGACCAGTCCGATCAAACTGGCCTTAAGGCCAGTTTCATCAGACCAAATTGATCGTGTGTACGGCCCATTGGACCAAAGTTTTAAAATTTGCTTTAAAATCTGTCCGATGGACGCCTGTCCGTCGGACCAAAACGATGGTTAGTACACAAAAGCTTCGGACCAAAAACCCGCGCATGCTCAGAATCAAGTCGACGCATGCTTGGAAGCATTGAACTTCGTTTTTTTCAGCACGTCGTTGTGTTCTACGTCTCCGCGTTCTGACCCAATCGGATTTTGGACTGATGGTGTGTACGTACATCAGACCATCAGACCACTTCAGCGGTGGCCTGATGAAAGCGGTCCGTTGGACCATTCTCATCGGACCGGTCTGATCGTGTGTACAGGGCCTTATGGTGACAACGCTCTGTTGCCGTCTCACAAAGTGGTCACAATACACAGTGCTTATACAAACTAAATGTCATTAAGTTAGGGTCTCCATGAATTATAGTGGTCGTAAACCCCAAAAAAAGGCTTTATGCAACACTCCTAAATGGTAACATTAAAGCGGAGTTCAACCCAAAAATCGAATTTCCACTTTTTGGAATCCTCCCCCCTCCGGTGTCACATTTGCCACCTTTCAGGGGGGAGGAGGAGGCAGATACCTGTGTAATCCAGGTATTTGCTCCCACTTCCGGGCATAGATCACTGCAGTGACCTACGCTATGTCTGGCACCTATTCCCCCCCCCCCCCTCGCTGTCCTCTGGGAGACACACATGTCCCAGAAAACAACAGGGACAAGTGGGATCGCGCAGTGCGGAGTAAGGCTTCACTTCCTGATTCTCTTACCGAAGATGGCGGCGGCAGCACCCGAGAGCCGAGGGAGACATTGCGGGTGCCCAGGACAATTAAGTGTCCATATACAGTGCCTTGCGAAAGTATTCGGCCCCCTTGAACTTTGCGACCTTTTGCCACATTTCAGGCTTCAAACATAAAGATATAAAACTGTAATTTTTTGTGAAGAACCAACAACTAGTGGGACACAATCATGAAGTGGAACGAAATTTATTGGATATTTTAAACTTTTTTAACTAATAAAAAACTGAAAGATTGGGCCTGCAAAAATTTTCAGCCCCCCTAAGTTAATACTTTGTAGCCACCTTTTGCTGCGATTACAGCTGTAAGTCGCTTGGGGTATGTCTCTATCAGTTTTGCACATCGAGAGACTGACATTTTTGCCCATTTCTCCTTGCAAAACAGCTGGAGCTCAGTGAGGTTGGATGGAGAATGTTTGTGAACAGCAGTTTTCAGTTCTTTCCACAGATTCTCGATTGGATTCAGGTCTGGACTTTGACTTGGCCATTCTAACACCTGGATATGTTTATTTGTGAACCATTCCATTGTAGATTTTGCTTTATGTTTTGGATCATTGTCTTGTTGGAAGACAAATCTCCGTCCCAGTCTCAGGTCTTTTGCAGACTCAATCAGGTTTTCTTTCAGAATGGTCCTGTATTTGGCTCCATCCATCTTCCCATCAATTTTAACCATCTTCCCCGTCCCTGCTGAAGAAAAGTAGGCCCAAACCATGATGCTGCCACCACCATGTTTCACAGTGGGGATGGTGTGTTCAGGGTGATGAGCTGTGTTGCTTTTACGCCAAACATAACGTTTTGCATTGTTGCCAAAAAGTTCGATTTTGGTTTCATCTGACCAGAGCACCTTCTTCCACATGTTTGGTGTGTCTCCCAGGTGGCTTGTGGCAAACTTTAAACAACACTTTTTATGGATATCTTTAAGAAATGGCTTTCTTCTTGTCACTCTTCTATAAAGGCCAGATTTGTGCAGTATACGACTGATTGTTATCCTATGGACAGAGTCTCCCACTCAGCTGTAGATCTCTGCAGTTCATCCAGAGTGATCATGGGCCTCTTGGCTGCATCTCTGATCAGTCTTCTCCTTGTATGAGCTGAAAGTTTAGAGGGACGGCCAGGTCTTTGCAGTGGTCTGATACTCCTTCCATTTCAATATTATTGCTTGCACAGTGCTCCTCGGGATGTTTAAAGCTTGGGAAATCTTTTTGTATCCAAATCCGGATTTAAACTTCTCCACAACAGTATCTCAGACCTGCCTGGTGTGTTCCTTGTTCTTCATGATGCTCTCTGCGCTTTAAACGGACCTCTGAGACTATCACAGGTCGCAAAGTTCAAGGGGGCCGAATACTTTCGCAAGGCACTGTATTAAAAGTCAGCAGGTGCAGTATTTGTAGCTGCTGCCTTTAATTATTTTTTTTGGTGGAACTCCGCTGTAATGCCTTTTTTTTGTTTGATATAGGTTTTGTTCAAAATACCCTATTGGAAGTCCACAGAGCTTGAATTCACCGAAGTTAAAAAAAATGCCTGACTAGGACCATAATAAATGAAAAACTGAACGCTCTCTCATCTGACACCCATAACAAATTGTTTAATCCCTAGTCTAGTCCCTGTGGATAAATTGTAATAATAACTGGTAAATGGTGTTGTGCTGCTTGCAATCTACATAGATAACAATCAGAATTTTTGTACTCCAAACCACCTCCTTAAATAATATGTAACGCTCAAATATTCACATGTGTTAGCATGGGCGTCCGCTGAATTTTTTTCAGGGGGGGGCGCTTTGGCAGCGGTGATACACAGTCGCGTTTAAATGTAAACACCCCACTGTGCTCCCCGCATCTTTCAATATCTCTTTGTCCCTACTGTGTACCCCCTCTCCACAACTACACCTCTGGACCCCTTTACATTACACAGCACCTCACAGCTCTGGACCCCTTTACATTACACAGCACCCTGCATCACTGGACCTATTTCTATTATTACAGTGTTATACAAAATGAAATGGTTCAACTCACTTGTCAAAACATTCACCCCCCACAGTGGTGTAGTAGTATATCCTCCTCTGCCCAATTCACTCCCCCACAGTAGTGTAGTGTCCTGACCTAGAGGAGTGCCACTGCCTAAGAGCCGCTGAGACCACTGCCGAGTGCCTTGCCTTTCCTTGATCCCTCCTCCATGTTCCATCCCTCCTGTCACCATCACACCATCCCTCCTGCCTCCATGATCCATCCCTCCTGTCACCATCACACCATCCCTCCATGATCCATCCCTCCTGTCACCATCACACCATCCCTCCTTCCTCCATGATCCATCCCTCCTGTCACCATCACACCATCCCTCCTTCCTCCATGATCCATCCCTCCTGTCACCATCACACCATCCCTCCTTCCTCCATGATCCATCCCTCCTGTCACCATCACACCATCCCTCCTTCCTCCATGATCCATCCCTCCTGTCACCATCACACCATCCCTCCTTCCTCCATGATCCATCCCTCCTGTCACCATCACACCATCCCTCCTGCCTCCATGATCCATCCCTCCTGTCACCATCACACCATCCCTCCATGATCCATCCCTCCTGTCACCATCACACCATCCCTCCTTCCTCCATGATCCATCCCTCCTGTCACCATCACACCATCCCTCCTTCCTCCATGATCCATCCCTCCTGTCACCATCACACCATCCCTCCTTCCTCCATGATCCATCCCTCCTGTCACCATCACACCATCCCTCCTCCTCCATGATCCATCCCTCCTGTCACACCATCCCTCCTTCCTCCATCCATCCCTCCTGTCACCATCACACCATCCCTCCTTCCTCCATGATCCATCCCTCCTGTCACCATCACACCATCCCTCCTTCCTCCATGATCCATCCCTCCTGTCACCATCACACCATCCCTCCTTCCTCCATGATCCATCCCTCCTGTCACCATCACACCATCCCTCCTTCCTCCATGATCCATCCCTCCTGTCACCATCACACCATCCCTCCATGATCCATCCCTCCTGTCACCATCACACCATCCATGATCCATCCCTCCTGTCCATCCCTCCTTCCTCCATGATCCATCCCTCCTGTCACCATCACACCATCCCTCCTCCTCCATGATCCATCCCTCCTGTCACCATCACACCATCCCTCCTTCCTCCATGATCCATCCCTCCTGTCACCATCACACCATCCCTCCTTCCTCCATGATCCATCCCTCCTGTCACCATCACACCATCCTCCATGATCCATCCCTCCTGTCACCATCACACCATCCCTCCTTCCTCCATGATACATCCCTCCTGTCACCATCACACCATCCCTCCTGCCTCCATGATCCATCCCTCCTGTCACCATCACACCATCCCTCCTTCCTCCATGATCCATCCCTCCTGTCACCATCACACCATCCCTCCTTCCTCCATGATCCATCCCTCCTGTCACCATCACACCATCCCTCCATGATCCATCCCTCCTGTCACCATCACACCATCCCTCCTTCCTCCATGATCCATCCCTCCTGTCACCATCACACCATTCCTCCTTCCTCCATGATCAATCCCTCCTGTCACCATCACACCATTCCTCCATGATCCATCCCTCCTGTCACCATCACACCATCCCTCCTTCCTCCATGATCCATCCCTCCTGTCACCATCACACCATCCCTCCTTCCTCCATGATCCATCCCTCCTGTCACCATCACACCATCCCTCCTTCCTCCATGATCCATCCCTCCTGTCACCATCACACCATCCCTCCTTCCTCCATGATCCATCCCTCCTGTCACCATCACACCATCCCTCCTTCCTCCATGATCCATCCCTCCTGTCACCATCACACCATCCCTCCTGCCTCCATGATCCATCCCTCCTGTCACCATCACACCATCCCTCCTTCCTCCATGATCCATCCCTCCTGTCACCATCACACCATCCCTCCTTCCTCCATGATCCATCCCTCCTGTCACCATCACACCATCCCTCCATGATCCATCCCTCCTGTCACCATCACACCATCTCCTCCTCCATGATCCATCCCTCCTGTCACCATCACACCATCCCTCCTTCCTCCATGATCCATCCCTCCTGTCACCATCACACCATCCCTCCTCCTCCATGATCCATCCCTCCTGTCACCATCACACCATCCCTCCTTCCTCCATGATCCATCCCTCCTGTCACCATCACACCATCCCTCCTTCCTCCATGATCCATCCCTCCTGTCACCATCACACCATCCCTCCCCTCCATGATCCATCCCTCCTGTCACCATCACACCATCCCTCCTTCCTCCATGATATATCCCTCCTGTCACCATCACACCATCCCTCCTGCCTCCATGATCCATCCCTCCTGTCACCATAACACCATCCCTCCTTCCTCCATGATCCATCCCTCCTGTCACCATCACACCATCCCTCCTTCCTCCATGATCCATCCCTCCTGTCACCATCACACCATCCCTCCAGTCACCATCACACCATCCCTCCTTCCTCCATGATCCATCCCTCCTGTCACCATCACACCATCCCTCCTTCCTCCATGATCCATCCCTCCTGTCACCATCACACCATCCCTCCTTCCTCCATGATCCATCCCTCCTGTCACCATCACACCATCCCTCCTTCCTCCATGATCCATCCCTCCTGTCACCATCACACCATCCCTCCTTCCTCCATGATCCATCCCTCCTGTCACCATCACACCATCCCTCCTTCCTCCATGATCCATCCCTCCTGTCACCATCACACCATCCCTCCTTCCTCCATGATCCATCCCTCCTGTCACCATCACACCATCCCTCCTTCCTCCATGATCCATCCCTCCTGTCACCATCACACCATCCCTCCTTCCTCCATGATCCATCCCTCCTGTCACCATCACACCATCCCTCCTGCCTCCATGATCCATCCCTCCTGTCACCATCACACCATCCCTCCTTCCTCCATGATCCATCCCTCCTGTCACCATCACACCATCCCTCCTTCCTCCATGATCCATCCCTCCTGTCACCATCACACCATCCCTCCTTCCTCCATGATCCATCCCTCCTGTCACCATCACACCATCCCTCCTTCCTCCATGATCCATCCCTCCTGTCACCATCACACCATCCCTCCTTCCTCCATGATCCATCCCTCCTGTCACTATCACACCATCCCTCCTTCCTCCATGATCCATCCCTCCTGTCACCATCACACCATCCCTCCTTCCTCCATGATCCATCCCTCCTGTCACTATCACACCATCCCTCCTTCCTCCATGATCCATCCCTCCTGTCACCATCACACCATCACACCATCCCTCCATGATCCATCCCTCCTGTCA
Organism: Rana kukunoris; assembly: GCA_029574335.1. Lineage (NCBI taxonomy): Eukaryota > Metazoa > Chordata > Amphibia > Anura > Ranidae > Rana > Rana kukunoris. The sequence continues at coordinate 669,988,556 of CM056049.1, forward strand.
CCATCACACCATCCCTCCTTCCTCCATGATCCATCACTCCTGTCACCATCACACCATCCCTCCTTCCTCCATGATCCATCCCTCCTGTGACCATCACACCATCCCTCCTTCCTCCATGATCCATCCCTCCTGTCACCATCACACCATCCCTCCTTCCTCCATGATCCATCCCTCCTGTCATCATCACACCATCCCTCCTTCCTCCATGATCCATCCCTCCTGTCACCATCACACCATCCCTCCTGCCTCCATGATCCATCCCTCCTGTCACCATCACACCATCCCTCCTTCCTCCATGATCCATCCCTCCTGTCATCATCACACCATCCCTCCTTCCTCCATGATCCATCCCTCCTGTCACCATCACACCATCCCTCCATGATCCATCCCTCCTGTCACCATCACACCATCCCTCCTTCCTCCATGATATATCCCTCCTGTCACCATCACACCATCCCTCCTGCCTCCATGATCCATCCCTCCTGTCACCATCACACCATTCTTCCATGATCCATCCCTCCTGTCACCATCACACCATCCCTCCTTCCTCCATGATCCATCCCTCCTGTCACCATCACACCATCCCTCCTTCCTCCATGATCCATCCCTCCTGTCACCATCACACCATCCCTCCTTCCTCCATGATCCATCCCTCCTGTCACCATCACACCATCCCTCCTTCCTCCATGATCCATCCCTCCTGTCACCATCACACCATCCCTCCTTCCTCCATGATCCATCCCTCCTGTCACCATCACACCATCCCTCCTTCCTCCATGATCCATCCCTCCTGTCACCATCACACCATCCCTCCTGCCTCCATGATCCATCCCTCCTGTCACCATCACACCATCCCTCCTTCCTCCATGATCCATCCCTCCTGTCACCATCACACCATCCCTCCTTCCTCCATGATCCATCCCTCCTGTCACCATCACACCATCCCTCCCTCCATGATCCATCCCTCCTGTCACCATCACACCATCCCTCCTTCCTCCATGATCCATCCCTCCTGTCACCATCACACCATCCCTCCTTCCTCCATGATCCATCCCTCCTGTCACCTATCACACCATCCCTCCTTCCTCCATGATCCATCCCTCCTGTCACCATCACACCATCCCTCCTTCCTCCATGATCCATCCCTCCTGTCACTATCACACCATCCCTCCTTCCTCCATGATCCATCCCTCCTGTCACCATCACACCATCCCTCCTTCCTCCATGATCCATCCCTCCTGTCACCATCACACCATCCCTCCTTCCTCCATGATCCATCCCTCCTGTCACCATCACACCATCCCTCCTTCCTCCATGATCCATCCCTCCTGTCACCATCACACCATCCCCCCTTCCTCCATGATCCATCCCTCCTGTCACCATCACACCATCCCTCCTTCCTCCATGATCCATCCCTCCTGTCACCATCACACCATCCCTCCTTCCTCCATGATCCATCCCTCCTGTCACCATCACACCATCCCTCCTTCCTCCATGATCCATCCCTCCTGTCACCATCACACCATCCCTCCTTCCTCCATGATCCATCCCTCCTGTCACCATCACACCATCCCTCCATGATCCATCCCTCCTGTCACCATCACACCATCCCTCCTTCCTCCATGATCCATCACTCCTGTCACCATAACACCATCCCTCCTTCCTCCATGATCCATCCCTCCTGTGACCATCACACCATCCCTCCTTCCTCCATGATCCATCCCTCCTGTCACCATCACACCATCCCTCCTTCCTCCATGATCCATCCCTCCTGTCACCATCACACCATCCCTCCATGATCCATCCCTCCTGTCACCATCACACCATCCCTCCTTCCTCCATGATCCATCCCTCCTGTCACCATCACACTATCCCTCCTGCCTCCATGATCCATCCCTCCTGTCACCATCACACCATCCCTCCTTCCTCCATGATCCATCCCTCCTGTCACCATCACACCATCCCTCCTTCCTCCATGATCAATCCCTCCTGTCACTATCACACCATCCCTCCTTCCTCCATGATCCATCCCTCCTGTCACCATCACACCAGCCCTCCTTCTTCCATGATCCATCCCTCCTGTCATTATCACACCATCCCTCCTGCCTCCATGATCCATCCCTCCTGTCACCATCACACCATCCCTCCTGCCTCCATGATCCATCCCTCCTGTCACCATCACACCATCCCTCCTTCCTCCATGATCCATCCCTCCTGTCACCATCACAACATCCCTCCTTCCTCCATGATCAATCCCTCCTGTCACTATCACACCATCCCTCCTTCCTCCATGATCCATCCCTCCTGTCACCATCACACCAGCCCTCCTTCCTCCATGATCCATCCCTCCTGTCATTATCACACCATCCCTCCTTCCTCCATGATCCATCCCTCCTGTCACCATCACACCATCCCTCCTGCCTCCATGATCCATCCCTCCTGTCACCATCACACCATCCCTCCTGCCTCCATGATCCATCCCCCCTGCCAACTATTACACCGTCCATCCCACTTCCATGGGCCATCCCTCCTGTCACCATCACACCATCCATCCTTCCTCCATGATCCATCCCTCCTGTCACCATCACACCATCTCTCCTGCCTCCATGATCCATCCCTCCTTTTACCATCACACCTTCCCTCCTGCCTCCATGATCCATCCCTCCTGTCACCATCACACCATCCCTCCTGTCACCATCACACCGTCCCTCCTTCCTCCATGATCCATCCCTCCTTCCTCTGTGATCTATCCCTCCTTCCTCTGTGATCCATCTCTCCTTCCTCTGTGATCCATCTCTCCTGCCTCTGTGATCCATCTCTCCTGCCTCTGTGATCCATCTCTCCTGCCTCTGTGATCCATCTCTCCTGCCTCTGTGATCCGATCTCTCCTGCCTCTGTGATCCATCTCTCCTGCCTTTGTGATCCATCCCTCCTGCCTACATAACCTCCTCTATTTAGTACCTTAAGGTGTGCCTGCCCTGGGCTGGTCCGTTTGTGCTGTGGATAACTGTTATAACTGTGGATAACTGGGCTGTCACACTGTCCCCGACTCTCTCTGGATCATCAGAAAAAAATCAGACCACTACGACGGCTCCTCTGATCCGCCTGCACAGCTAGCCTACTCCTGCTCCTGGTGACTGATTTTAAATTCTGGCGCGCCATGAGATGACATCACTCGGCTTTCCACCAGTAGTTGTGCAACGCCAGCTCAGCCTCTGTGAAGTCCGCCCTCGTGGCTGGGCAGCCCCGCCCGCTGGCCAAATACAGGATCGGATTGGGCCGCTCCAGAAACTGCAAATAAATACAGTCGGCCGCGGTTGGCATTGGCAACACTGCTTTTTCCCAGTCACTCACCTCACGAGCGCCTCCTTCACTGCTCAGAGAGAATCATGGCACTGGTTTCTAGGGGGGGGCAAGGGCCCTCCCTTGCCCTGTGGAGCGGACGCCCATGTGTGTTAGTGATAACGCTAAAAATGAAAAACCCCACAATAGTTATGTAAATCAAAGTACAAATAAGTGCAAAAAAACATTTATCATTTTCCTTCCACTTCAGAATTATGTGCCACTTTGGGTTGGTGTATCACATAAAATCCCAATAAAATACATTTACGTTTTGTGGACTGTCCACCATCGAATAAATAGAATAGAATAGAATTCTATATATTTATATACTGTATATATGTAAATATAGATATATTTATATAGAGAGAGAGAGATATTTACACAATAAGGGGTAGATTCACGTAGAAATGCTTATCTATAGGCATGCTTAGCGTCTGGCTTTTAAACTAGGCCGCCGCAACTTTTTCAGGCAAGTGCTTTATTCTCAAAGCACTTGCCTGTAAAGTTGAGGCGGCGTAGCGTAAAAGAGCCAGCCGAATTCAAATTCGGAGGGTAGGGGGTGGTTATCATTTAAATGAAGCGCGTCCCTGCGCCGAACGAACTGTGCATGCGCCAGCCGTGATTGGTTCCCAGTGCGCATGCTCCAAATCTCGACGTCAATTCGACGTGTAAACGACGTGAGCGGCACTTACGCAAAACCCTATTCGCGAACGTTTTACGTAAGCGACGGGAAAAAAAGAGTCGGCACGCCGTCCATACTTAACATTGCCTGCGCCTCATATAGCAGGCATAACATTACGACGATACTACGTTAACGCAAACAACGTAATTAAATAGCGCCGGCCGGGCGTACGTTCGGGAATCGGCGTATAGGCTCATTTACATATTTTAGACGGGAACACCACCTAGCGGCCAGCCTTAAATATGAAAATAACATTAGACAGAGTAATAGATTTACGCATGTCTGATCTAATGAAAATCTATGCTTAACTGATTTTAGGAATCAGTGGCATAGATTGGGCTCATAAAACGCAGAGATAAGACGGCTTATCTGGAGATAAGCTGTCTTATCTTCTACCTAATTCTACCCCTTAGGCTGCAATTTCAAAGCGGCGAGGTGTGAATGACAACTTGCAGAATGCACATTTGCGATGTCATTCATTTGAACGGCACCTAAAATCGCGGTTGCAGTTCTGCCGCGATTGTCGCACAATAAATAAATCTCGTTGAATCTCACATGAAGCATGTCACCCAAAAGTAGCTCCTGAACTTTCTGCAGATTTATAATGCGACAATCGAGACAGAACCAAACCACTATTTTAGGTGCCGTTCAAATTAATGGCATCTCAAATGTGCGTTTTTTTGCGCTTTGCCATTTACACCTCAGGACTTTGAAATCGCTGTCAGAATTGTGGCAAATCTGCCCACGTTTAGAAACGCAGAGGTGTGAATTCAGCCGTAGTCAGGTTAAAAAAAAAAGTCCATCCAGTATAACTAACAGAAAAAAATACATAAATAGAATAATAAATAGAAAAAATAAATAGAAAACCTCCACATTCAGAATCGTATACACACACACACACAGTCAATGTTATTGGTTTTTTTTTAATTTGTCTTCTTTTTATAAGATTATTTTTCCCAAATTTTAAATTGTGACGCCCTTAACATGGAATGACAAAATAAATTATTTTTTCTTCCATAACCATGATAACTGAGTAAGCCTCTCCCACTTGTACTTAAATAAATCAAACCCTCAATGCGTGTTTAGACATTTCAGTGCTGCTATCTCCACGTCAAACCACACTTAGAGTTTTTTTTTTTTATATATTTGCTGCTGCAAGGGAAGGTCGTTCATCTTACATGTGTAATTAAGCATGCTTTTTGTAAACTGAACGAGCTGAAAAGAACACTTAAAGACGAGATGTTGAAATCATTCCTGTTTCTCATTTTACAGTGACGGTTTCCTGCTCTCTACGTTTTCACAAAACAAAAGGCGTCGCGCTTCATAAAATAACACTCAGCAATTTTTGTGCTGTGTATGGGAACTGCGCTGGTTACAGACGTATGGGCCCAGACAATTTATTGTATAAGATCGCTGAAATATGAAGGGTTGTTAGGAACATTATTTCGATTTTTTCAATAGTATAAAGTTAATACATTAGACGCAAAGCCGATTCAACTGGTAAAAAATGAAAATATAAATTACAGGACACGTTTAAGTGCTTTTTTGGAAGATCAACAGTCTTTAAAGGGATAACAATTTTTTTTGTGAAAATATGTTTTTATTTTGCCCTGACATACCGTATTTTTCGCCATATAAGACGCTCCGGAATATAAGACGCACCCAATTTTAAAGGAGAAAAATCTAGAAAAAAAAGATTCTGAACCAAATACTGTAGTAAAATATTTTATGTCCACCATTGCCCCCCACTCGTCATCACCGTCACACCACCCCCACATTAGTAATAGCCAGTAACATTGCCCCCACATTAGTAATAGCCGGTAACATTGCCCCCACATTAGTAATAGCCAGTAACATTGCCCCCACATTAGTAATAGCCGGTAACATTGCCCCCACATTAGTAATAGCCGGTAACATTGCCCCCACATTAGTAATAGTCAGTAACATTGCCCCCACATTAGTAATAGCAGCCAGTAACATTGCCCCCACATTAGTAATAGCCAGTAACATTGCCCCCACATTAGTAATAGTCAGTAACATTGCCCCCACATTAGTAATAGCAGCCAGTAACATTGCCTCCACATTAGTAATAGTCAGTAACATTGCCTCCACATTAGTAATAGCCAGTAACATTGCCCCCACATTAGTAATAGCCAGTAACATTGCCCCCACATTAGTAATAGCCAGTAACATTGCCCCCACATTAGTAATAATAGCCGGTAACATTGCCCCCACATTAGTAATAGTCAGTAACATTGCCTCCACATTAGTAATAGCCAGTAACATTGCCCCCACATTAGTAATAGCCAGTAACATTGTCCCCACATTAGTAATAGTCAGTAACATTGCCCCCACATTAATAATAGCCAGTAACATTGCCTCCACATTAGTAATAGTCAGTAACATTGCCTCCACATTAGTAATAGCCAGTAACATTGCCCCCACATTAGTAATAGCAGCCAGTAACATTGCCCCCACATTAGTAATAGCCACTAACATTGCCCCCACATTAGTAATAGTCAGTAACATTGCCCCCACATTAGTAATAGCAGCCAGTAACATTGCCTCCACATTAGTAATAGTCAGTAACATTGCCTCCACATTAGTAATAGCCAGTAACATTGCCCCCACATTAGTAATAGCCAGTAACATTGCCCCCACATTAGTAATAGCCAGTAACATTGCCCCCACATTAGTAATAATAGCCGGTAACATTGCCCCCACATTAGTAATAGTCAGTAACATTGTCCCCACATTAGTAATAGCCAGTAACATTGTCCCCACATTAGTAATAGTCAGTAACATTGCCCCCACAGTAGTAATAGCCAGTAACATTGCCCCCACATTAGTAATAGCCAGTAACATTGCCCCCACATTAGTAATAGTCAGTAACATTGCCCCCACATTAGTAATAGCCAGTTACATTGCCCCCACATAGTAATAATAGCCAGTAACATTGCCCCCACATAGTAATAATAGCCAGTAACATTGCCCCCACATTAGTAATAATAGCCAGTAACATTGCCCCCACATAGTAATAATAGCCAGTAACATTGCCCCCACATAGTAATAATAGCCAGTAACATTGCCCCCACATAGTAATAATAGCCAGTAACAATACCCCCACATTAGTAGTAGCCAGTAACATTGCCCCCACATTAGTAATAGCCAGTAACATTGCCCCCACATTAGTAATAGCCAGTAACATTGGCCCCACATTAGTAATAATAGCCAGTAACATTGCCCCCACATTAGTAAAAATAGCCAGTAACATTGCCCCCACATTAGTAATAATAGCCAGTAACATTGCCCCCACATTAGTAATAATAGCCAGTAACATTGGCCCCACATTAGTAATATTAGCCAGTAACATTGCCCCCACATAGTAATAATAGCCAGTAACATTGCCCTCACATTAGTAATATTAGCCAGTATCATTGCCCCCACATAGTAATAATAGCCAGTAACATTGCCCCCACATAGTAATAATAGCCAGTAACATTGCCCTCACATTAGTAATATTAGCCAGTAACATTGCCCCCACATAGTAATAATAGCCAGTAACATTGCCCCCACATAGTAATAATAGCCAGTAACATTGCCCTCACATTAGTAATATTAGCCAGTAACATTGCCCCCACATAGTAATAATAGCCAGTAACATTGCCCCCACATAGTAATAATAGCCAGTAACATTGCCCCCACATCAGTAATAATAGCCAGTAACATTGCCCCTGCCCCCTAATAGCCAGTCCAACAAACCCCCAACTCACTGTTGCAGATGCATTGCAGAATAGATCGCGGCGTGCGTTCTGGTAGGAATAGAAGATCCACGAGCAGAGGGGTGATGATGTCAGCGCGCACCACCGCCGGGTGTACCAAGATGGCCGACCGCTCCAGAGCTAGGCCAAAGCCGCGGCCTTTCCTAAAGCCGCAGGGGCGGTACGCTCCGCGGATCGAATTCGGATCGGTCTGGCAAAAAATGTGTATTCGCCGTATAAGACTCACCAACTTTCCCCCCCCCCAGTTTTGGGGAAGAAAAAGTGCGTCTTATACGGCGAAAGATACGGTACATTAAAAACGAACCCTTAGCAAATGCAGGCAGTGCACATACTTATGCTATCTGGTCCTTGTAATCAATTGTTACGTGCATGCAAGATAATGCAGTTTCGGCACCTCCATCACTGAATGTGTGTAATGGCAAGGGGTGGTGGGGTGTGCTGGAGGGTCTATTGTTGCTGGCTGCTGGCTGCGGGGGGGATAAATTGTCACCGGGGGGGGGGGGGGGTTGTTGCTGAGGAGGTCCACTTTTGCTGGTAGGGGATTATTTTTGCTAGGGAGGTCTTATGTTTCTGGGGAAAGGGGCGGTTGCTTGTTGCTAGTGGAGATTTACTGCTGAGGTAGGTGTCTTTTGTTGTTGGGGGCATCTATTATTGTTGGTGTGGGGGGGGGTATTTTTGCTGGCTGTAGGGGACCTAATTTACTGCTTTCTTGTTATCATTAACAAATTCCATACTAATTACTTAGCACCACAAAATAATACTTTCTCCACAACACTGCTGGTTTTTACATTTAACAGAAATTTTGTAAGTTATTTGTTGTGTTTGTGTCCACTGATAATGATTTTAGTATATTTTTTGTGAAAAATATTTTTAGAGGGGAAGATGGCCCTGTCAGGTGAGCTGTATGGGGCCCCATGATTCCTAACAGCAGCCCCCAATACAGTTCATACTTTCCCTGCAACCCCATTCACCTGACTGAACTCTGTGTGTGACTCTTCCTTTCCTAATATGATATATCCTGTGAGCCTATCCTCCGGGCCGCCCTTGTTGCCCATCTTCCCCGTGGCCTCCGTCTCTGAGGCTGCCCTCTCGTCGCGTGGAGATGGTACCCGAAGCTGGACGCTCTCACACTACACACACCCCTAAAATCTGAGGCCTTTGCTTCTCGCTCCCCTCACCTGCTGCCACCGAATGGTTAGTCCGCCCCTGATATTGTGTTGGCTGCAACTCAGAATGACCCATAGCTTATGAATGGCTTTTTTTTATAAGGGTGTTGGTTATCAAACGGAATGAGGGGGTACCAAATGCAAAGGTATAATCAGAAACAGAGGGGTAGGCAGGGCAGGACTTAGGATGGTGGGGGCCCCTGGGCTTAAGTGTTGATTAAATGGGCCCCTTGGAGCCAAGAAGCGGGGGGGATCAAAGTTGTTGAGCGGGGGGGGGGAATGATCTAAGTTGTTGAGTGGGGGGTGACGAACAACCGCTAACAAAGTTGTTGAGCGAGGGGCGGCGCTGATCAACCGGTCATAGTTGTTGGAGGGGTTCGATCAAAGTTGTTGAGCGGGGGGAGGTGATCAGAGTTGTCGAGTGGGAAGGGGCGCGGCTCGATCACAGTGTCTGAGTAGTGCTGCAGGGCTCTTCCTGCTTCCTCCTCCGCGAGCCCCCTGTCGGGCGGGGCCCATGGGCTTCAGCCCAGTCAAGCCCAATGGTAAGTCCGGCCCTGGGGGCAGGATAATGAATAATGAATAATAATGAATAAAAAACTTATATAGCGCGACACATGTGAACTAAATCGCCTCTGGATATCCTTGAATGATTAAAGTACAGGCTTGTTTCAAACATTTTGTGTCCTGGTACACTATAGATATGCCTAAATGAAAAATAAGGTTAGCTCAATTGCATATTTGCATTTTAAGTTGTAATTGTCACATTTTCGATATTGCCCTCAAAAGATTTCATTGATGGCCATCATTTTATATGAATTTGACAATAAGCAGGTCCCATGAGGAGATGCAAGCAGTGAATATTTCTGTAATTACAGTGTATACATGACTGACATATAATATAATGCGTGTGATGGACCGCGCTCTCATCTGGGGTTTCAGATAATTACAGCTTGCTTGGAATATAATATGACCGGAGACACTTCCATGTAATGTATTCTATCTCCTGGGTGTATGGGGTATAGGATTCCCTTCCAGCCTTATCTCCCAACATCATTGCTGACATATATGTGTAAACATAAGGTCCTTCTCACTCAGGCATGCCATGTTTTACACAGGAAGCTCAGATGTGTGTGACACTGAACATGGCTGAAAATGTATCTTTCATTACACATTTCACTCCACATGGTAGCAGACACATGAAAAAGGTTGTATTTTCCACAGGTTCTATTTTGTTCAAAGTAGACTAAAATCTATAGGAGTTCCATAGATAAAACAAAGCAATGTTCATCTTCAAACCAGCTCAATATATTGAAAAAGAAAAAGGTACAATAGTGAAGCGCTCAAGATACATTTATTTATCCATTTATATAACAGACATGTTATTAACTATATGAGACAATATATTGTATCATGTATAAAACAGAAATAGAGATAAAAATAATGGCTCTTCTCTGGTAGGAACCTTCAAGGGGTTGTAAAGGTTATGGGCCAGATTCACAGAGCAATTACGCCGGCGTAACAGGAGTAAGTCTAAATGTGCGCATGCGTTTCGATGCTCCGCATCCCCAAAACGATATACGCAAGAAATCTACTTTTTTTTGTCCGGCGTATATTCGATAGACAGGCGCATCCGTCCGTGCAAAACTGCGCTAGACACACCATTGATTTGCTATTCAAATATGCTAATGGGTGAGTAACGGGGATCCACAAAAGAACGTTGGTGCAGCGCAGGCTACGCGCTGTGCGCAACAGCTGCATGGCCTGTCTAAAATTAGACCATATAAAAGGTGGTATAAAATTAGACAATTCGTCTACATGTCAGAGCTCTGTTAGTGAGGAGCTGAGCAGTCACACGTGTTGCACAACAATCTGTATGCCAACATGCCAGTGGCATCCATGCTCATAGCTATACTACTGACTTTAGATGAGCAAAGAAGGAGGAGGGCACAGAGGAGGGCGCGGGAGAGGAATTTTTTTTTTTATCCCAAAAAAATTTCTTTGCTTTTATAAACATTTTGAGCAGAAATATACATACATATATACATCAATACATAACATACATACAAATTACAAACACGGTCTCACTATCTTCCAATAGCCCTTTAAAACCTTGATGGATATAATAATCTAATCTGATACAAGCCCCTCACTCTTCACTTGATATATCACACACGCATAGACATCTTTGGCATGAGAGATTCTGAGGTGTCTCGCATCTTCAGATTCACCCCTCATGCCATCCTGGAATTAATCACAACCCTGCAGGAGCCCAACACCAGCCTGCAGGAAAGAGCCTGCAGATTGACATAAGTGATGACCTGACCCCTGAACCAGACAATCCCCCCCTAACCGAGGCTACCCCGTCTTCTGAGGGAAGAGCAGTCAGGAGACAGCTCACATTAGGCATCTTTGCACGTTAAACAGACACATTAATCATGGCACAATGAGAATGCATGCATGCACACCTCTGTGGTCCCTAGCACAGACACATCACATCCTCATCACATTGGATTGGCACAAGCCCACCATGCAGGACTTGTGAGTAGCAACACCACGCCAAGGCTCCAATTATGTCACTGTACATTCATACACCATTCACACGGACCTGGGGATCACTTCTCCACCACAAATGAGGGTGACACCCCTTTTCCGGCAGGAATGTCACCCCCACATTCCAAAATCATTCACAAACAGAACCCCAAAAAAAAAAATATTGACCAGCAAAAGGAAAAAATGCCCAGCAAAAATCTAATTTAAAAAAAAATAACAACAAAGAAAACACATAAAAGACAAAAATCACTCTGCAAAACAGTCCCCAAATATCTCAAAGACACGTCACAAACAAACAAACAAACGCTAATAAACAACAGAACAAAGGCACCTTGCTGTATAGGAAGGGATACAAGGGGATGTACTTTTGCAAAGGAAGGGCGTTTGTGTCTGTCTATTTATACTGTCTGCGTAGTTCACTAAGTTGCCTGGGTCCACTTCCAATTTCACTGATTGCGCCGTTCCCGAGTTGTGAGCATGCGCACAGAGGTGCTGACCATGGTCTGCTTCATGTGCGCATGCGCGATCCGGCCGGCTCTTCATTTGCATGGGGTCACGGCTCATTTCAATGTAACACGCCCACGTCCTTCAGAATTTGAATTACTCCGCCTTACGCCTCTGAAATTACGTTGCACAGTCGCTAATTTCTGCGCAAATCAATCGAGAATACGGTGATTGCGCCGCTACATTGCGGCAGTCTAACGTAAAGGAGGTGCGCTACGCCAGTCAAAAAATGCGCCGATGTACGTGAATCTGGCCCTATGTTCTAAATAGGTTCCTTTAAGCTAGTGCATTGAGGGTTCATTTACCTTTTCCTTCAATTTATTTCCCATCTAAATGTTTTTTTCTTTGTCTGAATTTCTCACTTCCTGTTTCTCCTCAGTAAGCTTTCCACCATCATCCATCATTCTGGCTGGGGGTTAGTCAGCCAGGACAGCTTACTGAGGAGGAACAGGAAGTGAGAAATTCAGAAAAAGAAAACAAAGACAAAAAATGATAAGGGAAATCGAAGGAAAATGTAAGTGAACCAACAATGCACTAGCTTAAAGCAACCTATTTAGAGAATAAAAAACTAACCTTTACAACCCCTTCCAGGTATGATGTTTTTGGAAATCTATGTAAGTGACAGGAGTTAAGGGTCTTAAGGTGCCCACTCCTTCAGGAGCTGTAGGGCAGTGGAGGTCATTGTTCTTAATATAACTGTACAATTCCTAGGCCACGTACACAGACCAGTTTCAGCGGACATGTTCGATCGTGTGTACGGCCGTTTTCCTGCAGACAAAAATGTTCAAACATATTTGAAAACGTCCGCTGGAAACCTGTCCGTCGGCCAGGTTTGATGGTTAGTACACAAACCATCGGACCAAAATCCCTCGCATGCGCAGAATCAAGTCGACGCATGCTTGGAAGCATTGAACTTCGTTTTTTCATCACGTCGCTGTGTTGTACGTCACCGCGTTCTGGTCCGAGGGGATTTTGGTCCAATGGTGTGTACGCACATCAGACCAACAGACAATTCAGCCTTGTCCAATGAAAACGGTCCGTCAAACATGTTTCCTCGGACATGTCTGATCGTGTGTACAGGGCCTTAGTTTTAGGAGTTTCATGTTTTGATCATTGTAATAAAATTGGTAATTTTGTATCTATGCTTGCACCTTGAGACCTGAAAAATCCATCTTTCCTTTCCGATACAGACCTCCAGAACTGGATAAATGGCGTTTAATGTGGGGTAGAAACCTCACACTTTATCAGGGCTTTAGGATATTTCTCAGTATGATATGAACTCGTAAAAGTTCCTGGATCAGCTGCTCTGAATCAGAACAGCGGTCTGTAAGGCCGCGTACACACGGAAGGACATGTCCACTGAAACTGTCCGACGGACCGTTTCCAGCGTACATGTCTCCTCCGGATTTTCATCCGACGGCGTGTACACACCATCGGATCAAAATCCACGCCGGCAGACAGCGCGGTGACGTGGCGGTGACGTTGACGCCGCCACGTCACCGCACCAGGAAGTAGAAAACTTTCACGCATACGTCAAATCCATTCGACGCATGTGCGGGCAGATATGTCCGCTGGTTAGTGTACTAACCAGCGGACATATCTGACGGACATGTCTCCGGCGGACAAATTTTAAAGCATGCTTTAAAATTTGTCCGCCAGTCAGACATGTCCGCTAGCCCATACACACGATCGGATTTGTCTGCTGAAACGGTCCGTCGGACCAGTTTCAGTGGACAAATTCGATTGTGTGTATGCGGCCTAACTGGTGTCTCTTTCTGCAATAGGACAGGGGCAAGGACGGACTGACCATTGGGGCTCTCGGGCACTGCCCGAGGGCCCCATGCCACTAGGGGGCCCCATCAGGATTGCCAGGCTCAATAAAACCAGGGACAATATGTACAAATCTGTTTTTTTTTACATCTGTCCCTGATATGCCCAAAACCGACATGCTTTTGATGTGAAAATCCTGAGATTTTAGCTGCCCTGCCTCTGCACTGTCTCCTGGCATGGCGGCCATCTGTAAGCCCGGGTGCGTCATAATCTTCTATTGCCCGGGGGCCCCATGAGGGAAGGATTTTTGGGTACCCTGAAATGCGTTGGATGCATGTTGTTCTGATTTTGCTGTCACCTATGGAACCAATAAAATATCTTTATAGATTCCTATCACTTTCTTTAGCCAAAACAAGTATTGTCTTCTCATTTCAAATTACCCCCTTTGTCCTATTAGTTGGTGTTCCCATTTTGTGGAAAGCTGCCAAAAAACAATAGCCATCTGGCATTATTAAGGACTTTTGCTGTCACCAATTGAGAACCCATAACCAGCAGCTCATCTAAACTTTCCATAACGTTTTTGAGAAACTGACAGTGTCTCATTGAAGAAAACCTGTTCCTTGAAATTTTGTTTGTTTGAGAAACATAATTCCCACCCTGCTTCTACTACTGTCAAAAATAAAAGTTGATTTGACCCCACTAACTATTAGGAAATTCAATGAACATTTCAGAAATTAAAATTCTAATGGTGGATGGCCAGCTTTAATATAATCCTTCCAGAAGATAGATCTTTAGGTAAGCTTTAGTGCTCTGGGAATCCTTTGCTGTGTATTAAATGTTTACATTTTCAAGACAAAAAAAGACGCTAAGAAAGTCAGCCATAATTTTATTTTAAAGACTTACAAGCCTATACAACAAGTACAGTACATGAAAACTGACCCTCAATCACTACATTTAACATTCATTTCCCAGCATAGACTGAAAAAATACATTTATTCCTTTGAAGGCCTTCCAGAAGATTAGGATAACACAATATAGAGATGTAGCTAGTGAAGGCCATTTGCACAAGATAAACAGAACCATTCAATTACAGCACATAGACCACATACCCTTATATGTAGAAATGCTGAATTTGTGTGTTTAACTGGAGTTTATCGATATACAACAATGCCAACAGCTAAATGTACTGTACGGTATATCTTGATTTATGGGTAAAGTTTGCCATTGCTCGCCTAGGTTTTTTCATGACTAAATCCTGACTCACTTCTGTCCTAACAAGAACAAACAGATAAGTGGAGAATAGCCTGGTAACACATGGATAGATTGCACTGCTATCAAACAACCCTGATGACCTTGTGATATCAGTGTCTGCATGGAGTTTGTATGCTCTCCCTGTATTTTTCTTTGGTACTCAATAACAGATAAAAACCTCAGTTCTCAAAATCAAAAACCCTTGTGATATTTTTATTCTGTGTATTATTTACAAATGTATAGTCAACCTAACATTTTTGCGGGTCTGTTGAAGCGTTTCTAAACCCATAAACAAAATGTAAAATATTGTCGCTTATTATGCTTAGATGTGGTGGCTGCTTTCATTTTATTTTTTTTCAGGTTTTTTTTTTTTACTTTTTTTTAGCTAGTAACACTTTCAATGCTAGGATAAAAATGCTCACTGACCCTACTTAATAAGGACAACAGAAATAGGAACGAGCTACAGAACACCCCCTCTCCTCTTCTCTATAACATAGAGGGGAGGGGTTATATAGTCCTCAAAACAATCTTACTGAAAAAGATGCAGCACACGCCTAGTATACAGGAAATTATCAGCTCACAAGATTTTGGCAGAATCTACAGGATTTTTTTTTGCACTTTATATTTGGATAAAACAAATTGTTCATAATGGTATATTTAACAGACAAAAAGGAAACAAATATGAGAAGTTTGGATTTATAATTGTTAGGATTTAATACATTTGCTGTTATATTTTGTTTGCAAAAATCAAAACCACAATACTTTTTTTTGCATCCAGAAGATCACTAACTTCCAGCTGGAAACTGTGTTATTTTTCTATAAGATATTAAATATTAAAGAAACACTTCCATTGTGATCAGCAGGAAAAGGAGCCATATGAGGCATTGATCAAATTAGTTAAAATAGCAATTCATTAGAAACAGAGGCCCAGATTCAGAGAGCGATTACGCCTGTCTAACTGGTGTTAGACAGGAGTAATTTCAAATTTCGTAAGCCTTCGGATCTACGTTGCGATATTTTTGCGGCCGCTGGGTGGAGTCCGCGTCGTTTTCACCGTCGGGGTATGCAAATGAGTTTTTACGGCGATCCACGAAGGTACGAGTGTCCTTCGCAATCGCCTACGTCATTTTTTGGCTACGTAATGTTAGAGCAGTTTTTTGCTGGTCTATCAGTGCGTAACCCATGTTAAGTATGGCCGTCGTTCCCGCGTCAAATTTAATATATTTTTTTTTTTTTAACGTAACTCGTTCGGGAATAGGAATGTACGTAAACGACGCTACTACGACGTAACGACGTGATTTCGCGCAATGCACGGCGGGAAATTTGGGAACGGAGCATGCGCAGTTCGATCGCCGCGGGAACGCGCCTATTTTAAATGCTTCACGCCCCCTACTCGCGTAGATGGATTGCACCGGGAGAAATACACTACGCCGCCGTCGTTTACTGGACAAAATCTACCTGGATTCCACGTAGAGCCAGGTAAAATACGGCGGCGTAGTGTATTTCGGAAACGCTACGATAATCTAATTCTCTGTGAATCTGGCCCAGAGGTTTTGGGTTATAGGTACATCTCAAGTGTAATGATAGTGATACCACAGCAATGTGTGATTTTTGTGATTTGTGATGTAAAAATTATAATAAAATAATGTAAACATGTAAAATGAATTATGCAGCTGTAAGAACTGTGCAATTCGTTTTGTTCTAAATTCGTTTTTTAACGAATTTTCACAAATTTGTTAATTCGGAAATATCCAAACTAACAGAATCACGTTTAACATTTTTTTCAGAATATTCATACATTCGAATATTCGAAAATTCCTAGATTTGAAAATCTGAAAACCTTGGAAAAAAATTGAAAATCGGAAATACAAACTAGTTAATAATAAGTTAACTATTACTAACTATTAAATTATAGGTACTGGAACTGCCTTTCAAATTTCAAATGCAACGTATACAAATTTATCCAAAGTTACGAATTACCCGAAATAATGAATGCCGTATCTAAACAAATGGAACATAACAAATTAATAATAATAAATAACAATAACTAAAACCTTTTTATTTTTATTATTATTATTTATTATTAATTTGTTCAGTTCCATTCGTTTACATGTGGCATTCGTTATTTTTAATCATTCATAACTTCAGATAAATTCGTATTCGTTACGTTCCCTAACAGCGAAAATTGAAAGAAAATTCCAATACAAATAATTAATTCATCAGTTATTATTAGTTAGTAAGTTATTGTTTTGATTTTCGGATTTTCTTTCTTATTTTTGGATTTACGACTTTACGAATTGCAATCATAATGAATGACCCAAAAAACTAAAAAAACAAAGGAAACTAAAACAAACAAATTTTTCGGCAGTGCACATGTCTTGTGAGAACTAAAAAAATAGGTTAAAGTGTATCTAAACCCAAAAATAGAAATGTAATCCTTGGATGTGGTGGCTGCATTCGTTTTCTTTTTTTCCAGACTTTTTTTTTCTGTATCTGCTGACTTTTATTTTTATTTATTTTTTAAGCCGGACTTCCGGTTTAATTCTGACCAAAATTAATAAAAAATGTTTTTTGTTTTGCTCTACTGTACTTTAAAGCGGATGGTTCACAAATAAAAAAATATTAAAAGCCAGCAGCAACAAATACTGCAGCTGCTGACTTTTAATATTAGGACACTTACCTGTCCTGGAGTCCAGCGCCGTCCGCAGCAGAGGATGAGCGATCGCTCGTCACCCTGCTGCTCCCCCCTCCATCCACGGTGAGGGAACCAGGAAGTGAAGCGCTGCGGCTTCACTGCCCGGTTCCCTACGGCGCATGCGCGAGTCGCGCTGCGCCCGCGAATTGGCTCCAGCTGTGTGCTGGGAGCCGAGTGTTCCCAGCACACAACGGGCGGGAGACGGGATGTGATGCAATGCCCGTCTTTTGCCCGTGAATGCTGGGCCGGAAGTGGGTGCAGATACATGTCTATCTGCACCCCCCTCCCCCCTGAAAGGTGTCAATTGTGACACCGGAGGGGGGGAGTGTTCGGATCAGCGGATCTTCACTTTAGGGTGGAGATCCGCTTTAATGCAGCACACAGGATTTCTGCCAGGATAAATAGGTATTTCTTTGTACTTGCTCTGTTTCAGGGGGGGGGGGGAGCATGGGATTGTGTGCAGGTATTGTAGAGATGTACTGATTACAGTAGAAGTGAGTCAGGATTTCAGTTATGAAATTAGCTGGGCGAGCAAACTTTACCCACAAACAAAAGAATACAAATTTAGCTCCTGGCATTGTTACATGTAGATAAACTCCAATCAAATGCGTACAGATCAGGAGATACAATCTTCCTGACTCTTCATCTTTCTGTTCCTATTGTGCAGCAGGATTCCTCACTACTTACATCACTCCAGTGGTTGTTATCCATATATGAATTGGAGGAGGAAAAAAAAAGCAGACATTATCACTTGTACAAGCACAGCACCCGCTCTGATCTACTTAATGCCGCATTTTTTGTAACAGTCCAGGTTCTGTGTGAGGTGGTGGTACCGGGCTGAAGAAGCTGAGTACCTCTGATTTTCTCCAGCCTTTGATTAAAGCAAAAGCAGCAGACCAATGAGCTCATCCCCACTCTGCTCATGTCTTCTACCCGCCTGTCTCTTAGGCTGCGTACACACGATCGAATATATCTGCTGAAACTGGTCCGCAAGCCAGTTTCAGCTGACAGATTTGATCGTGTGTACGGGCGAGCAGACAGGTTTCCAGCAGACAAAAGTTTTAAAGCATGCTTTAAAACCTGTCTGCTGCAAACCCGTCTGTTAGGCGTACTAACCAGCGGACCGAAATCTCCCGCATGCGCCAAATGGACTCGACGCATGCGTGGAAGTATTTTACTTCCTGGTTTGGTGACGTGGCGACGCCAACGTCACCGCCACATCACCGCGCTGTCTGTCCGCGGGGATTTTGGTTTGATCGTGTGTACACACATCAGACCAAAATCTCCAGGAGACATGTCCGATGAAATCGGTCTGTCGGACCGTTTTCATCGGATATGTCTCCTCGTGTGTACGCGACCTAATAAGCACTAATGCACACCCAGTTGGATTTGTGTGCTGCTTCTCCTTCTCCTAGTCTAAGCTCTGCCATACAGGGGATTGCAAGAGATTAATCCCAGGTCAGGATCAGATATTTACACACATTTCTTCTAAAAAGTCCATGATGAATGCTGCTGCCAGACTTGTGGACCTTAATGTCAGATACCCCTCTCTGGCAATCCCTCCATTGGCTTCTGATCGTCCAAAGAATACAATTTAAAATATTCCCAGCTCAACTATTTTTACACCCCTCTTCTACCACAGGGTCAGCATATCTTAGATCATTAGCAATACATATGGTAAATGCATTCAAGCTGTGTTTTCCAGCTTGCTGGCGCTCCCCCAACCTTTCTTAGATACCAGAATGGATCAAGTGCATAAACAAGATAGCGGAAATGGGGGAACTGGCATCATTTTTAGACAACGAATATTCCCAGCTGCTGACCTAATCCGCTGACCGAACACTCAGGATCTTGCCTGGGGTGGAGGATTGAGCTACCTCAACGCTTCCATTTTCTCCCTACTTCCTTTTCCTTCCTAAAGCCCTGTACATACGGCCCAGAATCTCGCCTGGGAAAAAAAACGTTTTTTTTTCCTGACGAGATTCTTAGCAAGAATCTCTTGCCGGCCGAGTGTACACACACTCCATTCAAAAGAACCGCCGTTCTTTTGAATGGCACGAACGTGGTAACGTCATCGACTACGACGAGCATGCGCTCGTCACATTCAATGCCGTCACCGCCATCTTTCTACACCCTACCTATGCCTTGGAAGCTACCGCACATGCGTCAGGCCCCGTACACACGTCCGAGCTTCTCGGCTGAATCCAGCGAGAAGCTCGCTGGGATTCATATTCTGCCGAGAAGCTCGATCGTGTGTACGTTTTCACCGAGAAAACTGTCGAGCAAGGCGTCGAGCCAAAATAGAGAGCAGGTTCTCTATTTCCTCGATGGGCCATCAGGACTATTGGCTCAACGCCTTTTTCGACAGCCTGGTCGACGAACTCGACGGCCGGCCGAGAACCTCGTCGGGCGGAACGATGAGTTTAGCCCGACGAGGTTCTCGTACGTGTGTACGGGGCCCCAAAGTCATTTCGAGCATGCGCGGGTTTCCACGGCGACAGGTAAGTATACAGACACTCGGGTTTCTCATTCTCAGCAGGAAAACACTGCAGAGATTCACAACGAGAAAATAGAGAGCAGGTTCACTATTTTTCTTGTTGAAATTCTGGGCAGTTTTCTTGACTAGAAACCTCAAAGCCTCGTACACACGCACGGTTTACTCTCGGCAAGAACCAGCAAGAAAACTGCTGGCAGAGCTTTCTTGCCTAAAAAAACGTGCGTATGTATGAGGCTTTACACTCCCTTTCTTGATAGTATCTTATTCTTTTTAACCTCCTTCACACCCCCTTTTTCTTTTCTTTTTTCTATTTTTTTTTCTTTTCTCTTTTTTTTTTTATTCCTACCAAAATCTGTATACCCAAATTTCAGTCTCATTCTCTCCAAATCTTGCCTTGAATTGTCATGCTGTAGTAATACAGTTTCGGTCTGCCTACACACTAGAGCCCTTTAAAGCCACCGTCCCCATACCAGTTGCTAGGGATCCAAGCTGCAACTGTGTGGGGAACTTTTATTTCCTGCACAACAGACTGACCGAATTCGACAATAAAAGATCAAGAAGAGAAAGTTAGACTTAGACCTTCCCTACACTGTATCACATCAAAACATGGATGAACACAGTATTTGATCCTATGCACTTTTACTTTACTTTTGCAAATGTTATAGATACATGTTAAGGTTCTTTTTTTGTTTTGTTTTTTGTTTTATTCTTGTTCTTTGAGCAATACAAATGGGTCAAGTGTATATGTTATTGTGTTATCTTCTCTAGATGTATTCCCATTTCAGAGCCTTAATATGCAGTATTCATCATATCACATATAGTAACCCCACCTGCTCATTGCTATAACAGTTATGTATACAGTGGAACCTCGGATTACGAGCATAATCCATTCCCGGAGAATGCTTGTAATCCAAAGTAATCACATATCAAAGCGAGTTTCTCATTGAAGTCAATAGAAACAAAAATAATTTGTTCCGCATTGACTTCAATGGCATGCAATACCGCATGCGGACAGAGGCAGGGGGAACCGAAGAGCCTCTGAAGCAGACGAAAAGGCCCAAGGACACCTCGGCTGACCTCGGCAAACCTCAGAAAGACTTTGTTCTCGAGATTTGCAGAGATTAGCCAGCTGTCTTCGAGCCTTTCCGTGCATTTCTGTACAATTTATGCCTTATAAATGTAGCACTACCCCCGTAGGAGCTGCTGGTTATATTTGGGTGGCACGTTACCTTTATCTTCTCACTGTCCAGGGTGAAAGGAGAGTCTGAAGAATTTCAATGTCCACACAATGCACTTTTTTTTTCTTGGGTTTATTTGGGAGAACTTTAGAAGAAAAGAAGGGTGGAAGGGTAGGTCCAGGTGTATAATCAAAGTAAGGAAACACTCCTGTTTCCAGCAAACAGTTCTCGTCACCACTCTAGCCAGAGTGGGTATTGCTCACCCGGATACGTCCCTCTCACTGGCCTAGCAGCCGGGATGGCGCACAGAGTTAAGTACAGTCTCTGCCATAGACTTTTCTTTGTAGATGAATCCTGCCAAAGGATTCAGCACCCGGATCTTTAGCTTGGCTTTGGTAGAACTTTTAGATCCGACAGGTGACACTGTCAAACCTCTCAGTGTGCAGTGCATCCTTCGATGAAGTTTCCAGGCCTTCTCCCAAGGTACCAGCCTCTTGCATGGCCCTCTCCAGGATAGGTCCTCCCCTGGCTTCCTTCAAAGAGTGGCTTCCTCCCGCAGGACGGACAGAACAGGATCACCTTTTGCAGGGCAGGCCCCAGTCAGACTGCTGGGCCTACGAACAAAGTCACAGCCCCGGGCCAACGTGGTCCCGGAACCAGGATTCAGGACATGCATCTAAGGCCAGGCGGGCCACAAGGCACATGGGATGACAGACCAACCCCGCCTAATGGCGTCTGTCCCTTAGGTACCCTTCCCCAGCATGCACAGCGAGTAACCACTATTCTGCTGAGGGGAACACTCAATACACCTTGACCTTGCTGCTGCCACCCTTGGCCTGGGTGGTAATGACAATGGTAGGCACTCTCTGCACAGCCATGGCTTGAACAGAGGCTAAATTGCCCTTAATTGCCCTTAAATACTCTGGTCTGAGTCAAATAACAGCTCATGCCTGTTCAACAGGAGCAGGGTGCTACATAAATAAAGCTATTTTAAAATAAAAAATAAATAAATACAAAATTCTAAATATTATCAACAACTTACAAAGCCATTCACAATTCTGCCCACCAACCTCATTATGAAATACCAACCAAATCATTCTCTTTGCTCCTCCCAAGAAATTGTCCCCTCCTCTCATTCTGACCTCAAGGACTTCTCCAGAGCCACTCCTATCCTTTGGAACTCCTTAAAGCAATCTGTCCAGCTACAGTATCTCCTACTCTGTCTGTCGATCCCTGAATACCCATCTTTTCACTGTACATTTACTTTCCCCATCAGCTCATCCTACACAATTATTAACTTTTGTATCACTTCACCTTCCCTTTTTTTGCAAGATATCACGAGCAAGACCCCCTGATCCCCTATTGCATTGTAATTGAATTTAAATATTAATAATAATAATACAAAATTTATGAGGGCGCATTGACATTTGTGTTTTGCCGTAACTCGTGCAATGTATGGTAACAGGCAAAAGTGCATTGTGGTTCCATATATTTTACATGGTACCCCAATGCATTATTACAATAACATGTGAATCACTAAAGATGGGCCCTGTTCAGTTTGGAGCAAAACTCCTTAACAGGGGAAAAGTTCACCCCTGAACCACAAATTACATTGAAGCCTATGGGAGCCGAACACATTTTGAAGGCTTATATGCAATTAATTGGCCATAAAAAGGGTATAGGGGCCCGGGTACTACCCTAAGGGACACGTATCAATGCAAAAAAAAAAGGTTTAAAGGAACAGTGATTTTAATGGAACAAAATCATTGCATGCTGAGTCGGTGAGGTCACGGGGAGGGGTGGAGCACTTGGTGATTTCACTGGTGGCCCCGCCCTTATTCGGAGGTCTGCCTTTTGGGAGTGCAAAGCGTTTTTTATTTTTTGCTTTTTTGGTTTGCGGTGGGCATCATGATTGACGATGGAGCTACATCGGGGGACATTGTTTTAAAAAATGTTTTAATAAAGGACTTGTCAAAAACCCTTTGTAGTGTTTTTATTTATTTTTGACAGTTTTTTGGTGAATGAGTAGGGGTACAATGTACTCCTAATTGTTCACATGGTGGGTGGGATATGGGGGCCCCCTTGTTAAAGATTCCGATAAGCCCCCTGCCTGCAGACCCCCACAACTACAACCCAGGGTTGTCGAGAAGAGGCTTTTGTCCATATCAACAAGAGGACAAGGTGTTTTGGGGTGGGGGCAGTGCCCTCCAGCCCCAAAGCACCCACCCCCTATGTTGAGGGCATGTGGCCTGGCATGGTTCTGGAGGAGGGGGGCTCGCTCGGGTTCCTTGCCCCCGCTCTTAACAACATATTGACTGTGTGCTCGGCGGAGGAACATCCTGCACAGGAAATTCAGGCGTTTGGTGTAAAATAGTGCACAAATCCAACTATTGGGGCAAAAATATTCAATTTAATTTGACAGTTTAGTTCTACTGTAACGTGACGATGATTGAAGATAAAAGCTGCATTCTGGTGTAAGGAGTGTAAAATATCACCTAGGACATTTCCGGGATCGATAGTATTGACTCACTGTGGTGTATGTGGCAGTGTGTACACAAACATACAAACTGGCAAGCTAGTTAATCAAAAACAAAGAAGATTTATCCTTATCTGGCTCAGTAATGAATCAGATCTCCATCAAGTAGGAAAGTAATGATAAGACATTTCATTCATGAAAATACACGACTTATTCAGGAGGTATAAATGTAAGGCGCCGTACACACGGCCGAGGTTCTCGCTGAAAATCAGCGAGAACCTCGCTGGAATGCACATTCCAGCGAGGACCTCGGCCGTGTGTACGGTCTCAGCGAGCTTCCCGTCGGGAAGCCCGTCGAGCCGAAATAGAGAGCACGCTCTCTATTTCCTCGACGGCCCGCCTGGAAGAATGGCTGGTTGCCTTTCCCGACAGGCGGGTCGCCGAATTCGACGGCCGGGAGAGAACCTCGACGGGCGGAACGATGTGTTCTGCCCGTCGAGGTTCTCTGCCGTGTGTACGCGGCCTAACAAATTTACATGGAAATGTAATAAAGCCACAAATTAATAAAACAATATTAATACACTGACGCTGCTAATGTTTTGCAGTACGTGATTAGTTATATTTTGAACATATTGTGGTTAAAGGATTTTGCTATGTAATTGATACATTTGATAGTCCTAAAGTGGTATTAAACCCTGAAGCAAACCTTAAAGTGTTTGTTACCCCCAAAACAAAATACAGATCCTGGTCTCTTAAAGCAGTGCTTGGCTTTGGCTTTGGCCAATTATGGCTCAGGGGGTTTAGTACACGCCCCACACTATAAAAGGCTGCCTGCAGGCCTTGTGTAGTGTGTTGTGGTGGTTAAAAGAGAAGACAGAGAGAGAGAGAGAGAGAGAGAGAGTGTAATTTTTAGTAGGTAGATAGAGCAGGCATGTGTAGTGTCACATTCCGCTCCCTATCACAGAATGCTGCGGAAGTGACGTTTTTTCGCTGCCATCTTGCTACACCCCACACTCCTGCACAGTAAAGATAGAGTGAGAAGGGGGCAAGCCAACATCTTGTTACACCTTTTACATTTGACACTTATTTTCAACACAAAATGGAGCTTATTTGCTTAAAGACAGTATTTGGAAATCCGACGTTTAAACGTTAAATTTTAAAAGCAGCAGCAAACCTGCTGAACTTACATGGTTGCTCATGTGAAAAAACACCGGGCCAGATTCAGATACACTTAATTTTGCGCTGCGTAATCAAAATACTCTACGCTGCCGTATTTTACCAGGCTCTACATCGAATTCTGGTAGATTTTTGCCCGTACGCCACGGCGGCGTAGTCTATTTCTTGCCGCGTAATCGAAATACGCGATTAGGGGGCGTGAAGCATTTAAATTAAGCGCGTCCCCGGGGCGATCGAACTGCGCATGCTCCGTTCAGAAATTTCCCGCCGTGCATTGCGCGAAATCACGTCGTTACTTCATTCGTTGTTTGAGTAGCGTCGTTTACGAACATTCCTATTCCCGGACGACTTACGTTAAAAATAATAAAAGACGTCGGAAACCGTAGAAATTTGACGCGGGAACGACGGCCATACTTAACATGGGCTGTCTAATATTAGACCAGCAAAAAGCTGGTATAGTGTCACGCAAAAAAAGATGACTAAAGATGCCGTAAGAGATTGCGATTGAAGATCGTAATTTCTGGGATCGCCGGCAAAAGCTCATTAGCATACCCCGACTCGGAAAACAATGGGAAGTCCACCCAGTGGCCACAATTTTATTGCAGCGTAGATCCGAAGGCGTACGAAAACGTAATCCAGCCAAATTGAAGCCCGCAGCCGTCTATTGAGGTTTGAGGTTTCCGACTAGCTAAAAAACGCGCGTAATTTGAAATTACTCCAGTCTAACACCAGTTAGACAGGAGTTACGGCTCTCTGAATCTGGCCCACTGTATTTAAGCACTTAATCTCCGTTTGGGTTAAAAATAACTGTGAAATTTCAAACTGCGATGGGTGTAACAAGATGTCCGCCTGCCCCCTTCACACTCTATCATTATTGTGCAGGAGTGTGGGGTGGAGCAAGATGGAGGCGACGAAACGTCACTTCCGTAGCATTCTGTGATGGTGAGCAGAATGTGACAACACACTGGCAGGCAGGCTAGTCAGTTAAAGTTACAGTGTGTAGAGGATATATATGCATTCCAGGTGTTGTATTTATACACTGTATAGTTTAGCTAGATCCGCATCTTCCTAATTTACTGGCAGGCAGGTGATTGTGCTAGCTGCAGTATTCTCACGTGGTGTATTGCCTGTGTCCTCTGCAGTGTGCACCTAAAGCTACGTTGTGTGTACTGCCTGTGTCCTCTGCAGTGTGCACCTAAAGCTACATGGTGTGTACTTCCTGTATCCTCTGCAGTGTGCACCTAAAGCTACGTGGTGTGTGTGTGTACTGCCCGTCTCCTCTGCAGTGTTTGTGCTATTTTTCTCAATGATTTTCATCCATATTGCAGGGACCAGGAATTACATTAAAGCCACAAGCAGTTTTAAATTACTTTTTTCCTATAGTAATCTCATTTTGTACAGGGACAGTTCTAAACACGTGCCACTTCACAGGCATACTATAGACATCCAGCAGGTACGATATTTAATGGAATTTTTCTTTTTTTTTTTTCACTTTAAGCATCATTAAAATCACTGCTCCAGAAAAACTTTTTTCCACTGATACATGTTCCCTGGGGCAAGACCCGGGTTCTCAAAGACGTTTTACGACAACAACTTGCATATTAGGCTTTAAAATTAGCACTTTTGAGTTCGAGTCCCATAGACGTCAATGGGGTTCTAAATGTTCGCGCGAACGCTAGCTGCTGACTTTTAAGTCTCGTACACACGATCAGATTTTCCGCGGACACAACTTTTGGGTGCTGTCGCTGCCATTGCCTGTAAGGGAAACTGGCAGTGAAGCCGGTTCTCTACTGCGCATGGCAAACTCCCACAAGAGTGAGAGAGAGAGAGAGCTGTGCACGATGTCAGAAGCCTAGGCCTTTTTACCAGATAAGAACGAGGAAGTGGGCTGTATAAGACATTTACTGGCAGAAAAAATGTTTTACTATCCAAAGTTAAAACAACAAGGGCAGAAGATTTAATAGATGGAAAGTTGAAAAAATTACTGAAGTTCCGCTTTAACTTACATATGTCCTTCTAATTTGGTAAATGTTGGTAGAATAACTCTTCCTCTATAGTAAATCTTCTTTTTTCATTGCAGGAAAATAATGTATTCCAATCAAGTGCAATCATTGAGTTCTTGAGGTAAGAGTGGTTCAGGCTCTTCGATATCCACAGAAGGTTACAGAATGTTTACAAGGATGACAACATTGACAAAAGCAATATCTGGTCATTGGTTACTCTTGTCAATGTGTCATGAATTCTAATATTCATTCTCTATGTAACACACCTCGTGGGCTCAGAGCGCAGTGCTCTGCGTCCCGAGCCCACCCTATTTTCAAGATGATTATAGCCTCTGGCTCTAATCACGTGCTTCAAAAAAACACCCACTCTATTGGAATTCATGCGCAAGGGGGTCGCCCATGTGCCGTTAATGAACGGGACGCCCCTGGTTACTACATAGGAAGAGTTATTCCAACAACATGTGACATTTGAACAACCTAAGTTAATTAAAATGTTATGCCCATGTTTGTATTACTTTCGGTCCAGTCCTCATATTTTTGTCATAAAGAATAAACCTGGGTGTCAATTAAATTCAAGCGGTGGGTGGCCCTGCCAGCCCCACCTGGATGAAAGTATATTTAAGAATCAACTGAGCCAGGTGGAAAATTATCAGTCAAAAAGCAAATGCATCCTCTCAGATGCAGTCACTGTATGGCATAACCAATGTATTTGGGCAGCCATGGGTGCCACGGCTGCTGAATTCAATAGTCAGCAGGCAGTTGAGATCCTTTTGTACATGCTGTTTAGAGTTGACAGGGGAATCGATTGAGAAGACAAGTAATACATAGCTAAAATAAAAGGAGTTGCATTAAGATAAAAGCCTTCTGTGTGGAGCACCCCCCCTAAGGCTCCATTCACACCTGAGCGTTTTGTCGCCTGAAGCGCGACGCTATAATACGCTAGAGGGGAAAAAATACATTATTCTCTATGGAGATGGTTCACATCTCCACTACAAAACGCGTAACGCTGAACGCCTGAAGCTCAAACAAGTTCCGGACCCTTTTTTGGCGCGAATCGGGCGGTTTGGGCGTGCTTGAGCGTTTGTATTTCCCATAGAAAGTAATGGAAACGCTCGATCTAAGCGTCTAGCGCGACAACGCTCGATCTAAGCGTCTAGCGCGACAACGAGCGTTTCTATGGGCGTTTTGTCGCTTTAGTCAATAGAACATTTTACCCAGGCAGAAGATCAAAAAATCTACAAACATAGCAACAAGTGATAAAAGAGATGATCATTTTTCCTATTGGCTAAAATAAAAAACGTCGAAGTTCAAAAACGTCCGACGACGCTGTATGCAAACGCTCGAATACATGTGAATACGCGCGACAAAACGCCGGAAAAAACGACCAAAAACGCTACGCTCAGGTGTGAATGCAGCCTAATACTTACCTGAGCCCCATCTCCGTCCAGCGATGTCCACGAGTCCCTCAGCCGCCCAAGACTCTTCCTCCTCATTGGACTGAGACACAGCAGTGGGGCCATTGGCTCTCACTGCTGTCAATCAAATCAGTTAGCCAATCAGGAGAGAGAAGGGGAAGGGCCAATCCACAGCTCCATGTCTTAATGGGCACACGTATCTGCAGCTCGGCTTGGGTTCCCCCATAGCAAGATGCTTGTTGTGGGGGCACTCGACAGGAGAGAGGGGCCAGGAGCAGTGAAGACGGACCAGAGAAGAGGAGGATCTTGGCCACTCTGTCCAAATCCACTGCACAGAGCAGGTAAGTACAACATGTTTGTTATTTAAAAAAAAAAAAAAGAGACTTTACAACCACTTTAAGGCAAGGGGAGAACAATAGGGGAGATTAGATGACATATAGTTTGTAGTACATTATAAAAACGTTCTTTTATAATGGGGTGAATACTTACTTTACAAAGCTAAGGTGCACTTTTATAGATGGGACATAAGGATCGGTGGTGTTCACACCCCTTATTTCTGATTGGTTGTTATAGGTTTCTGTCAATGCATTTTTGTCAGGCCATAAATTGTGTTATGCATACAGTGCTGGTTCAATAGAAAAGGTTGTTGTAGTCATTGGTAGTACAAAAATAACAGCAGTAATTAATACAATAAGTCATCATTTACCTGACAGGGTTAAGCGAATTAGAACTTTTAAAATGCAATTTTCATTGAAAAGACAATTATAGGTTATGCGTATCCTGCGCCACAAAAGGTCACGTACCATTAATAACTGGATGGATATTATTTTCTTATTAAACACACTGTCATAACAAAGAATATAATAGAAAATCATGAACTTATTATGCCTTGGTATAATTGTATCACATCCTAAACAGACTTCGGAAATTCAATTCCTTCCCTGAAACACTATAGCTGCATTTATTGGACAAGAAAGATCATTTTTAACAATGCAGACTCTTGTGATTTTGGATGATCTGACCAGGATTTGCGTTAAGTTCAGATATGGCGCCCGCTCTCCTATTTGTGGGAAGGCTAGTAAGGCTTTTCTATTCGTTGCTCCCACTCAGCCCATTGACAATCGGCACCACCTTCCCAATTTCTGTGCAGATAGCTTACTGGCATTGCTGCCCCCCATATAAGAGCTCAACACATGCTGACATAGAGGTGGAGGAGAAGCAAGCAACCAATAAAGTGAAGAATCCAACATGCCTATTCTTTTCAGGTTGTTTTCAAGCTTCAGGCATTTTTGTTTTGGCCAATGGCCATATATCTGCAATGCACGCTTGTTTTCCAGTGTTTTATCCCTTTCAGGGGATGCAAGTACACAAAATACTAGTTGATTTGCCAGAAACGTTCTTAGCTCCTAAAGTGTAACTCTACTTTTGTTGAGAAAAAAACATTCCCCTCTGGGTGATCTATGTGCAGGGATTTTAACAAACTTTATTGCAGATTCCTACCTTGTGTTACTCTGAAGACATCCCTGTGTATTTGTCTGTATCCATGGGCTAAGTGAATCTAATGGGAGTGGTTTCATAATATTCAATCAGCTGCTGCACTTGCAGGGCTCTAATGAGAAGAGCTGCTGGGCCTTCATCCCTTTAGCTGTGATTTCCTATTAAAAGTATCTCACCAAAAATTAAATTTTTATTGCAGGGGATGCCTGAAATTTGACTTTCTGACCTTAGTGCAGACTTCTGGGAAAATCACTGAGCAAATCACACAAGCAGGAAATTATGTTTTTGGGGGGATTTCTGTACACAATGGGCCAGATTCAGGTAGACGGGCGCATCTTTATGGTGGAGTAACGTTTCTCATTTACGTTACTCCACCGAAACTTTAGGAGCATGTACTGTTATTCACATAGCACTTGCTCCTAAAGTTGCGGCGGCGTAGCGAAAATGAGCCGGCGGAATTCAAATTGGGCGGGTAGGGAGCGTGTATTATGTTAACTATGCGCGATCCCGCGGCGAACGTACTGCGCATGCGTCGACTGTCAGTGCGCATGCTCCAAATTCTGTCAGGGAACGTCAATGACGTCAATCCCCATTCACGGACGTTTTACGCAAACGACGTGAAAATTTTTAAATTCGACGCGATGACGACGGCCATACTTAACATAGGATACTCCACTAGGGGGCTGGTTTTTCTTTACACCGCATATCTTTTACGGAAACGTCGGAAAGTCACTGCGTCGGGCCCGAATACGATTGTGAATTGCCGATTCTCGCTGATTAACATATTCTTGGCGTTAATCAGCGGGAACGCCCCGAGCGCCATTTTTAAAATTGCAGTTCCGATACGACGGCGAAATACAATTACGCCGCTCATATAGGAACTCCAACCCGGCGTTTCTTGTTTTCTGCTTACAGAAAACAGAAACACCGGCTCAAAGTGAGAGTTAGGCTGGAGTATCACTGATATTCCAGCCTAACTCTACCTGAATCTGGCCCATTATGTGTAAAGAACACCTACAGGTAGCCATATTGCATTGCATTTTGATAGGGCTGTTACTGTTTAAAATTTTCGATACATTTTTTATTTTATTTTTTTTATCGATTAATCATCTAATTTGGATTAAACAATTTTTTTTTTACAAAAGCTTTATTTGAATTTCGATTAATTTTAATGCACATACAGATCCAACTACTTTTAGCTGATCTCCTTGCAGGCTGACTCCCAGTGCAGCTTCCAACCACTGGAAAAATGGATATCAGGATACAAAAAACACACAAAGGCAGCGCTTGATGGGAATAGCATTAAAACTTTTATAGTCTTTAAGTAGGTAACAAAATAAATATTGCACTGGAGATAAAATCGATGTAGCTACAAACTGTAAAAATGGTGCGCATAATACCAAACAGTAGCAAAAGCAGTCATAAAAACATGTAGATAAGTATGATACTAGTATAAAAATGTATACAACGATACCACTGCTGAATCCAGTCCGTTGGCATGTAAATGTCCCGTGAAGGGAACTATCACGAATCCCAGTAGATGGTTGTAGAATCCCAGGTTGATAGAGGGAAGTGTAACAGCGTGTGGCAGATAGTAAGGTCCCGTCGGAATGCAGATATGAAGGCACATCAAAGGAGCCCTTCAAATGGACACGAAAGCCCCACCGGTGCCCGTGACATCACTGGATCTCCGACAGATCTCCCTGAAGACCGGCGGAGAGGTGAATAACGATCAAAAGAATTTTGATCGATCAAATAAATTAACGATTGATCAAAGAATTAATGGTTATTTCCGCAGCCCTACATTTTGCAGAAAATTTTAGAGATTGAAAGGGAAAGGTAATTTTTAATAACATTCAATTACAATATGACTCGTGTCGCAATTGTATACACTATACTTTTTTTTCTTTATTTGCAATATTTTTCCCTACGAAAGGTGTTTCCCTTTAATTTCAGCCCCAGAAGAATTTACCTACTCCCTGAACCAGGCCATTTTTTGCGATACGGCACTGCAATGCTTTAATGGTCAATTGCGTGGTCGTGAAAAACTGTACCCAAACAGAGCTTTTATTTGCATTTTTTTTGCTATAATAAATATCCAAAATAGGAGCTGTGGTGGCTCAACGTGATTGGCACTGCGCTGACAAGCCGTTCACCTCTGCAGCCAAGGGTTCGGATCCCGGTCTCGGCTACATGTGAATTGAGTTTGGTGGTCTCAGCCCGGCTCCCGGTGGGTGTGCTATGCAAGGTACGCCTGTGCTTAGTACGCCCCCCCCCCCCCCCACAAAAACTACCACACTTGCACGCACACGAAATTGGTTTACCACGCACGCACATTGGCCATGCGGTCTCCTAAAAATGAGAGGCGAAGGACCTACGGAGCTGGCTGGGTGGGCTAGACCCCCTCACTCCCTCATAGGGGGAGTCCCTCTGCCCGTTGGGGTCCCATTGGGCCCCAGTCGGGCTCCCAAGTGGAGCAGGTAGGGTGGGGTGACTGGGAGGCCCCCCCTCACACCCGCCATTGCCACCGGGGGCATGGAGAAGGATGGCGATTGCCTCCGGGGGGAGGGTCTGCCTACTGCCAACTCCTTCAGTCCGGCTCCTCTCTCTCGAGTTCACGCACAAAATACACTTTAAAAAAAAAAAAAAAAAAAAATATCCAAAAAAAATACAAATTTCCTCCTCAGTTTAGGCCAATATGTATTTCTTCCACATATTTGTGGTAAAAAAAATCCCAATTAGCGTATATTGATTGGTTTGCACAAAAGTTATTGCATCTACAAAATAGGGGATACATTTATGGCATTTTTATTGTTTTTTTTTTTTTTTTTACTAGTAATGGTGGTGATCTGCAAGTTTCAGAGGGGCTCAATGATAATGAGGTCAGGAGACTGAGATGGCCACTCCAGAACCTTCAGTTTATTCTGCTGTAGCCAATGACAGGTCAACTTGGCCTTGAGTTTTGGATCATTGTCATGTTGGAATATCCAAGTACGTCCCATGCGCAGCTTCCTGGCTGATGAATGCAAATGTTCCTCCAGTATTTTTTGGTAACGTACTGCATTCATCTTGCCATTAATTTTGACCAAGTTGCTGTGCTTTTGTAGCTCACACATCCCCAAAATATCAGCGATCCACCTCCGTGTTTCACAGTAGGAATGGTGTACCTTTCATCACAGGCCTTGTTGACTCCTCTCCAAATTTAGCATTTATGGTTGTGGCCAAAAAGCAACATTTTGGTCTCATCACTCCAAATGACTTTGTGTCAGAAGAATTGAGGCTTGTCTCTGTGCTGTTTGGAGCATTGTAAGCAGGATATTTTGTGGCATTTGCATAGTAATGGCTTTGTTCTGGTGACTCGACCATGCAGCCCATCTTTCTTCAAGTGCCTCCTTATTGTGCATCTTGAAACAGCCACACCACACGTTTTCAGAGAGTCCTGTATTTCACCTGAAGTTATTAGTGGCAGTTGTGGCTGAAATTTTAGTTGGTCTACCTGCCCATGGTTTGGTTTCAACAGAACCCCTAATTTTCCACTTCTTGATTAGAGTTTGAACACTGCTGATTGGCATTCTCAATTTCTTTGATATCTTTTTATATCCCTTTAGTGTTTTATAGCGTTCAACTACCTTTTCGCATGGATTCTTTGACAATTCCTTTGCTTTCCCCATGACTCAGAATCCAGAAACGTCAGTGCCGCACTGGATGAAAGATGCAAGGGTCTGTCAGGAGTCCAGAAACTTTTATATACACACACACTAATTACAAGCAAACAGATTACAGGTGAGGATGGTTACCTTTAATAGCCATTCAAACCCCTTTGTGTCAACTTGTGTGCATATCAGGCCAAAATCACCAGGGTATTTAAACTTTTGATCGGGGGCATTTGGGTATTTTCTGTTGCCTTTATGATCCAAAAAGATTAAACACAGTTGATTGATAATAAATGGCTTTAGCCAAACACTAATCATGAGTGAAAGAAATGTTTTTGTGTTATCATTCATATTCTCTTAAAAATGGCCAAGAAATCATAAATTCTGCCAGGGTATGTACACTTTTGAGCACAACTGTATAATGAGTTTGGAAATTGTAAAGAAATGCTTAAATATTGCATTACAATTTAACTACACCCATTAGATTTTAGATGACTAAAATTAGTTTGAATGGTACTTGAGATTTAGTCGACTAAATACGAATAAAACTAAAAATTGCAGAAGACTAAAATGGGACTAAAACTAAAATGCCATTTTAGTCCTAAGACTAAATTGAAATTTGCTGCCAAAATTAACACTGGGTGTGGGTTTAGTGACACTTTAACAGATCAAGCAGAAGAAAATAAGAGAAGTACATTGTTAGTATTTACACTTTAAATAAAAAATCCAGCAGGGAGGGTGGGTGTGCCTCATAATGGCCACTGTTCTTCCCCCTCAAATGTCTAATACCAACATTGTTTTAGATATGTTAAACATGCTAATACGTGTGTGGAATACACAATGTAAGCAATATGAACAAATCCCCACACTTTGCTCATGGCAAAAAAGTAATTATATTGTCGGATGTGCCAGGAAGTGGTGAGATGGTTATTACTAAACTATTTAAGAGGAATGCTCATTACTCTTCTTTGCCTTGTGGCAAAAAAACAACAAAAAAACTTCCTGATATCACATGCATACTTGGTACACCTCTGAATTTAGAAGTGGTCATAAGATATAGATTGGCGTACAATGATAGTACCACAATGTACCTTGTTTATAGACATTCTTATTTAAACAATGGTCACTTTTTCCACAACTGGTCTAGAAACATTGAGGTTCATACACACACACCACAATAGGCACCTCCTCTGGCTCAGACCCATGGGGGGGGGGGGGGGGGCTGCTCACCACAATCACTTGTAAACACAGAAGTCCGATTTCTGTATTTACAAGTGACAGCTCTGCACTCTGTATGTAATGCAATCTTGGTATTTAAAGGGGTTGTAAATAGTGTTGCTCACGAATATTTGCATTGCGAATATTCGCTACGAATATTGCATATTTGAGTATTCGCGAATAACTCAAATATCGCAGAGAATATTCGTATTTTTTCAAATTTCGCAATCAAGTTCGCATTCGCACTAGCGAAATTTCGCATTAGCGAAATTTCGCATTAGTGAAATTTCGCAATTTTTTTTTTTTTTTATCAAATATAGCGAATATTCGTAAATATCGAATATTCGTGATATTTTATCCAAAAAAAAATAGCGAAATTTCGCAATCATTTTCGCTTTCGCATTAGTGAAATTTCGCTATTTTTTTTTATTTATAAAATATAGCGTATATTCGTAAATATCGAATATTCGTGATATTTTATCCCCAAAAAAATAGCGAAATTTCGCATTTTTTAAATTTTTTTATAAAATATCACGAATATTTGATATTAACGAATATTCGCGAATATTCTTCTAAATATTTGCGAAATATCGCAAAATCGAATATGGCGTATTCCGCTCATCACTAGTTGTAAAGGAAAACGTTTTTTCAACTTAATGCATTCTATGCATTAAGGTGAAAAACCTTCCGACTATACCACCTCCCCCCTGGCCACCGGTTATACTTACCTGACCCCTCGAAAGTCCCGCGCTCGGCCCCGACATCCTCTTCGCTGATCAGCCTGGCCGTTGATTGGCTAGAGCTGATGGATTGAAAGCAGCGCAGCCGAGGGGCCGAGTGATATAGTGAGCAGCTATAGCCACTCGCTCTATCACGGGAGCGCACCCGCAAAGACTCCACACAATGCGAGGGAGCTCACATGAATGTGTGGAGTTCTTGCGGGGAGGACCAGAGATAGCCGCTGAGGGACCTCAGAAGACGTGGATCGAGGCCACTTTGTGCAAAACGAACTCCACAGTGGAGGTAAGTATAACATGTTTTTTTTAAAATAAACAATTTTCCTTTACAACCCCTTTAAGAGCCTCCTACTCTTCGTGAAACTTGACTGACCACACCCATTACTTGATGTGATTTGGAGGGTGTGTGTAGGATAGGGGTTTTGTGGGGTTGTGGTTGAGGTCCAGCACCTATTGTTTGAGGGAAAAAAAAACAGTATGGGTGTGTGTATTCAGTGCCTTTGCGAAAGTATTCGGCCCCCTTGAACTTTGCGACCTTTTGCCACATTTCAGGCTTCAAACATAAAGATATAAAACTGTAATTTTTTGTGAAGAATCAACAACAAGTGGGACACAATCATGAAGTGGAACGAAATTTATTGGATATTTCAAACTTTTTTAACAAATAAAAAACTGAAAAATTGGGCGTGCAAAATTATTCAAAAAAGAGAGAGAGAGGGGTTCCCCAAATGGGCTATTAGGCAGCAATATAAAAAAATGTAGAAGTATTGTATAGGTTATATAAAACAGTATTTATTGACAAAATCCCCGATACCCACATGAGTTAGAACAAGTTGGAACATTTGTATAAATAAAATAAAGGTCAACATTCCTGAATACAGTATGCATAGATAATACATCTGTTATGTATCGGTTGACAGTTTTGTATCGTTGAGCCCCGACGCGTTTCGACTAATCTGGTCTCTTCAGGGGGCAAAAATGTTTCTAGAAAATAATAATATTATGGTATAAGTTCAAAGTAAGTACATGACAGCATATAAAACAATAGAATGCCATAATGATATAGTTACCACTGAATCAGGAAATGGATAACATAAAAAGCCACTGTGAGGTCCGGAGGGGCCTGGACTGCCCCCGCCCACCCAAAGTAGCGGAGGGGCCCACCCCAGGGAACCTGCAAGGAGCCACACAAAGAGCACCCCCCCAGGAGCAGCGGAGGGGCAGCCACCTGCAGAGGAACACCCATAAAGCCCATGGTTAGTAGAAAGAATTATTTTGGGTAGGTTGGTTAAAAAGTTAATTGCTGAAATACAGCCAATTAATTGTATGGGTACATATATTAAAGTAATATAATGGTACAAGGGCTAAGGGCAAATGCCAATTGCCAACATATATAGGGAGAGTAAAGGCATACTTAGGGGTCCAATACGAGTAAGATAATTGGGAGTATAAATTAGGTGAAAAATTGCTGTAATGAGAATCAGTGAATACAAATGAATGAGATAGTGAGTGTAAACTGATAAGGTGGGTGATTGCCAGAATAGGGCAAACCATAGGTGAAATAAGTGTGTGAAATAAGAGTGAAAGTTGAAGTGAGAAACAATATGGTGAGAGTGAAATAAAAAATAGGAAGGTGGATGATTAGTCCCCCAATGAAATGGAGGGTGGCACTCGGAGAGCATTTCTGTGAGTGCACGGGATGATTGGCAGCAGCTCCGGCCAACCCAGAAGCCTCTCATCACTATGGGAGAAGAGCCGACACACGCAGAGGGGGCGGGGCAGACAGGAGACTGCTCCATGCATGGACAGAATTAATTAGTGGAGCCTAGTGCTAGGATCCGCTGTGGTACCCAGCCCGGATACCGGGGACTGTGGGAGGTATGCGCTCTTGTCAGTTGCCAACGGATAGAGCAAGCGGGATGGGGAACTGCAGCACCCACTACATGCGCTCCACCTCTGTACACAGACAAGGAGGAGGGAGGGGAGCACTTTGGAGCTTTGGCACCCCCACCTCTGCGACGCCTGGGTGCGGAGCCCCCTGTGCACCCTGATAAAGGAAAAATAGAGGGCGCTGGGGTATAAGGGTGGTTATACTACAAACACGCTAGAATGGGTCTCCAAACGATAATTGAAAGTAGTAAATAACCCAAAAATGTATATATATGGTGAAGCAATGAAATCAAAAATGTGCAATACAATATTGGAACCAATTATGGTAACTGGTATATCATATAACGTGTACTAATATTGACCAAACAGTGCAGTCCTTAAATTCCAAAGGAAAGAGAGGTGAAGAAATAAAAAAGAAGAAATTCTTCAAAGAAAATCCACAGTTCCTTCACCAGGCAAGTTGAATCACCCCAATCGTGCTCAAAAATAAGGATCCGCTTACCAGATGGTCATGACCTCTTACCCAAAAGAAGGTCAATCTCGCTTTATGCAGGATTATGCCTGCATTCATTTAGAAGAAATTCTTCACCACCAAGCAGAAAAGAGTTTCACTCCATAGAGAGGTACATGGAATAAATGGACAAAGAAAATGCTCCCATAGCGCGATCAATTTAATTTAAAAATGGAATAAAAACAAAAACGAGCCAAATGGCTACTTACAAAAAATGGTGCCCTATCCCGGCACTGAGGCTGCAGGCAATCAACAAGCTGGGGGTCGGTTGGCACACTCACGTGTGGCGGCCTCGCTGTGATGCGTTTAGGGAGCAGTAGTTCCTCAGAGGACCGTGGCTGTGTGAGTAAACTCCGCGTTGTGACAACTCGTGGTGCGTCTCTGAGACAGACGCCGGGAGAAGGACACAGGGTGTGCATGTGACCAGGCTGCGCCGACCGACGTACGTTTCGTATGGATAACGTCTTCAGGGGGGCGTGCCTGGTCACTGGAGGTCACGTCTTTTATGCTGGGACGCGGACAGGAAGTCCGAGAACAAAGCAAAAAGGATTAAAAAAACTTAATGTGTATACAACGGGTGCAGCTAGCTTGCCTCTGCAATCTCAGTAGCGGCTTAGGTTTACAGAACAAAAAGACATTTGAATACAATGGCTATAAATATTGACTCTTAAACCAAGAATCTAAACCAAATCTACATCAGACTTGGTCTCCATTCAAAAACCTCAATTCACTCTAATTGGGAAATGATGGCATAGTGAATAGATTACAAAGGTGTGGAACATAATAGTATATCTAACCCATGGATGTCGATAATACATGATTATTACAAAATGATAGGGGATAAGGTCTGTTATATTAATCCACAGCATCACCTATGGAAGAATATATATATGGATCTTGTTTAAGGTGTCTAATAGATGTATTTATTAAACAACACTAAAATAGACCTGCTAAGTCCATTAAACTTAGTATTTAGTTGTAGGTCAACATACACGAAACTAAAAATTTCTAAAAATTTCTTTAAAATTTAACAAACCCATTTGCCAATGGATATGTTGAATGGACAACATTAATTGACCCACTTGGTCACATTTTAACTTGATATTTAGTTGTCGGTCAACATACACGAAACCAAAAATTTGAACAAATGGGATAAAATGTACAACAAAAAATCTTAAGTTGTCAGTAAATATAAAGGGACCACCCAGCCAAATAAACGGAGTGGCTCGGGGAAGGGCACCATTTTTTGTAAGTAGCCATTTGGCTCGTTTTTGTTTTTATTCCATTTTTAAATTAAATTGATCGCGCTATGGGAGCATTTTCTTTGTCCATTTATTCCATGTACCTCTCTATGGAGTGAAACTCTTTTCTGCTTGGTGGTGAAGAATTTCTTCTAAATGAATGCAGGCATAATCCTGCATAAAGCGAGATTGACCTTCTTTTGGGTAAGAGGTCATGACCATCTGGTAAGCGGATCCTTATTTTTGAGCACGATTGGGGTGATTCAACTTGCCTGGTGAAGGAACTGTGGATTTTCTTTGAAGAATTTCTTCTTTTTTATTTCTTCACCTCTCTTTCCTTTGGAATTTAAGGACTGCACTGTTTGGTCAATATTAGTACACGTTATATGATATACCAGTTACCATAATTGGTTCCAATATTGTATTGCACATTTTTGATTTCATTGCTTCACCATATATATACATTTTTGGGTTATTTACTACTTTCAATTATCGTTTGGAGACCCATTCTAGCGTGTTTGTAGTATAACCACCCTTATACCCCAGCGCCCTCTATTTTTCCTTTATCACTTTGTCCATTAGAATACACTAATTGTCACTTGAGGAGCAGCTTGATATATTTATATGTGTGTTATTTTCCACTATATTTATATTTTTTCAATTTTTAACAGTCCACTACTCTATCGAGCTATTGGCGCGGAATTTTTTCTTTATTTACACAGTTCCTAGTTTCACTTTGAGTGGACTTTATTTTTCACGCAGCCATGGATATTTTCAATTTCATGCAAAACAGACATGTTAATTTGGAAGAAATATTTCTTAAAGCTCCCAGTCCCAACATAGATCTTGCCAAAGGGTTTAAACAACTCCAACTTGACATGGAGAAACAAATAAGACTTTGGTGGGACATGGCATCATTTGAAATGTATATAAGCAAGAATATCACACCTAGGAGATTACGATGGGATGTCAGTCCCAATGATGGGATTGACGATTTAGAACTGTTAGATGAATGGTATCAATTCTTCAATGCATGTGAACAAAAACTCATGCAGTTGATGATCAGGAGACGAAAATCCAAGAAAGCATTATTAGATGCTAAGATCATTGATTTAAAAGAAAGGATGGAACCCTTTAAAACACACAGTGAATACACAGAAAAAGAGAAACTCCTGCAGATACATTTAACTAAATATGACATGGAGATTAAAAACAAAAAGCTCAACAAATACCAACGGGATATCAGCGACTTTGAAAGTGGAAAAGTATACAAATGGCAAAATTCCCCGAATCCAGAGAACTCTCCAGATTCATCTCCTATTTCTAAAGTGGGAAATATACCACCACTTATACAACATGATGGTAAACCTAATAAAAGCAAAACCCCGAGCAAAAATACAAACAAAAAATCTATAGTAAAACCCAAACCCATTATTCCACCCTACTATCCTCAACCCTACAATCAATCTCATCCAGTGGATAATTACTATCATTATGGACCTCCTGATCCACGACCCATGGATCCTGGCTATTATGATAGACCATATTATCCTGCAAGACCTCCAAGACCCCCGAGGGGGAATCATAGAGGCAACTTTAGAGGAAGACCTTCCCCTCACCAAAATCAACATCAGGGGGGGGGGGGAAGGGAGAGGGTGGAAAGAGACGTATCGCATCCCCCCCAAATCCCCCCAACACATAAAGGAATCTACAGAAAGAGAGGTAGACGAGGAAGAGGCGGAACGAAAAAGAAAAAGATTGGATTAGAAGAGGGTATCTACAATCTAGCGAATGTGGAACTCTCTGAACAGGAAATTAAAGTATTACATAAAGGATTGAAATATGCACCGAATAAAAATATTGATAAATTTGAGGTATTCGTAGATATTGAAAAATATATCAGAAAACTCAATATCAAGAAATTCTTTGCAGGTAAAGATAACAGCAGTGTAGTGCCTAATTCCACTACTCTATATAAACATAGTGGATTAAAAAACAATTCCACCTTCAACCCCAAAAAGGGCACGAACCATCAGATTGAGGCATTCAAAACCATGGTACAGGATGAAATTAGAGAAATGAAAGTTTCTGACTACAAATCTGATCGTAAAATTTGGGAAGGTATCAAAAGTTTAGACAAAGTTAAAAACCAAGTAGCACAAATGGAAAGAGAGTCCTTATTGATCAGCAAGCCAAAAAAAACCTTTGATGGCCAAATTGCCTTCATTACGGGTTTTAACCGACAATATCGACAGGTCGAAACCATTTTCAAAAAACATTGGCCACTTCTTTTAAAAGATCCAATTTTGAAATCCACTTTAACATCACGACCCAAGTTTGTGTATAGAAGGGCTCCAGGCCTTAGGAATCGAATTGCACGCAATGTCCCAGAGCCTCCAAAGAAAATGTCCACCTTTCTGGATGGTTCTGGTTTTCATCATTGCACTAGGTGCAAAGCATGTCAAATTACTAGAATACCAGGAGCCCCTAAAAAAAGAACGCATTTTCAATCCAATGTAACTCAAGAAATCTTCAAAATTAAACCATTAATCACATGCAACTCGGACTACGTAACCTATGTTTTGGAGTGTCCCTGTTCTCTCCAGTACGTTGGTCGAACAACACGTAAGCTTCGAGTTCGCATAGGTGAACATTTGGCAAATATCAAAAAAGGTTTCATGAACCATAGTGTGTCAAGACATTTTAAGAAATGTCATGATAGTAATCCAAGCCTTTGTAAATTTTACGGTATAGATAAGATTTCTAATCACTGGAGAGGGACCCACATGAGAAGAAAGATTTCCCAGAATGAAACCATGTGGCTGTACAAAATGAGAAGTATGCAGCCCTATGGGCTCAATATTGAACTCGATCTGAATTGCTTCCTCTCCAATGAGTAATTACTCTATGACCATCCTGAGTTTAATTTCACTATCAGAATCTTCCCCGAGCCACTCCGTTTATTTGGCTGGGTGGTCCCTTTATATTTACTGACAACTTAAGATTTTTTGTTGTACATTTTATCCCATTTG
The DNA here is from genome assembly GCA_029574335.1 of Rana kukunoris. Taxonomy (NCBI): domain Eukaryota; kingdom Metazoa; phylum Chordata; class Amphibia; order Anura; family Ranidae; genus Rana; species Rana kukunoris. The sequence continues at coordinate 670,030,822 of CM056049.1, forward strand.
TTCAAATTTTTGGTTTCGTGTATGTTGACCGACAACTAAATATCAAGTTAAAATGTGACCAAGTGGGTCAATTAATGTTGTCCATTCAACATATCCATTGGCAAATGGGTTTGTTAAATTTTAAAGAAATTTTTAGAAATTTTTAGTTTCGTGTATGTTGACCTACAACTAAATACTAAGTTTAATGGACTTAGCAGGTCTATTTTAGTGTTGTTTAATAAATACATCTATTAGACACCTTAAACAAGATCCATATATATATTCTTCCATAGGTGATGCTGTGGATTAATATAACAGACCTTATCCCCTATCATTTTGTAATAATCATGTATTATCGACATCCATGGGTTAGATATACTATTATGTTCCACACCTTTGTAATCTATTCACTATGCCATCATTTCCCAATTAGAGTGAATTGAGGTTTTTGAATGGAGACCAAGTCTGATGTAGATTTGGTTTAGATTCTTGGTTTAAGAGTCAATATTTATAGCCATTGTATTCAAATGTCTTTTTGTTCTGTAAACCTAAGCCGCTACTGAGATTGCAGAGGCAAGCTAGCTGCACCCGTTGTATACACATTAAGTTTTTTTAATCCTTTTTGCTTTGTTCTCGGACTTCCTGTCCGCGTCCCAGCATAAAAGACGTGACCTCCAGTGACCAGGCACGCCCCCCTGAAGACGTTATCCATACGAAACGTACGTCGGTCGGCGCAGCCTGGTCACATGCACACCCTGTGTCCTTCTCCCGGCGTCTGTCTCAGAGACGCACCACGAGTTGTCACAACGCGGAGTTTACTCACACAGCCACGGTCCTCTGAGGAACTACTGCTCCCTAAACGCATCACAGCGAGGCCGCCACACGTGAGTGTGCCAACCGACCCCCAGCTTGTTGATTGCCTGCAGCCTCAGTGCCGGGATAGGGCACCATTTTTTGTAAGTAGCCATTTGGCTCGTTTTTGTTTTTATTCCATTTTTAAATTAAATTGATCGCGCTATGGGAGCATTTTCTTTGTCCATTTATTCCATGTACCTCTCTATGGAGTGAAACTCTTTTCTGCTTGGTGGTGAAGAATTTCTTCTAAATGAATGCAGGCATAATCCTGCATAAAGCGAGATTGACCTTCTTTTGGGTAAGAGGTCATGACCATCTGGTAAGCGGATCCTTATTTTTGAGCACGATTGGGGTGATTCAACTTGCCTGGTGAAGGAACTGTGGATTTTCTTTGAAGAATTTCTTCTTTTTTATTTCTTCACCTCTCTTTCCTTTGGAATTTAAGGACTGCACTGTTTGGTCAATATTAGTACACGTTATATGATATACCAGTTACCATAATTGGTTCCAATATTGTATTGCACATTTTTGATTTCATTGCTTCACCATATATATACATTTTTGGGTTATTTACTACTTTCAATTATCGTTTGGAGACCCATTCTAGCGTGTTTGTAGTATAACCACCCTTATACCCCAGCGCCCTCTATTTTTCCTTTATCACTTTGTCCATTAGAATACACTAATTGTCACTTGAGGAGCAGCTTGATATATTTATATGTGTGTTATTTTCCACTATATTTATATTTTTTCAATTTTTAACAGTCCACTACTCTATCGAGCTATTGGCGCGGAATTTTTTCTTTATTTACACAGCCCCTGTGCACCCTGCCTAGGTTTTGGCCTGAGAGGGAACATGTCAGCTCCCTCAGCGGTGACCGGGAGGCCGTGCGGGCACTTCGTTCTAAAGCCTCATACACACGATCGGACTTCCATCGGACAAATCCATCGGACAAATCCAGGGCGTTGTCCGTGAACTTGTTCTGCATACAGACGGCAGAACATTTTCAGCTAACATACACCAAACTACGTGGTTTTTCAGCTCTTTACCGCCACCCTTTGGGCAGATTCTGCTATTGTTGTCTGAGCTTTAGAATTGGTTCGGAGCATGCGTGTTTGTATACTGGATTTTAGTCTGGCGGATTTGTGTACACACAATCGGTTAATCCGACGGAACACATTTGTTGTCGGACAATTTGAGAGCAAGTACAGGCAACAATTGTCCGACGGAGCATACAGTCTGACGCATTATCCGACAAAACACCTCAGTCGGACAATTGTTGTCGGAATATCCGATCGTGTGAACTGGTCTTTCGGTAAGTATTTCATAATGAGTTAGTATGCTGTGCATACTAGCTCATTATGCCTTTTCCTTACAGTTTTCTTTTCCCCAGGGCATACAACCATTTTAAGTAAATCATTTTGTTTCATCATAATCGTTATGTTAGAATGATTTGTTTCAGATGTCGTTCCGAATCAGTTTGTATCTTCAGAAGTTCTGTTATTCTTTTGTTGTTTCGGAAGACTTGCTATATCCCTGCTAGTCCAACCCACAAAGAGAAATGGAAAAAGCTGTTTGGAGTCTTGTGCATCTGAAAGTAACAAATGGAACAAAATGAATCCATTCCTTATGTTAGGATTCAGAGATTCTGATGAATCCACCTCCATTTAACCCAAACACAATAATCAGGAATCATCTTATTTCCCTTGTATACCTTACTGTATTTATTGCAATATGATTCTATTTCATATGTAGCACAATTTTATAATAATGAAAAAATGGTAATGCAAAAAGAATAGGCTGATTATCCACGAGTCAAAGACTACCGTGCCGCTCTGATCCAAATAAAACCAAAAAAATACAAACTAATACATATTCATTTGTTATGTTATTAAAGAGGAGCTCCAGTCAATTTTGTGTTTAATAAAAGTCAGCAGCTACAAAAACTGTAGCTGCCGACTTTTAATAAACCGGCCACTCACCTATCCCAGGATCCAGTGATGTGCTCACCTAGTCTTCTGTCCCCGGCATTGGCATCTCAACTGTGGGCACTGTGTGGCTTTACAGCTGGGTGCCCACTGCGCATGCATGAGTAGCACTGTACGTTGTGATAAGTCCTATAGTTTTCTGGGACCTGTGACATGTCCCATATGACTGTGGGTGACAGAGGGGGAAAGGGGGGTGATCTAAGCAGACGTGGGAGTGGGTACCTGTCAAAACCAGCACCATTTGGGGAGGAGGAGGCCTTATGCCCTGTACACACGAACGGTTTGTCTCATGAAAACAGACCGGTGGACCGTTTTCATCGGACAAACCGATCGTGTGTGGGCCCCATCAGTTTTATTCCCATCAGGGAACAAAAATAGAACCTGTTTTAAAATTTTCGTATGGTTACAAAAAACAATAGAAGAAAACGATCATCTGTGGGGAAATCCATTGGTCAAAAAGCCATACATGCTCAGAATCAAGTCGACGCATGCTCGGAAGCATTGAACTTCATTTTTCTCAGCACGTCGTTGTGTTTTACGTCACCGCGTTGGACACGGTCGGATTTTTAACCGATGGTGTGTAGGCAAGACTGATGAAAGTCAGCTTCATCAAATATCTGATGAAAAAATTAATCCGATTAGATTCCGTTAGATATACGATCGTGTGTACAGGGCATTAAAGTGCCATTCCCCTTTTGGGTGGAGCTCTGCTTTCAGTTAAATTAATTTCCTTATTCCCAACTGGCCATCAGGGGGGTACAGGCAGTACACCTGTAAGGGGCCCGGATGGCAACCCCCTTTATTTTATTTATTTTATATAAAAAATATATATTTTTTTAATATATTTTTATTAATTTTTTTATTAAAGGGCCAATTTTTTTATTTATTTTTTTAGAGGTCCGGAGGTCCCCAGGGGCCCGGAGGTGACCCCCCCCTTTGTTTTATTTATTTTTTATAAAAAATATATATTTTTTTAAATATATTTTTATTTTATTTTTTATTAAAGGGACAATTTTTTTTAGGGGTCCGAAGGTCCCCAGGGGCCCGGAGATACAAAGGGCCCCGGATGACAACCCCCCTTTTTTTCATTTTTTTTATTAAAAAGTTCTCTGCTCCAGGGGGCCCATGCCTAAAGCTGTGTAAGGGGCCCCATAATTCCTGATGGTGGCCCTGCTGATCACTGGAATAAAAACAAATGGATCGGAATCAATTCGGATCATTGATTATGTTCTTTCATTATTTCAGATGCTTCAAACATCAACAAAAGGCCCAAACTATCACATCATGTCATCTGAATGAAACAAATGATTTTGTTGTGTTCGTTTTAATTTATTTCAGATTCGTTGGAATGCACTACTATTGTGATTCGGAGATAGAGATACATACAAATCTCTGAATCACGTAAATTTTGCCTGAATTTTGATTTGTAATTAAACTGATGACACACGTCTACAGCCTGTACAACTGAGTAAGCCTTTGTTACCTCAACACCTCATATTCTTGATATGTGCCTGCTGTACCATGTACTTGTATGAGAAAGTCTCCTGTTCTCTTTGTATTGCTTCCTTTGTGTGAAATCCCTGGTGTTCCTGCCAGTCCCTCTGCTTTCCTATTAAAAACTGACCACACCAAGCAGGAGAGCACATCATGGTCAGTTCTCTAGCTACAGTATGCTGGGAACTCAGCCTGCTCTCCTCCAGACATGTCCAGGCTGGTTCTGACACCCCCCCCCCCCCGTACAGCCATTTACTGGGATTCTCAGTGTGCTGCTGCTTCTCCTCCCCCAGCTCGTATGCAGCTGAGAACAAAGGGGAAAAAAGGTGTTTATAAATGTTTTTTTTTAATATGTAAACAAAAATGTTTTGTCTTTTATTTTGAACTGAATGGGTTGTTTTACAAGGTGATTGTTTGCAATCACTTTAGGCCGCATTCACACTGAGCGTAAAGTTTTTGGACGTTTTTTATCGACGTTTTGTCGCACGTATTAACACGTATTAGTGCTTTTTCATACAGCGTTGTCCGGCATTTTTGAACTTTGTCGTTTTTTTATATTTTAGCCAATAGGAAAAATTATCATCTCTTTCATCATTTGGTGCTATGTTTGTAGATTTTTTTATCATCTTCCCGGGTGAATATTCTATTTCTCAGAACAGATTAAAGCGACAAAACGCCCATAGAAACGCTCGTTGTCACACTAGACACTTGAATCGAGCGTTTCCATTCGTTTCTATGGGAATACAAACTGTCAAAAATGCCCAAATCCGGTCCAGAACTTGTTTAAGCTTCAGTAGGGTGACCACGTGTCCCGGACTGCCCGGGATTGTCCCGTAATTGATCGCTTTGTCCCTAGTCCCGGGCACCTTCAATCCGGGACAATACATTGTCCCGGAATTGCCCCCTTGGCCGATCTGATGCCCCCTAAAAATTGCCGCCGCATTGCCGCTGTCCCTCACTGCTGGCTGGGCTAGTTCTGTCCGGCGAGATCGCTTTATTTCCCCCCCAGACGCTGCCTGGCTCACTGCCAAAACAACTGGTTGCTAGGCATAGCCCGACTAGCATCTAACAACCAGTGACGTCACGACGAGGAGGAGAGTGGAGTCCCAGCATTCCGAGCCAGCCGGTGGAGGATTCGCTCCGCCCTGACTCCGCCTCTTCCCTGATGGCTGTTCCTGCGCTGGAAGAAAGGTAAGCTAAATGCTCCCTGCACTGCCCTGACTGAGACTGACTCATGGTCACTCCGTCCCATACACTGCACCCCTCCAGTCATGCTGTACATTATACTGCCCTCCACTACTACCCCCTCCCAATAACACTGTCTGCCCTCCACTTTTACCCCCTCCCAACATACTGTCTGCCCTCCACTTTTACCCCTCCTATTATACTGCCCTCCACTGCCAGTCTGCCACCCCTCCTATTATACTGCCATCAACTGCCAGTCTGCCACCCCTCCTATTATACTGCCCTCCACTGCCAGTCTGCCACCCCTCCTATTATACTGCCCTCAACTGCCAGTCTGCCACCCCTCCTATTATACTGCCCTCCACTGCCAGTCTGCCACCTCTCCTATTATACTGCCCTCCACTGCCAGTCTGCCACCCCTCCTATTATACTGCCCTCCATTGCCACCCCTGCTATAGTACAACCCACAGCAGAACGTGACAGCAGGAGAGAGGTATGTGTACATTCTATCACTGAGCACCACTGTCCCTCCATCCATCCCACTGTCCCTTCATCCACCCCACTGTCCCTCTAACCACCCATCCACCCCACTGTCCCTCTATTCACCCCACTGTCCCCCCATCCACCCCACTGTCCCTCCATTCATCCCACTGTCCCTCCATCCACCCCACTGTCCCTCCATCCACCCCACTGTCCTTCTATTCTCCCCACGGTCCCTCCATCCATCCCACTGTCCCTCCATCCACCCCACTGTCCCTCTATTCACCCCACGGTCCCTCCATCCACCCCACGGTCCCTCCATCCACCCCATGGTCCCTCCATCCACCCCACTGTCCCTCCATCCACCCCACTGTCCCTCTATCCACCCCACTGTCCTTCTATCCACCCCACTGTCCCTCCATTCATCCCACTGTCTCTCTATCCCTCTATCCACCCCTCTGTCCCTCCATACATCCCACTGTCCCCCTGTCCCTCCATCCACCCCACTGTCCCTCTATCCACCCACTGTCCCTCTATCCACCCACCCCACTGTCCCTCCACCCACCCCACTGTCCCTCTATCCACCCCACTGTCCCTCTATCCACCCCACTGTCCCTCCATCCACCCCACTGTCCCTCCACTGTCCCTCCATCCACCCCACTGTCCCTCCATCCACCCCACTGTCCCTCCATCCACCCCACTGTTCCTCTATCCACCCCACTGTCCCTCCATCCACCCCACTGTCCCTCCACTGTCCCTCCATCCACCCCACTGTCCCTCCATCCACCCCACTGTCCCTCCATCCACCCCACTGTTCCTCTATCCACCCCACTGTCCCTCTATCCCTCCATCCACCCCACTGTCCCTCTATCCCTCCATTCACCCCTCTGTCCACCCCACTGTCCCTCCGTTTACACTAACTGTCCCTTTATCCATCCCACTGTCACCCCACTATGTACATATTACCCCCCGCCATACACTCTGCATTCCCTATTTAACATTACCACATTCTGCACTATATAAGTCCTCCCAAACTCTCTTTAATAACACCCCCTTTAAGCCAATATTTAGCACAATTTAAGACCTGTCCACTGTTCCCCACAACGCGCTTTGTGCAACAACTGCCCCAAACGTCGTATTTTTTTTTCCAAAAATCACCTTTTTTTTGGGGGGGGTGTCCCTGAATGGCAGTTTGGAGATGTGGTCACCCTAAGCTTCAGGCGTTCGGCTTCAGGCGTTCGGCTTCAGGCGTTTTGGAGTGGAGATGTGAACCATCTCCATTGAGAATGAGGCCGGAATCACACTTGTGCGGTGCGAATTTCAGCTCTGTAATCTCTGCAGATAGATAAGAGAAGTGTTCAGCAGATTAGCAAAGTTTTAGCTGCGAATTTGGAGACCTGGGGGAAGTTCCGGGTGAGAGGAGAGTGGGGGAGAAGTGTATTGAGCTGAATGACAGAAATTCCTGAAGAGAACTGAACACATCTGCGTATCAGCTGCGTACCCATAGAAGATAATGGGACTGAATTCGCACCTGAGCCGCACCGCAAGGCATAAAATCCCCACACGTTTTTTCTGCAATGCGCAGTGCGAATGCATCGCACATATGTGAACCAGCCTCATTGAAAAAAATGTATTTAGAAATGTTCTGCGTATTAGATGCGGTTTAAGCCGCAACCAATTCGCATTGGTGTGAATCCGGCCTAATGGATTTTTTCCCCTCTAGCGTTTGATTGCTTCAGGGCAACAAAACGCTCAGGTGTGAATGCAGCCTTAGAGTGTTACTAAACCCAGGACCCTGCATTCATTATATCTGGTCTTCCGCAGTACACAGAACATGGAAATGCAATTATTTTAGTAAATATAAACTGATAAATACCTTTTCTTATCAGCAGTATATAGCAGCCTTGTGACTTCTATCAGTTCCTAGTAAAGCTTGTAGTAGGAGTTTTCATTCTCCGATGATCCTCCCATGATATCTGAACAGTGCTGATTGGCCCTGTGCTAATCACATGCACACTCCTAAGAAAAAAAAACTCTCTAGCAATACAAACCAAACTGAGCATTAGACATGTGCACAACAAAAATTTTTTTTTTCTTTTGTTTCGTTTCGTCTCGTTCCATAGGTTCGTAATGATTTGTAATTTCGTAAGACGCACGTTTTCCTATTCGGAAACTTTCGTCTTTCGTAAGACACGATTTTTTTTTCGTATTCTGATCGGTTCGTATTTTCGTTACCATTTTATTTTAGTAGATGCGGGATGATTCGTAATTCTTTTAATTTATTTTCGTTATTTGTTAGACAATAATTTTCGTCATTTTGTACTTTCGTAAATACATTGCGGGATTCGCGGCACTTTCAACACGCGGCTCATCCATATTAACTATTATTAAGCCCCGTACACGCGGTTGGACTTTTTTGACAGCAAACTTAAAAACGATCGTTTTCCGTTCGTTTTCAAAAAATCGGATCGTTTGTAAGTTCCATCAGAAAACTATTTTCGGGTTCAAAAGTCTGGCCAACTGATCTCCCTTCAGACAAAAATCCACGGAAAAGTTTATTTGAAGTTCGATTGTGTGTACGAGGCTTTACACTGTACTCAGCACAAAAGAGAGAAGCTGATTCACTGTCACGATCTCTATCGTGCAAAACAGACAGCGAGGCGTGGTCGCGCCTCAGGGTGGAATTGAACCCGGGTCCTCTCTATTGCTCTTGCAATACCTTGTCTCTGAGCCACTTCTCAGTTTGGGATTTTCTCCTTGCTTTCCAGCTAAGGTGGTGCTGAATGTCCTGATCACCTTAGTTGGATCTCATTGCAATCTGCACCTAAATATTCTGGTCCAGCTGAGGCAATTTACCCAAATTATCCAGGGTATAAAGCCCTGCCTCACTATAAGGGAGGTGTCAGTTCATTTTGGTATTGATCTCCCTGTCTGAGCTAAAGCTACCTGCATATATCTTCAACTCCTTGACTGACCCCGGCTTTTGACCTTCTGCTTTTGAACCTCGGATTGCTGCTATCTCCTGTCCTTTGACCCCGGCCTGTACCTTTGGACTCCCTCTACCGTCTCCAGCCCTTGACCCACGGCTTGTGACCCGGACTTATCTTTGGTTCCTGTTTGTTGGGCACCTGCTGTCACCTTGATAGCTGCTGATCCTTGCTATACACAAATCGCTTGCATCTGCTTGGGACTTCCAGATATCCCCTACATCATCTGTAACTACAATACTCAGCAGAACCGCAAGTACCATATACTACGTACTTTATCTATAGTCTGTATTTGTAGATTGGCAGTAATACCTTTGTCTGTATCTGAGATACTTACCTGTTTCCCCCTCAGTTAGTTGCTTATGAGGGAATAAGCATATACAGTCTTTCAGTTGGTTGTCCAATAGAGGTTGTGATGAATTAAGCCCAAACTCTCAGTTTACTCTGAGAGAGAACTGGTGGTTGTACCTGAGAGACCTCTATAGTTTTAAAATCAATTGCACTACTGTATTTGCATAGCAGGGATGTTACATTCACTAACTTCACTCACTGCCCATTCTAAAGAACGATACAAGTACACAAATTTACGAACAGACGAAAAAACGGATTTACAAAACACACAAATGAAAATATGAACATACGAATGAAAATACTAACAGACAAAGGATTTAAAATACGGAATGCAAATCATTCATTATAGATGTCATTTTCGTTCTTTTGCCGTTTCCGTTTTGTCGTATTTTCGTAAGATTGTCGAATCGTTTGTTCGTATTTTCGCTTGTTCGTTATGCGGCTCATTCGTTATCCCATCGTTTTCGTATTTTGGTTCTTTCAGTTTTTCGTATGTTCACATTGTTCCGCGGGTACGAATACTAACAAATTCGTACGAAAATACATTTGTTACGAATGGGAACGCACATATCTACTGAGCATGTGCAGCCCGATCCCTGGCTCTGTAAATATCAGGTTATTTTTTGGAGACTGTGGAAGAAGGGGAGGATCAGAGAAGACAGGATCAAACAGCCTTTATACACAATGTAGAGGATTAACCCCTTAGGTTCCACAGTGAGTATAACAAGCATGCTTTACTGCATATACAGACTGATTTAACTGTTATAAGTTTAGTAACACTTTAGGTTTTGTATTGACAAACCTTGAAGCGCTAGGATGCTCAACACTTTTTGCCCCCAGTCCAAAACAAATTACCCTCCTTGTGCAATTACATAGTAGTTGAGGTTGAAAAAAGACGCAAGTCCAACCTGTGTGTGTGATTATATGACAGTATTGATTTTGTAATTCTGTACTTTTCCTATCCTACTGGTGTAGTCACATTTAATCCACAATGGGGGTTATCAGCGACTGGCCCAGGCTTCCCTGTGATTAAACAAGCTTATATTATTTGCATAACCTGGTAAATAGAGCAGTCCAGCTACAAGGTGGAGGCCAGGCGGGTAGCAGGAGATATATCATCTGTAAAATGTACCAAGTCATTCTGTCGTGCCCATGCATGTTCTCCGTGGAACACAAAGGAAATGTTTTTCCCTGGTATTTACATTGTTACTAACAAGTGTTATCCAAAGAATGAAAAAAAAATCCACACCCGGACAATTGAAAATCCTAAGCCTATCGTATTTCTTCCAACCTTTGACAAATGGAAATCATCAGAAATAAAACAAATATTACTATTAATGCTTGCATGATGACATAGCTCAGTGATTTCATCATCTACATGAGGAGAATAAAGATTTGTATTGCTGTCTAGGTGTCATAGCCAGAAATGGAGTATGTTACTACACCTGTGCCAGCACATTTTTCGATGTGGACAGATACTGGCACATGGCATGGAATCCTTGCAAACATTTATTCAATAATGGAATACAGCACCAAAGATGACAATCACATCAACTGGCTTCAGGTTATATGTATGTAGCGCCACCCCAGAAGGAGCCGCTGGTTTGATTTGGGATCGGCAAATTAAGTTAACCCAGCTTGGTCTAGGGATGCACCAGAAGAACTAAGTAGTAAACGGAGGTCCACACAGTCAATAAAGATTGTCTCAATGCTTTAATTCCAGGCCAACATTAGCCAACATCAACTTTGGTGAAGGAAGAATAGGTTGAGGAGGGAAGAGAAACTTTCGATGTCAGGCCTGGATATACACAAGGCAGATCAGCCCTATGAGACTGAGTGGGTAAGGTGTCCCCGGACAGGTGTCTCTCACACAGACCTGGCAGCCGAGGCGCCACCTCGAATCTAGGAACGGGTCTCTCTCACAGGCCCGGCTCTAGACCTCTGCCACAGGTCAGTTAATTTGGATAGACTAAATGTACGAACAGAGCAAATCCTCCTAGTAATTTCTCAGCATAAGTCACCGGGTGGCAGCAAAGCGTACCGTCTGGGATTCTCAGTAGGTCACTGGGGCCCCTTGATTCTTGTCTCTGGCTGAGACTCAGGAAGGCCCAGGAACAAAGCCAGGCAGGCCGCGCCAGTGGGGTCCATGGGCGCGCACACCCTGAAGGTGGATGCCCGACCCCGCGCACGTGAAGAAGAGCCCCGAAGACCCGACCTAGGTCCCAGATATACCCCTCCTCAGCATGCCCAGCAAGGAAAAACCCTCTCCCATTGGCTGCTGAGGAAGACTCCATCCGCCAGAAGTCCCACTGGCTCCCACTGCCAGCCAAGGATTAAATGACATCCCCAGAATGCAGTCCGAGCCAGTGGACCCTTCCAGAATGACATAGGTCAATAACCTAAACAAATCACAACTGGGAGCAACTTAACTCTCCCAATCCAACTAGTTTAAACACAGCGCCCATGCAAAAAGCAAGTATACATGTATACTCACAGCTAGCTGTAGGAAGCAATGTACTCCATTAATACCGAAATTTGGAGAGGTAAGCATTTTTTTAAAGTGAAACTAAACCGCCTGAACCCCTCTTCTGTGCCGCCATCTTTAAAACTCTGCACACATACTAAAATTACATTTAAATACTGCACGGCTATTTAAGTTATATTGCGGCAGTACGTCGTACGTCGGTCGCTTTAAGCGATGTTAGCAGGCGCGTGCAGCATAGGGTGACCACGTGTCCGGATTGCCCGGGACAGTCCCGCATTTTGCAGGTCTGTCCCGGGCACATTCATTCCAGAACAATACAGTGTCCCGGAATGAAACTGATACAGCCACCCCCCGGGCCAATCTGATCCCCCCCAAAAAAGGCCTCCACATCACCGCTTTACTCACTGACAGTACTTGTCCTGGCCGGGAATGCCTGGAGAAGCACAATCCCGCCCCCTGCTTGTGATTGGAGAAATCATAAATCCCGCCTCTTGTGTCCAATCACTGTGCTGTGATTCGTTACATCACAAGCTGATTTTTGGGGTGTCCCTGAATGGTAGTTTGGAAATGTGGTCACCCTACCGCGGCATCGTGGGAGTGCTGGCCACGAGCGATCTCCGGGCATGAGAGGCAGAACAGGGACGTGTGTATGTAAACACACATCCCTGTTCTGTGAGCAGATTGTGAGTTTCTAATAGCTAGGAACCGCAACCTATCATTTCCTCTAAGTCAGTCCTCTCCCCCTTCAGTTAGAACACACCCAGGGAACACAAATAATCCCTTGATCGCCCCCTAGTGTTAACCCCTTTCCTGTCAGTGACATTTTTACAGCAATCAGTGCATTTTGATAGCACTGATCGCTGTATGAATGTCAATGGTCCCAAAAATGTGTCAAAGGTGTCATAATGTCGCAGTCGCAATAAAAATCGCAGATCGCCACCATTACTAGTAAAAAAAAATAATAAAAAGGCTATAAATCTATCCCCTATTTTGTAGATGCTATAACTTTTGCGCAAACCAATCAATATACGCTTACGATTTTTATTAGCAAAAATATGTAGAAGAATACATATCGGCCTTTGTGATGTTTTTTTATAGCAAAATGTACAAAATATTGTGTATTTTTATTTCTAGCTCTTGTTTTGTCTAAAGAGCAAAAATAAATAAATCGCAGAGATGATCAAATACCACCAAAAGAAAGCTCTATTTGTGGGAAAAAAAGCACATCAATTTTGTTTGGGTATAGCGTCTCATGACTGCGCAATTGTCAGTTAAAGTGACTTAGTGACGAATCAAAAAAAAAATGGCCTGGTCATTGAGCAATCAAATCTTCCGGGGCTGAAGAACACCTGAACATATATACAAGAAATATGGGGATTTGGTCACACTTTATGGTCATATAGTGCTACTTTGATGCAGTACATTGGGGTACTTTGACGCAGTTAGTGTGCTTAGCACTATATGACCTTATAGTGTGACCAAATCCCCATATTTTCTGAATAAGGTGTTTTTTAATAGCCTTGCAGGATTTAAATGTCATTTTTGTATGTGTGTGCTGTAATCTATTTTGTACTGTTTGGTCTTATAGCAGCACCACCTTGAATGTAAACGCATTGTTAGGGTGTGCCCCCCAAGTATGATTTTTATCTGTAAAGCTCCAATGTGTGTGAATATGCACCGCTGGTATCTAGGATCTGGAGACTGGCAGTGCACGTGTGTGCACATGTGCGCACGCTCCGCGATTTCTGCGCATGTGCACAAGCGTTACTGGCTTCCTGCAGGATAATTTTCCCTTTGGTAACTTGTGCTTAGACAAGGGCAGCGCTGAGTTTGTTTTTCCATTAAAGGGTTAGACCTCCTAAAACTGATTTTCAGATTGTGGCAGATGCTTAAAATGTGCCTCTGCTTTGCTCAAAAGGGACAAATCAACAGGGCCATTAAAAGCAATGTAACCCCAAATAATCTTGAATATGAACTTTTTTTGGGTCAAGCAGCTAAGGGTTAAAACCACTATTAATGTATTTATTTATTTAGTTTACTGTCCTAAAGATGCTTCTGTCTGCAACTCCACACAGTAATGAAAGGCTTTCTCCCTGGTGTGGAGTGTCGTGCTCACCCCCCTACCTTAGACTACAGGAGAGTCAGGACGCCCACTAACACACAGCTCCTTTCTCTATCTGCAACGTAGAGAGCGTCCTGACTCTCCGTAGTCCAAGGGAGGGGGCGAGCACGACACTCCACACCAGGGAGAAAGCCTCGCATTACTGTGTGGAGTTACAGACAGAAGAACAGGAAGTGAGGATTTCTCAGAAGAAATAAGGACATTTAATAGCAAAATGGAAGGATGAGGTAAGTGAAGGAGGACTGCACTAAGGTAAAGGAAGCTATTTAGGAAAAAAAAAAACTTAACTCCTTGAAGTGTTGAATGTATTAAAAGAGCCTGACAAAGACTGTGGCACTTGAACTGAGTCACTTTTTAAGGCACAGGCTGCTAGGTGAGTATTTGAGCTCCACTTTTGCTGTGAACATCATAACAATTTTTTGGGGTGGAGGTCAGTATGAGGCATATCAGACCTCTGCAAATGATACTGCTGCTTCCCCACAGATAGCAGGGGTCACAATCTGTAGCTGCTGGCAGGGGACAGGCTTTTTACCCAGGCTCTGGCTGCCTGAGAAAGAAAGAATTGTAATGCCGCGTACACAACCATTTTTAATTTCATGGGAAAAAAAAAATGTTTTCTCGACGTGATTCTTGTCAAGCCTGCCTTGCATACACACGATCGTGAAAAAAAATGCTGGAGCAAAGCGCGGTGACTTTCAACACGTACGATGGCACTATAAAGGGGAAGTTCCATTCGAATGGCGCCACACTTTGGTCTGATTATGCAAAATTCCCTTCTCATAACTTGCTTCTCAGCATGTGTGTTTTTTTCCCCCGTCGTTAAAGCCTACACACGGACATTTTTTACGAAGTGAAAAAACGTTGAGAAAAAAATAGAGCATGTTCTAAATTTTTAATGGACATTTTTCTCATCGAGAAAAATGCTCTGGAGCCTACACATGATCGTTTTTAACGACCAATTTAAAAAAACAATCATTTTTCTCATGATGAAAAACGGTCGTGTATACGCAGCATAAGACATTTTTTTATTTTGAGGCATTAAAAATGTATTAGTGAATTTAAACTGAGGGTTCCATCACACTTCTTTAGTTATGTAATGTGGAGTCTGCTCATAGCTTGTAAATGTCTACCTTAAATGGCAAGGGGAAAAAAAATAAAAAGTAAAAAAAATAAAAACCAAAGAAAGAACTTTTCAAATCACCGCACAGCCCTTCAAATTGCTGCAATTTTGACTCTTATGTTGGACACAGAAACATAGATGACAGTGAAAATAAACTGAGAATAGTTTTCATGATGTGATATATAAATGATCTGTTAAATATAGGCCACAGACCACATAAAGTATTGGAAAGGTCGCAGCAGTGATCATCTTTTCGAGGCTTCAATTTAAAAGAAGCTGTTGAGTTCAGCAGTTTTTTTTTTTTTTTTCTTACACACCCACACCGACCAACAAGCTTTTGGAAAAAAAGTTTAACTGAGGTCAGGTCTATTTTAACACTGAAAACACTTTCTCAGGGCAGTTTAGCTAGATGTCACCACTTAATCGATGCCTTCTAGGTGACAGTTAATGTCAAAATGATAAAGAACCACCCAGAACTGGAATATAAGACATGGGTAAAAGTTTAAGGGGTTGTAAACCTAGCAGTGTACGGCCCCTCAGTCCACACGTTTTACTTACATGAGCCTCGAATTTCCGTGGGCGCAGCCCTGCTGTCGTTTCTCCACGGAGTAGCGGCTTTAACTGGATAGCTTCATAGCAGCGCAGCCATTGGCTCCCGCTGCTGTCCATCAAATCCAATGATGTGGGCACCAGGGGGCGGTGCCAAGTCAAACACTATGGACACTGAGTGTATGACTCAGGAGCTTGCCCGTAAGGTAACCACCTCGGGAGTGCGCTTCCCCTAGGGGGGTTATCTACTGCAGGGAGGAGCAGCTGAGGGCCACCAGAAGAGGAGGATCGGAGCCACTCCGTGCAAAACGAGCTGCACAGAGGTAAGTATGACATGTTTGTTATTTTTTTTTTAACAAAGCTTTAGTACCTCTAACATACCTTTTTAAATAATCCACTAGTTGAACTGGAAATTCACATGATGTTTGGACTCGCAAAAGTCATCTGCTTTTGCCATAGGCCCTATACAGATGCCTGCTTCTTTGTGCAAGTACCAGGATATATTATTATTATTATTATTATACAGGATTTCTATGGCACCAACAGTTTACGCAGTGCTTTACAACTTGAGGGTAGACAGTACTACTACAATACACTTTAATACAGTAAGAATCAGAGGGCCCTGCTCCTTAGAGCTTAAAATCTAAGAGCGTATACTCACAAACAGCCACATACAGCCATTGATTTCTATATACCGTGTTTCCCAGAAAATAAGCCCGGATCTTATATTAATTTTGGCAGCCTAAAGCACACTAGGGCTTATTTTTGGGGGATGTCTTATTGTTTTACAGTATGTACAATGATCTTAAAGTGGTTGTAACCCTAAAAAATAAAATAAAAACAAATTCCTTTTCCTTTAAAGCATAATAGATTGCATAGTGCTTCTGCTGTGTCATTTATCTAGTGGGTCCCCTGT
Organism: Rana kukunoris; assembly: GCA_029574335.1. Lineage (NCBI taxonomy): Eukaryota > Metazoa > Chordata > Amphibia > Anura > Ranidae > Rana > Rana kukunoris. Next base: position 670,047,334 of record CM056049.1, read on the forward strand.
CTTATTCCCCTCCCTGTCATGTCAGGACCTAAAAAGCATCCTAAAATCCATCCTCATAGAATAACCGTATGCAATTACATTTTTAGGAATGTGGGGTGCAGTGTGTCTCCCTTTGTGATTTATTTGTGGGCTTTACCAGTACCTTTCTTTCAGCTGACCTGGCAGTCGCATGGTCTCCTTGGGCTCTTGTCTGCTCCGGGATCCCTGCTGGTGTTGGCCCGTGCACTGGAAGGGGATGCCACGGGCGTCGGGAGGGAGGAGAGCAGAGGAGGCGGAAGCCGGTGTCCCACTGGCATCTGTCTGCTGCGGGAGGAGAGCAGAGGGGGGAGCCGCTGTCTTACTGGCATTGGCCCGCTCCATGCACTGGGAGGGGGGCCGCAGGTGTCGGGCACGAGGAGAGCGCAGAAGGGGGGAGACGGTGTCCCACTGGAATCTGTGCACTGAGGAGGGAGGGGCTGCGGGCATCGGGCGGGAATAAAGCGGAGGGGGGGAGCCGCTGTCTCACTGGCATTGCCCAGCTCTGTGCACTGTGGATGGGGGGCAGGTGTCAGCCAGGAGGAGAGAAGACCTCCAAGGTGGATTAAAACATTTTTAACACATTTTACTATGGCTTATTTTCGGGGTAGGGCTTATATTGCAGCCCTCCCCGAGAATCATGCTAGGTCTTATTATCGGGGTAGGTCTTATTTTCGGGGAAACATGGTGCGCAGTGGTTGCGGCTCCTGGGTAGGGAATTATGCCAAAATTCAACAATGTACCACCCTAGACATTTGTGTGCAATAATTGTTTTACTTGCTTCTGCTGTCACCTGGGCACATTTAGCTTGGCTATCAGTGTTACCAGGTCCCACCTTCTAGTTTGGCACCCCTGGCAGAATATTTAAAGGAAGTGGCTCAAGTTGGTTTTTGGTTTCATCATCCCTGCAGGCCACCAGGAGTTCATCAAACTATTCTGCACAATTTAAAATAATTTGCTGTTCTGTATTACACACTTTTTTGGAGCCTGATTCAGAAAAGTTTTGGCCATTACTATAGCTGTTATGGAGGCGAGAGGGGATATTTCAGAATACTGCTTCTGTTCTGCAATATAAATCTATTAGAGTGTAAGCTCTTCTGAGCAGGGCCCTCTTAATCCTCTTGTATTTTATTGTATTGTAACTGTATTGTCTTCCTTTTATATTGTAAAGCGCTGCGTAAACTGTTCGCGCTATATAAATCCTGAATAATAATAATGTAGCGCCTGTGTACTTTCAGTACAGGTGCTATTCCTAAATTTAAAGGGAAGTTCCAGACTTTTTTATGTTTATTAAAAGTCAGCAGCTACAAAAAGTGTAGCTTCTGGCTTTTAATAAACATACACTTACCTTTTCCACGGTTCCAGCGGAGAGTAGCGGAGCCCCGGCCGGCACGTTTTTATTCCAAGTGTGGGCATGTGCGAGCGGCACTGCGCATGTGCGAACGGCGCTGCGCCGTCCCATTGGACAGGCAATCGCCTGGGACCTGTGACGTGTCCAGGCGATCGCCTACAGGGAGGGGCTACAGTAAGGCGATTAAGCTAATCGCCTTACCAGCCCCTCGGCGGAAGGAGGAAGTGGGACAGGAAGTCCCACTCCTCCTGAAGCCTCCACCCCCCCCCCCAAAAAAAATTATATGCCAAATGTGGCATGTAAGGGGGTGAGGAGTGGGTTAAGCAGAAGTTCAATTTTTGGGTGGAACTCCGCTTTAAGGGGAATGAGAGAGTTATTTGGCTCTCATGCAGTGATTTGACTAAATTGGGTGGGTCTCTGTTTCAGCTGGGCTGTGCTGTGGGCTCATTTTGTTTTTCCCACAGGTGTTGTTGCACCCCTGGGGGATAGGTGGTAGCAGTGGAGTCCTGGCTGGGGTGTCTCTTGCCAGCAGCCAATCAGGAGGGGTTTTCCTTCGCGGGGCATGCTGGGGGTGAGTACTTCTGGAGCAGACACCATTTTGGGCAGTCTTCTGGTTCCTGGTGCAGCACCCACCTTTAGGGTAACCGTACATCACTGCGCCCCGAGCGTTATGGCCTACCTGGCCGGGGCGTGGGTGCTACGTGGAGATCCTGGTTCGGGGACCCTGTCGGCCCGGAGCAACTGAAGTTGTGGCGGGACCCCAGTGATCAACCTCGGGTCCCAACTTGAAGATCCCAAGCGAGTTTAGCTGTTCGGTGGGGAATCCAGTTGAGGCACACCAATGAGAGGCTGGTGATCCAACAGCACTGGAGCGAACCATCGGAGATCGAGGTGACCGGACACTGGGAGGTTGGATGTTAGCAACCTGTCAGTCGGTGACCATCTAAGAACTACCTAAAGTTAGAGTCAGGCACTAAATTCACTAGGGAAGATTTACCTCATTCCTATGTTCTAGGGAATGGTCTGTGGCAAAGGTCTGTTTCCCACAAGGTTCCGAGTGATACTCTGGCTGCCAGGTCGGTGTGAGAGGCCTGTCCAGGTACGCTACACCCACTCTGGCTGGAGTGGCGACGAAAGTAAAGTGTCGTTTGAAGCAGCACTGCTTCTGTTAATCGTAGGCCTGAATCTGCTACTCTTCTCCTCATCCATCTTTTCTCATTCATCTCAAGTTTATTGTTTTACCGTGTTGGGTAAAATAAAGCACAAGAAAAGACATTCATTCTTTGGACATTCCATCATTGCCGCTCGTGTCAACTACCCTAGACAGCTATAGAGGTAACAGGCCGACACAATCTAACCAGCAGCTCCTTCGGGCGTAGTGCTACAATATTAATAATAATAAATCTAGTATAGCACTTCTCCCGTAGGAGCCAAAGGATTACTGTCCATGTCTTCCCCACAAGTCATACCCCAAAGCCAGGCACAAGCGGTCATGTACATGCAGGGGCGGACTGACCATTAAGGAACTCGGGCACTACCCGAGGGCCCCATGCCACTAGGGGGCCCCCATCAGGGTTGCCAGGCTTATTAAAACCAGGGACAGTATGTAAAAAATCTGTTTTTTTACATCTGTCCCTGATATGTCCACGTTGGTTCGGAGTTGTGATTTACCTTGTAGGCCCGGTAGTCAGACTGAGTCTACAGTTGCAGAGTGGTCCTGTGCTGTCTGTCCTGAGGGAGAAATCCGCTCGATGAAGTACCTGTCAAGTACCGAGCATGAGGCTGGTATCTCAGGAGAGGCCTTAGACTTCATCGAAGGATGCACCTTTACTGAGAGGCTGGATGATGATCGCCTGTCAGTCCTGAATTGGCTAAAGTTTATTCAAGAGAGATCCGGGTGCTTAATCCTGTGTTGAGAAGAATTCTAGACCGAATATATTTCCATCTTTGGGAAGGTCTATGGCAGAGACTTTGCTAAAGTTCCATGTGACACCCTGGCTGCTAGGTGTCACGGAAGCAGGAATCAGACATACAACAGATAAATGAATATGAAGGCTTTAATGAAAACCAAGCAGCAAGGTTAAAGTCCAAACGGGTGATCAAACAGCCAGAAGAGTCCTCCACCGGAGCCAGGGTCGATAGCCAGGGATGGGAGTCAGCCAAGCCGGAGTCTGTAGCCAGAGAGGTGGTGGAACGAAGCCGGGAAACAGGAGCCAGAAGGAACGTCAGTATGAGCCGGGTCGGTAACAAGAAACAAGCAGCACGATCACAGAAGGGTGTCAGACGAGAGGCCCAAGCAAGGAAATGCTGTAGCAGCCGTCATATAAATATGCTGAGCATCCAGCTCCTCCCAGGAGGAGCCGCAGGGTGTGGCAAGTTCTAAGAACCCCATGAAGCAAGATGGCTGCCAGCACATGTCAGTGAAGAAGCCTGCAAGGAGGTAAGACCATGACACTAGGCTGGTGAGAGAGGCCTATCCAGGTGCACAGTACCCTTCCTGGCTAGAGCGGCGACAGAGTTTACCGCTGGAAGCAGGACTGTTTCCGAACAAAGTTATACGCCTGAACCTACTACTTACTATCCCTTCTATCTTTCTCAACTACCACCACTTTTATCATTTTACCCCATTGGGTAATAAAGCACAAAAAAAGACATCTAAAGTGTGGACATTGCAGTTTCTTCCCAGCTCTCATTATTGGGCCAGATTCAGGAACAGTTAGGCTGGTGGATCCAGTGATCCGCCAGCCTAACTGTCACTTTGAGCCGGCGTTTTTGTTTTCTGTAACCAGAAAACAAGAAACGCCGGGTTGAAGCTCCGATGCAATCAGCGTAACTGAGTTTCGCCATCGCATCGTTACTTCAACTTAAAAATGGCGCCGGGGGCGTTCCTGCCGATTTCCGCTCAAAAAATATGTTAATGAGCGGAAATCGGCAATTCACGAGCGAATTCCGGCGCGACGCAATGACGGTACGACGTTTCCGGAAGCGATACGCGGCGCGAAGATATACCTACATGGGGTTGGAGTATCCTATGTTAGGTATAGGCGTCGTCATCGCGTCGGGGAAAAAAAAAAATCACGTCGCTTGCGTAAAAAGATCATGAATGGGAATGTGACGTCATTGACGTTCATTCACAGAATTTGGAGCATGCGCACGGGGATGCTTTGACACTCGACGCATGCGCAGTACGTTCGCGGCGGGATCGCGCTTAGTTTAAATACTACATGCCCCGTACCCGCCCAATTTGAATTCCGCCGGCTCATTTTCGTTACGCTGCCGCAACTTTAGGAGCAAGTGCTTCGTGAATGACAGCACTTGCTGCTAAAATTTCGGCAGAGTAACGTAAATGAGAAGCGTTACTCTGGAGCAAAGATGCTCCCATCTACCTGAATCTGGCCCATTGTGTACCCTAGACGGCAGAGGAATAGAGGTAACATGCCACCCAAAACAAACCAGCAGCTCCTTCGGGGGTAGTACTACATGTACAAGCAATAGACAAGTATATCTAATGATGACAATATATTTTATGTAGGTGGCACAGTTGCTCATGGAGAACATTCAAGACCCACTTTGCATACACCTATGTTATAACTCAATTTAGAATCACTCTTTACCCAGAATTGCTGAAAAGAAAAGTCTCTTCAGTAGCTGCGTATTGAGCAGAGGTGTTTAATTGATAATCCAGAAAGACACTGTGTTCATTCATGTTAATAATTAAGCCTTCTAGTTGTACGGCGTGATAATATAGTTGTGAGTGGGTCCCAGCGGAGGAGGAGGAGTTGTTGGTAAAGAAGTTTTAATTTGTATTTTGTCAACAAAAGCGGATTAATCCTACAGAGGAGCATCTTTAAGACCGGGAGGTCTTTGTCCTTGAGGTTTCAGAGGGCAAGGAAGAGAAGGGGCCACAGGACTTAGAAGCTACATGTAATTTACGGTTGAAAGAACGTATTTGAAGTTGTCACACAGTTGTAAGCTTTAGAATAAAATCCAAACTTATCTTCTTTTCAAGCTGGTTACAACAGTTTAATGGGGAGAGGGTAGCCAATCCTCAACCCCACTTGTCAAGAGGGCAATTCTATTCAAGCCATTGTGCAAAAGACATTCTCTGCGTATAGTTTGTCATTGCCTTAATAGGGTGTGTTAATAGATTCAATGCACCAAGAAAAAATAGAAAAATAAAAATAACATTTTTAAAGGATCAGTCCGCCATAAACTGATGGTGAATTGTAAACTGACGTTTCAGATTTTGGTAGCTATATCTTGGTGAGATCACTATCTTTGGGTTCCTAGTCATGTACACCTGCCAAGGATATTTCAAAGAGTTTTGGCTTTTGGCGCTTTTTCTTTATATAGCAAAACCTTGGATTGCGAGCATAATTGGTTCCAGAAACATGCTTGTAATGCAAAGTACTTGTATACCAAAGCAAATTTCCCCATAAGAAATAATGGATACTCAAATGATTTGTTCCACAACCATTTATCCATAGGTCATTCAGTTTGTAGTCCATATAAAAAGAATATAGCAATGTGATTCTGTAACCATAAAATGTCCATCCCCAAATGGAAGCCTCCACAATCCAGCAGGAGCTATAGGGCTAGATTCACGTAGCCCCGCCGTAACTTTGTGCGGGCGTAGCGTATCTTGTTTACGATACGCCGCCGTAAGTTAGTGAGGCAAGTGCTGTATTCACCAAGCTAACTTACGGCGGCGTAGCGTAAATGGGCCGGCATGTTTTATGGAAATGTGTTGTGACCCCACGTTTTTGACGCTTTTTTTTTTAACTGCGCATGCGCCGTCCGTGGACATATCCCAGTGCACATGCTCCAAATTACGATGCTAAGACGCATTGGTTTAGACGTGAACGTATTTGATGTAAAGCCCCATTCACGGACGAGTTACGCAAACGACGTAAAATTTGACGCGGTCCCGACGTCCATACTTAACATCTCGAGATACATCGTCGTAACTAATGCTGAATCTGGCCCTGAGTATAAAAGAGAAGAGAGGCTCCTCTGAGTTGGAATCACACCTATGCATTTTTAGTGCTTTTTGCATTTTGCAGATTTGCACTATCGCCCATTTAACATGGTTTTCCATGGAGTGCAAATCTGCAAAAAGCACTAAAAATGCATAGGTGGGAATCCAGCCTAAATCCGACAACAAAACCGTGGATTTTTTCTGACGGAATGTTGGCTCAAACTTGTGTTGCATGCATACGGTCACGTACAACATTACGACAAGGCGAGAAAAATTAAGTTTAATGATTCCGAGCATGCGTAGGATTTCATACAGACGATCGGAATTTCCGACAAGAACTTAAGCCATCGGAAAGTTTGAGAACCAGCTCTCAAATTTTTGCTGTCGGAAATTCTGACAGAAAATGTCTGATGGGGCCTACACACGGTCGGAATTTCCGACCAAAAGCTCACATTGAACATTTCTTGTCGGAAATTCTGATCGTATGTACGCGCCATTAGTGTAGCAATATGTTGCTAAATGTTATACCTTCATTAAATGTAACCATATTACTGCACTTAGAGGTGCCTCTCTTCTCTTTTATATGCAGTTGTGGCATAAAGGAAGCTCCGCAGTGAGGTGGAACCATAGCGTAGGGACGCATGACTGGGGGGACCCTTAGCAGGGGGACAGGAACAGGATGGGGCCTCAATCGCGGCTTCACGGGGGGCGGGGTTTAGACCTCGAGGCAGGCTCCCTTAAAAGGTCCGGGGGGCGGGGCCATCCATTCGGGCGCCATCCACGGTGAGGCATCACTCAGGCAGTTTTCCCTCCCTCCCTCCCTGGGGAAGTGTCTGGTATTGGGTGTCTGTTTTGTAATGCTCTTTGTTTTTCAGGTAGACGTTGGCGTTGGTTCAGGGTTCCTGAGAATTGGGTGGGTTTTTGGTACATACATATTAGATGTGTGTACCTTAGTTGTTGGTAGGAGTTGGGGCCCGTCATTGGATGGGCACCTTCCCTATCTGGTTAGGTGGATAGTGGTATATTGTGCTGAAGAATCAAACGAAGGAGGAAGTCATGGCCTTGTGAGCTGATGGAAGCGCGGCTAGAGGTCCGAAGACTTTCTATGGGGTACAGCCGATTACCGGGCACTTTTTTCTTTCTCAGGAACCTCGTGTCTACAACTGTTTGGAGTTAATTGTTTTTGTTAGGTTAATTTATTGCGTATTGGTTAAAATGATATATTTAATGTTACAAAAGTTCTATATTTAAAAAGTTGGTTATTTTTATAAAGTTATTTATTTTACCTTTTGGAATTTTAAATAAAAGGGGCCTTTGGTGGCCATTTAATCCAGAAGGTGTTGCGTGATTAATATGGGTGGGTAGAAGGTTTTCAGGGGTGGGTTTTGTTTTCTCCCAAGCACTAGGCATACACCAGTCACGATACTTGTATATCAAGACATCGCTTGCATATCAAGTCAAAGTTAATAAACATTTTTCTTGTCTTTCAAAATGCTCTCAAACCCAGTTACTCCCAAACCAAGGTTTTACTGTATTATATTATGTGAAATGCAGAGTGGGAACACTCCACAGTGGGAAGAAATACCTCAAATTTTAAGTAAGATCATTGCCATGAAATGCAAGAAGCAAGCAGGCCACTCTGTTTACCAGACTCAACCAATGATTGAAATATCACCCAATGTGGACTGGTTCCATCAAAGTAAATGTGAGTTTTGCATCTAATCTGTAGATACATAGGCCCCATAGGCTTAAATAAAGTTAAGTAATATAGAAACATAAAACTGAGCTTTACCCAAAAGGTAAGCTCTGCTTGTCTGCCTCCGAACCCCTAGCCACCCCCCCCCCCCTTCGCTGACACATTTGGCACCTTTTGGGGGGGTGATTACCTGGTTTTCAGACTGCGGCGCATTCACCAAGCGCAGTGTGCTTCGTGCATGCACAGCTTCACTGCCAGTTTCCCTGAGTCAACATGACGGCGCCAGCAATCGATAGCCGATTGAAGAATCGGCTTGGGTGAGCACACTGCTGGATGCTTGGACAGGTAAGTTCCCTAATATTAAAAGTCATCAGCTACAGTATTTGTAGCTGCTGAGTCTGACTTTAAATTTTTGGGGGTGATCCTGAAGCTCCTCTTAAACTACTTTATTGGCATCACAACGCAAGTTCAATCTGTTTCTAACACTATTTTGTTCAATATGTTAAATGTAGAAAAAGATTGATTTCCTCTGTTGGAGGTTTGGAGGTGACTGAACTGTTGAACTCTTTATGCTGAAGTTCACGGCAAATTCTGAAAAGAGTTGCTCTTTTTTCGATCTTAGAGTTTCTCTTTGAGATTGAATTTGGATTGATTCAATGTAGTGTCTCCAAGGCAATAGTCACAGTCAAGGTTTACAACATCAAAGGAAAAAGGACATCATGATAACTCAAAATTTAGTGAGTCAATACACACAGGCATCTCCTGCAGTGCCTTGGGCCATCCACCAGCTTACAGAATTCAAAATGCGTCTAAAAAATAGATCTGTTGTCCTCCTATTGTCTTTGTAGAGAACTTATTTATACTCTGTGAGCTCCAAATGGCAATTACGTAATTCTAAGATTTTGCACCAAAAGTTCTGCCATCGTTGTAATACATGTTGTGGTCTTATTACCGACATGGCCAACATACCAATACAAGCATACTGCAGGAACGGTTCTCGTCTGAGAAGAGACAATGGTTGCCAAGCAGCCTTGGAAAGGTTTCATACACATTTCAAAACCTCCGCAACCACATCTGACTAGAAAAAAATAGGGAGAGGCTGTATAGATGACACATAATAAGACACATAATAAGACTGTCTGATAGAAAATTGTCAACAAATTTTGAGTTAAACACTTGGATTATTCCAGCAATATTAAGCACTGAATTTTTTTCAAATAACCATTTTTTAGGCAACAAAAATACTCATCTAAAAATCATGTTAGTTCACAGTTCAAAAATCTAATACAGTATGTTTGTGCAGCTTATTACTGTTATAATTAATATTATTTTTCTTATTATTATTATTAACCACTTTAATACTAGCCCATAGTCATTTGACGTCCACAGATGGAATCTCCCATCCTGGTTGGGCGTCATATGACGTCCTGGGTTTGTGCAGTGATATCTGAATGATGCCTGCCGCTAGAGGCATCATTCAGATAGCATTCGTTAGTGCCAGTGATTCTGTGCACCATAAGAACCATCATAGCGGTGGTTCCGCCGCTTGATCGTTCTTATAGATGGCGGGACATCCCCCCCCTCCCGCCGCCATCCGGTGCTTCTCCGGGCTCTCCCGTGCCATCGGGGGCCCGTAGAAAGAATCGTCCGGTGCAGGCAGGAAGCATAGAGATGACTGGTGACCAGATGGTAACCAGTCATCTCTATGACCGTCGGAGGCCCAGGCGCGATGTGATGACATCACGCCTGGGTACTTGTAAGTAAACAAAGCCGTGATTGCGGCTAGTAAGCAATACCAAGCATGAGATTGGTGAATTTTTTTCACGATCTCATGATTTCCAGCCTGAAGGAGAGATGTGGGGTCTTATTGACCCCGCATCTCTCCATAAAGGGGACCTGTCACACACATTTCCTATTACAAGGGATGTTTACATTCCTTGTAATAGGAATATAAGTGATACATTTAAAAGAAAAAAAATAAATAAAAATAAATAAATATTAATAATAAAAAAATTAAAGCGCCCCTGTCCCAGGTAGCTTGCACGCAGAAGTGAACGCACGTGTAAGTCCCGCCCACATATGTAAACGCCGTTTAAGCCACATATGTGAGGTATCGCCGCATGCGTTAGATTTTCAAAGTGTTGCCTATGGAGATTTTTAAGTACCGAAGTTTGGCGCCATTCCATGAGTGTGCGCAATTTTAAAGCGTGACATGTTAGGTATGTATTTACTCGGTGTAACATCTTTCATATTTTACAAAAGAATTGGGCTAACTTTAATGTTTTGTTATTTTTTTAATTCATGAAACCATTTTTTTCCCAGAAGAGAAGTGCCAGAATAGGCCCGGTATTGAGGTGGGTATAAAAGCCCTGTATTAAAGTGGTTAATATTATTTTTAAGCTGAGCTTACCTACGATGTAAAGTGAACTTGTGATCAGGCTAAGGGCAGCCAACTAATTACATTTGATTACTGTGCATTGCAGAACCATTATAACAACCCCATTGCAGTGCAGCCAGAATGAGAAAAAGGAGGAGAAGCCGGAAGCGTTGCAGTGGGAAACAGAAGAGGATCGGTGTCTGCAATACGACAGTACAACTGGACTGCTCAACAGGTGCCCAGGCCCACCTTTTGAACTGTTTGGGCCCGAGTCTAGTACATAAAGGCTGGCTGTACTGTCTTATCAGCAGCCCTGGTCTCAGCCAATGAGAAGGGAGACTCCTCGGAGAGCCGAGGCTCTCTCTAGATGATTGAAATGGGGCTCAGGTAAGGATTGGGAAGGCTGGGGGGCTACTGCACAGAGAAGGTTTTTTACTTTCATGCATATCCAGTCACACAATGAGCAAGGTCATTCTTCTTTTCTCCATTGTTGGCGGTAGGTAGTCATGACATATGAGTTCAATTCCATGCAGCCTTGCACCATACCTCCCACATTTTTGAGATGGGAACGAGGGACACCTATTAGCAAATGTATGTAGGCATAGGACACACATCCTTGTCATGCCCCCTTAGAGGAAAATTATACAAACCAAATTATTAGTTAAACCAATAAGGGAAACCCTCTTTGAAAGATAAACAGTGCATTTTATATACAGCTATATAGATCGGACCAAAATAAGGGACAAATGAGGAGGATGGAGGGACTTTGTTCCAAATTAGGGACAGTCCCCTCAAAATTAGGGACATTTGGGAGCTATGATTGCACTGTGAGTGTAGGTCAGTGCAGTAATGCACAAGCAGGGGGTGACGGTCTGTACTTACAGGAAGCGCTTGATGATGGTGGGCATCATTAAACCCAGAAGATGATTAATGAGAAGCAGTAGAGGAGAGAGCAGGGGGTCAATTCTAGAGCATGAAGAGAGTGAGTGGTGCAGTAAAAACTTTTTTTTTGAACAAGGAAGGGGAGAACAGGAATAAAAAAAAAATCCTAGCATTGGTTTTTATCATTAGGGCAACAGTTGGCATTTTTATGGATTGGGCACAGGTTAACCTAAGAGGGTGGTTAGACATAAAGGTATCATTAGAACGTACGAACGCCTGACTATTACAGCAGAACTTTAGATTACGAGCATAATCCATTCCAGGAGAATGCTCGTAATCCAAAGTACTCGCATATCAAAGCGAGTTTCCCCATTGAAGTCTATGGAAATGAAAATAATCCATTCCGCATTGACTTCAATGGCATGTAATACCCCATGTGGCCAGAGGCGAGGGGGTGCCGGAGAGCCTCAGAAATAGCCGGAAAGGCCAGAGGACAGTTCGGCTGACCTTGGAAAGGCTTGGGAATGTAGTATTTCTAAGTCTTTCCAAACGGTGCTAATCGGCGGCATTCGTCTCCAGCGCCCCCCACCTCAGGCCAAACGCGGTACTGCACACAGACAACACTCACAAACCGAGTTAGGATTTTTCAAGAAACAGTGCTCGTATTGCGAAACGCTTGTTAACCACGTTACTAGCAATCCGAGTTTCCACTGTAGTTAGACCAATAACTATAAAAGTAACAGCGTGTGGCCAGACACTGGTGCCACATTATTTTAGAACAGTGGTCTCCAAACTGCAGCTCGAAGGCCGGATGTGGCCCTTTGGTTGCCTTTGTCTGGTCAACGATGGGTCACTATTCCTCCAACTAACGCCAATAATAGGGCATAATTCCTCATGCTGGTACCAATGAATGGTGCACTCTTCCTGCCGCTAACACCAATGATGTGGCATTACAGACCACCAAACCTGAGACATTGTGGACTACCATTGATACTGGAACATTTTCTATAGTCCTATAGTCTGAAAGGCAGTGAACTGGCCCTTTGTTTAGGAGATTTGGAGACCCCTGTGTTAGATGAAACAATAGCAATTGGAAGAGGTCTGTTGATGACCAGAATTTTACCACATTGGTTGCCAGTCATAAGATAGATACATATGAATAGGGTGATAGCTTGAAAATATATTGATCGATAGATCAGATTTGCTAGGAAGGTTTTTATAACCCCTAAACAAGTTCCTCTACTTTATATATCCAGTATCTTCCTTATATTTGATCTCACTTGTTTTGTTGTATAGGTCTAACCCCTGCCATACATACATCCCAGAGAAATGAATATGGATGGAGGTGGCTGCTAGACTAGTGGGTGCTTGTGTTGGGTGAATGACAAGTGAGACATCAATTGCCTAGTGATTTCTTCTGCCTTTTGTATTGTCACAAAGCTTCTTTCAGGCCTCCTTATGAAAAGACGTGGGGCTACAGAGAAAGTGATTGATCCTCTCCCTCTTTGTGATAAGATGTGTCATTTTGGATCAATCAGAGCACAGCATCACAAGGGCACCAGCCAGGGTAATAATGGAACTGCCCAGATTTCATCCTTTTAATTAAGATACAACCTGAGGACGAGACAAAAAAAAGAAGATGGGCGTGATTTGCGTTTATTTATTTTTAAAATGCAGAGATCCTGGTTAAACCCGTGTATTGGATTACAGCTGTGGAGGAACATCTAACTTTCATCACACCATGTAATATTTGATCAGCTTTGGATCTGCCCAGGCCCTGCTTGAAAGAAAAAAAATAACAAAAATAAGTAAAAAAGAAAATGTTATAAGCCAGACTTGAAATAGGTTATATTTGCTCCTATCTGGTCTATCAAATCTACCTTTGAAAGAGTTTTGTGATCTGTTGGATAAATGCCAAAAATATCTGTTAATCCTGCCAGAAGTCTTGTGATCTGTCAACTTTCTATCTTCCTTTCCTGAGCTGCCCTGTTATCAGTTATCATTGTTACCAGTTCTCTCTGCAAAGACAATTATATGAAGCAGGGGGGAGGGGGAGGTGTTCTGTAGTCCTGTCCCATTTTGACAACCCTCCTTCTTCATGAATGCAGTACAGTCAGTGAATGTCTGTACCCTATGACAGGAAGCACGTTACTGGCAGGAAATCCACACGAAAATAGAGATATAGAGGAAAAAAGCCTCTGATAGAGGAATAGAGGAAAAAAGCCTCTGATAGAGGAATAGAGGAAATAAAGCCTCTGATAGAGGAATAGAGGAAAAAAGCCTCTGATAGAGGAATAGAGGAAAAAAGCCTCTAATAGAGGAATAGAGGAAAAAAAGCCTCTGATGGAGGAATAGAGGAAAAAAAGCCTCTGATGGAGGAATAGAGGAAAAAAAGCCTCTGATAGAGGAATAGAGGAAATAAAGCCTCTGATAGAGGAATAGAGGAAAAAAGCCTCTGATAGAGGAATAGAGGAAAAAAGCCTCTGATAGAGGAATAGAGGAAAAAAAGCCTCTGATAGAGGAATAGAGGAAAAAAGCCTCTGATAGAGGAATAGAGGAAACAAGCCTCTGATAGAGGAATAGAGGAAAAAAGGCTCTGATGGAGGAACAGAGGAAAAAAAGCCTCTGATAGAGGAATAGAGGAAAAAAAGCCTCTAATAGAGGAATAGAGGAAAAAAAGCCTCTGATAGAGGAATAGAGGAAAAAAAGCCTCTGATAGAGGAACAGAGGAAAAAAAGCCTCTGATAGAGGAATAGAGGAAAAAAAGCCTCTAATAGAGGAATAGAGGAAAAGAAGCCTCTGAGGCCTTGTACACACGACGGGAAATATCCGCTGTAAACGGTCCCCGGACCGTTTACAGCGTATATTTGCGCCGGGATGTTTTGATCCGATGGCTGTACACACCATCGGATCAAATTCCCCGCCGGCGGACAGCGCGGTGACGCGGCGGTGACGTTGACGCCGCCACGTGACCGCCACGTCACCGCACCAGGAAGTAAACACTTCCGCGCGCATGCGTCGGATCCATTCACAGGATACGACGCATGTGCGGCAAGATATGTCCGCTGGTTTGCCGTACTAACCAGCGGACATATCTGACGGCCAGCTATCCGGCGGAATTATTTCAAAGCATGCTTTGAAATTTTTCTGCCGGATGAATCCGGCAAAAAGCGTCCGTTTGCCCCTACAGACGAGGGGATTTTTTTCGGCTGAAATGGTCCGTCGGACCATGTTCAGCGGAAATATCCCCTCGTGTGTACAAGGCCTGAGAGCGAGCACCCCTTCTGCGAGCTCTGTGACTGTGCCTGTGGGACCCGTGGACTTGATGTCCGCCGGTGTCACATGATCATCTCATGGAGCTGCAGAATGGGGGAATGCCTGTGTAAACATGGCATCTCCCTGTTCTGCCTTGTGACAGGACACTGATCTACTGCTCCCTGTCATTGGGAGCAGTGATCAGTGTTGTCACAGGTAGCCCAGCCCACCCACAGTTAGAGTCACTCCCTAGGACACACTTAACCCCTTCCTCGCCCCCTAGTAGTTAACCCTTTCCCTGCCAGTCACATTTACATAGTAATCAGTGCATTTTTATAGCACTGATCACTGTATAAATGACAATGGTCCCAAAATAGCATCAAAAGTGTCCAATGTGTCTGCCATAATGTCGCAGTCATGATAAAAATCGCTGATCGCCGCCATTACTAGTAAAAACATATATAACAATGCCATAAAACTATCCCCTATTTTGTAGATGCTATAACTTTTGCGCAAACCAATAAATAAACGCTTATTGGGATTTCTTTTACTAAAAATAGGTAGAAGAATACGTATCGACCTAAACTGAGGAAAAAAAAATATTTTTATATATTTTTGGGGAATATTTATTATAGCAAAGAAGTTTAAAATATTGCTTTTTTTTCAAAATTGTTTATAGCGCAAAAAAATCGAAACCGCAGAGGTGATCAAACACCACCAAAAGAAAGCTCTATTTGTGGGAAAAAAAGGACGCCAATTTTGTTTGGGAGCCACGGCGCACGACCGCGCAATTGTCAGTTAAAGCGACGCAGTGCCGAATCGCAAAACGTGGCCTGGTCGTTTGGCAGCCAAATCCTCCGGGGCTGTAGTGGTTAATGTAATAAAAAATAAATGAAGGAAGGAATGCAAAGACAGATGTCCCAAGATTTTCAGGAGCTCTTTAGGAACCCCTAAATGACTGATTGCTTCATCCAGAGGTGCCTATAATTTCATAACAGTAATGGTGTAGCATGATTTATGATATGGATGGAGTTTAAATGAAAGGCCTTAGAGATCTAAATATGGCATTTGTAGTTGTATGGCATGGCACCACGGCGGCAGATTAGGGGGCCATATTATTATCAGATGTATTACAATAATCTGTTCCCCCATCGCCCAGAGATGTCGTACTGTATTTGTGATCCTTACATCTACAGGAATGTAAAGCACTCTGCCAACATATGTCACAGCCCTCTGTGCCGGCGATTCCATTGTCCTGACGGAGCTTAGAAGCCAGTTTACCATCCAGAAAGATGGGATTAGCCAGAGAATACAGAGCAGGGAAAGCTTTTGGTCACTGCTTAACATCTCATGAGCAGATTTGGCAGAGGACAAAAGAGAAAAACTTAATGTGAAAAAAGTGCCCGATAATGAACGCTTGGGCCAGCGAAATTCCATCACGGCTCACAAGACATTATCCGGAGCGATGAAGGTCATCTGGTCATCACGTCACGCAGGCCCTACTGAGTACACACCGCAACCAAGTGAGCTGTTCATTTCATTACCCTATCATAGCTATCTTCTTTTATACGGAAACAACATTTTAAAGTGGAGTTCCACCCAAAAGTAAAACTTACGCTTTAACCACTTGCTTACTGGGCACATATACCCCCCTCCTGCCCAGGTGAAATTTCAGCTTCCGGCACTGCCTCGCTTTAACTGACAATTGCGCGGTCGTGCGACGTGGCTCCCAAACAAAATTGACGTCCCTTTTTTTCCCCACAAATAGAGCTTTCTTTTGGTGGTATTTGATCACCTCTGCGTTTTTTTTATTTTTTATTTTTTTTTTGCGCTATAAACAAAAAAAAAACGACAATTTTGAAATAAAATACAATATTTTTTAATTGTTGCTATAATAAATAGCCCAATAAAAAAAAAAAAAAAAAAAAATTTTTCTCAGTCTAGGCCGATTCTACATATTTTTGGTAAAAAAATAAATAAAATCGCAATAAGCAACTGGTTTGCGCAAAAGTTATAGCGCCTACAAAATAGGGGACAGAATTATTTTTTTTATTATTTTTTTTTTTACTAGTAATGGCGGCGATCTGCGGTTTTTATTGAGACGGCGACATTATGGCGCACACATCGGACACATTTTTGGCGCCATTCACATTTATACTGCGATCAGTGTTATAAATATGCACTAATTACTGTATAAATGTGACTGGCATTAAAGGGGTTAACACTAGGGGGTGAGGAAGGGGTTAAATGTATTCCCTGCATAGTGTTCTAACTGTAGGGGAGGGGGGTGACTGGGGGAGGTGATCGATCTGTGTTCCTATGTACAAGGGACACAGATCGGTCTCCTCTCCAGAGACAGGACGCTGTCTCTGTGTAAAACGGCAATGAAAGATGATCTCATATGTTTACATTTGAGATCATCTCTCATTGGCCGCACAGATCGCATAGCAAACGGCCACTCTGATTGGCCGTTCGCCACGATCTGTGATTGGCTGTGTCCAAGGGACACGGACAACACAGAATTTCCCCGCTGCGCGCTCAGAAGCGCGCGCGGGGAACGCCAACTCAGGTCCCCGCTGAAGCCGTCATTCAGCTATAGCACAGATCTCAAGTAGTTAAAGGGGTTGTAAAGGTAAAAAAAAAAAATCCCGAAATAGCTTCACATACCTCCCAACTTTTTGAGATGGGAATGAGGGACAACTATCAGCGAATGTTGTTGAGCGGGGGGGGCGGAATCGGTAATCGCGGGGGGCGGAATCGCGGGACACCAGCCTTGATCACGGGACCGCGGGATTTATTGCGCATCACGGGACATTGCCACGAAATCCGGGATGGTTTGGTGGTATGGCTTCCTTCCTTAGTGCAGTCCTCCTTCACTTACCTCATCCTTCCGGGCAGCCATAATTCTTATGCATACATGTTACAGGTATCTCACAGATTTGTGTTAAAAACATAAAGAATTGTGTGTGTTTTTGAAGCATTGACATATATTACATTGTTATATAGTTAGTCTGGTTGAAAAAAAAAGTCCATCAAGTTTAACCAATAAAAAGGAGATTTTTTTGGACAATCTTATATACAGTACCTACACAATAGCCTTAGGCCTAGGGGGAAAGTCCTGTCAAGCGGCCCATTGAACCACCGAATCGGCTCACCTTTCATGCCCACCTGGTTTTATAATAGATATTGGTGTTATGAAGCAAGACAAATATGATACAATGTGGTAACATCATTTTATATCATGTTAATCGCAACAAAGGAGGTATTACAAAAATAATGCAGCCTCACCAGTGCCCATCAATGCAGCCTCACCAGTGTCCATCAATGCAGCCTCACCAGTGTCCATCAATGCAGCCTGATTCGTGCCCACCAATGCAGCCTAACCAGTGTCTATCAATGCAACCTCATCAGTGCCCATCAATGCAGCTTCACCAGTGCTCACCCATGCAGCCTCACAAGTGCCCAGCAATAAAACTTCACCAGTGCCCAGCAGTGCAGCCTCACCAGTGCCCATCAATGCATCCTCACCAGTGCCCATCAATGTAGCCTCATCAGTGCCCATCAATGCAGCCTCGCCAGTGCCAAACAATGCAGCCTGATTAGTGCCCATCAATGCAGTCTCACCTGTGCCCAGCAATGCAGCCTCACCAGTGCCCAGCATTGCAGCCTCACCAGGCCCCATCAATGCAGCCTGATTTGGGGTCAGGGTAGCCTGGGAACATAACTCAGGGTAGCCTGGGGGGCAATTGACACCCTGCCCCCCCCTGGCCCAGCCCGCCCCTGATCCAGAAAAAGGCAACAAAAAAACAGAAAAGCATGATCCTTTGCTGAAGGCACGTAGGAAATGGATGGGCAAGCACACAAATGCATGTGCACTAACAAGTATTAGTACGCTAACCAGCAGACATGTCTTCTCGCACACGCGCCGAATGGTTTCGACGCATGCGCGGAAGTGTTTTACTTCCTGGTGCGGTGATGTGGCGGCGTCAACGTCACCGCCACGTCACCGACACATCAGCGCGCCGTCTGCTGGCGGGGATTTTGGTTTGCTTGTGTGTACACGCGAGCAAACCAAAATCCAAACCGACAGATTTGTTCAAATCGGTCGGTCCGACCGATTTGAACAAATGAATTGCCTCGTGTGTACGAGGCCTAACTCTATCAAATGAGCGGAGAGGAGAGGAAACTTTCTCTAACTCTGACTACTATTGTCACTTAGTCACTACAGTTCACAGAGGGTGATGCAGCCACCTAACATTTCTTTATTTGCCACCTTTTGCAGCTATAACAGCTTTAACTCTTCTGGGAAGGCTGTCCACAAGGTTTAGAAGTGTGTCTATGGGAGTGTTGGACTTTTCTTCCAGAAGGGCATTTGTGGGGTAAGGCACTGATGTTGGACGAGAAGGCCTGGTCTGCAGTCTCTGCTCTAATTCATCCCAAAGGTGTTCTAGCAGGTTGAGGTCAGGACTCTGTGAGGGCCAGTCAAGTTCCTCCACCCCAAACTCGCTCATCCATATCTTTGTGCACTGGTCCAAATCATTTGGTGGAGGGAGGATTATGGTGTGGGGTTGTTTTTCAGGGTTTGGGTTTGGCCCCTTAGTTCCAGTGAAGGGAACGCTTAAAGTGGAGGTTCACCCTCAAAAAAAATTCTGACATCACATTCTGTCCAGTCATCCTACCGACAGAATGCCAGTGTTTTCTTTTTTTTCTCAGCACATACCTCGTAATCCTGATTTTCACCCCCCGGCTCTCCCGCAAGACTGGGCGTTCCCAATCACTGCCTGTGATTGACAGGCTTCTGTCCGGCGCATACTGCGCGTCACAGGTTGCTGACAGAACCCGAATGTCGGTGCGCAGGGGCCGTATAGAGCCGCACCGACATTCGGGTTCTGTCGGCAACCTGTGACGCGCAGTATGCGCCGGACAGAAGCCTGTCAATCACAGGCAGTGATTGGGAACGCCCAGTCTTGCGGGAGAGCCGGGGGGTGAAAATCAGGATTACGAGGTATGTGCTGAGAAAAAAAGAAAACACCAGCATTCTGTCGGTAGGATGACTCGACAGAATGTGATGTCAGAAATTATTTTAAGGGTGAACCTCAACTTTAAGGAGTCAGCATACTAAGACATTTTGGACAATTTCATGCTCCCAACTTTGAGGCAACAGTTTGGGGATGACCCCTTCCTGTTCCAAGATCCATAAAGACATGGATGAGCGTGTTTGGGTTGGAGGAACTTGACTGGCTTGCACAGAGTCCTGACCTCAACCTTGCAGCGCACCTTTGGGGTGAATTAGAGCACAGACTGCAAGTCAGAACTTCTCGTCCAACATCAGTGCCTGACCTCACAAATGTGCGTCTGGAAGAATGGTCAAACATTCTCATAGACACACTCCTAATCCTTGTGGACAGCCTTCCCAGAAGAGTTGAAGCTGTTATAGCTGCAAAGGGTGGGCCAACCCAATATTGAACCCTACGGACTAAGACTGGGATGCCAATAAAGTTTATGTGGGTGTAAAGGCAGGTGTCCCAATACTTTTAACAATATCGTATAAATCGGAATGTCTGACAATTTGTCTGCTTTAGGTATGATTCGCTATTATGATGACACTGGTGAGGCTGCATTGGTGGGCACTGATCAGACGGTATTGATGGGCACTGATGAGGCTGAGCTGATGGGCACTGGTAAGGCTGCATTGATGTATTATTTTTGTAATACCTCCTTTGTTGCGATGAACATTTGTGAGGGATTTGATATCTGTTAGTAACTTTCTTTAAAGGATCACTTATTGTTCGTTTTTGCGTTGAAGTTGCGGTAATTAGACATGTGCAGACTGGAATATTTCGTTTCGTTTTTTCGTTTGGAAAATAAATGTATTTAGTTACTCCCGAAAATCATTTTGATTTATTTCATTTTTCGTTGGGGAATAGCTTTCGTCCGAAAATCCAATACTACTTGGTTTCTGTCGAATGGTCAAAAGAATATTCAACGGAACGTCGAATCTTTACGTCGAATCGTACATTTCCGTTTGAATATTCCGCCTACATGTTGTATGACTAGTAATAATATCGAATCTAATTTCTCATAAATCGAAATCTAATCTCTGTAATGTCGAATCTATTATTTCTATAGTGTCGAATCTTTTCCCTACAATGTCAAATCTTTTCCCTATAATGTCGAATCTCTCTATATCGAATTTTTACCGCAACGAAAACGAAAATAAAGCATTTTTTATGTCGGATCTTTCGGTTTTCGTTTCTTTTCGGACGAAAATGCATTCTAACGAAAACGAATGCACATGTCTAGCGGTAATCCTGCTCTGATCTCCACACTTCCTGCTTGTCTGTTTCCTTATAACCACAGTGCTGGGAGCTTTCTCACGGTGGTCTGAGCTGTCATTACTGTGTGTCTAAAACTTCCCAGAACCAATCAGATTCATTTTAAAAACAAAACACAGCCCTGGATTTGTTTGTTTTTGTTCTGTGTGTCTCTTTCTACTTCAGAGAAACATGAAGCCAGTTCCAAAGTGAAACTAACCTGCAGGCACATTATATGATTGATTTTTATCTATTTTTAATCATTTTGAAAAGGAATCAAATCAATTAACTTTTATGTCTCTATACCCTGTAAACAGTCATTTCAGCAAAAAAAAATGTTTTCCTTTAGTGACCCTTTAATAACAATTGGGATTAAACCAAGAGAAGACCAGGGCACTTGAGACTTGATCAAGTTTCTCAGGTCTAAAACCTAAAAAGTAAATTTGATGCAGTGCTTAATTATAGCCAACCTCCAGGAATGTCACACTGCATTATACAAGGCCATGCTTATAATATTCCTGCTCACATCTTACATTAGGGTGTCTGTTGGGGATTATTCAAAGCTGCTATCGGCAGTGTATCACAATGAAAAGAAACAGCTTTGCCTCTCCCTCCCGCCCTGGTTAAATGGGATATTTACTCTCATACAGAGTGCTGGACAATAGAGGGCCGAGTCTTGCCCAGCGCGCACCAAGCCATCATTCTTCTCAGGCTGGAACTGGTTTAGGGCGTCTGGAATCCCTTAAATCTTAATTATAAATGCCTTATTTAATCACTGTTTGCGGCTATTGAGATGCAGTTCATGAAAAGGGGATTTAAGGCTAAATTAACACAGCTTTTATGACATTTTTTTTGAGGGAATGGCCTAACAAGGGGGAGGGATTGGAGAACTGAAACAGTTGCCAGTTGCTTGATACTCTACATCCATGCCAAACTACGGCTTAACATCAGAAAAGTATGACAGAAAATATAAGATTTCAGCACTCCCTTTCAGGATATTATAGACCACACTATGCAAGTGTTCCTTATTTAGGTAGGTACCTGTAGCCCTGATTATGAAAGTACTGACCCCGGGCCAATCTGATGCCCCCAAAAAATGCCGCCACATCACTGCTTTACTCACTGACAGTACTTGTCCTGGCTGGGAATGCCTGTTGGAGCACAGTCCCGCCCCCAGCTTGTGATTGGAGAAATCATAAATCCCGCCTCTTGTGTCCAATCACTGTGCTGTGATTCCTTATTTTTGGGAAGGGGGGTGTCCCTGAATTGTAGTTTGGAAATGTGGTCACCCTAAACCTAAACCCTAAACCTAACCTAACCTCCTCCTTCACAGATACATATTGGTCTCAATCCAACAGCCACTGCCTCTGGTGTTTGTTTACATCTAACACCAAAAGTTTTTGCCCTGGCCCCCTCTGTGGCTCTACAGCCTCATAGACTTCCCCTGAGGTCGAAGAGAGACCGTCTCATAGAAGTCTATAGACCTGTAATGTTGCAGCTCCAGTTGTAATCAAATACCGAATACCATGGCTGTTGGATCTGTAAGCATCTGTGGAGGGAGAGGAGACATTAACCACTTCAGCCCCGGACCATTTTGCTGGTCAATGACCGGGCCACTTTTTGTGATTCGGCACTGCGTCGCTTTAACTGACAATTGCACGGTCGTGCGACGTGGCTCCCAAACAAAATTGCCGTCCTTTTTTCCCCACAAATAGAGCTTTCTTTTGGTGGTATTTGATCATCTCTGTGGTTTTTATTTTTTGTGCTATAAACAAAAATAGAGCGACAATTTTGAAAAAAAATGAATATTTTTTACTTTTTGCTATAATAAATATCCCTCAAAATATATATATATATAAAAAAAACATGTTTTTTCCTCATTTTGGCCGATACGTATTCTACTACATATTTTTCATAGCATAGTTATAGCGTCTACAAAATAGGGCATAGTTTTATGTATGGCATTTTAATTAATATTTTTTTTTTACTACTACTACTACTACTATGGCGGCGGTACTGCGACCTTATGCTGGACACATCGGACACCTTTGTCACATTTTTGGGACCATTGGCATTTTTAAAGCAATCAGTGCTTTAAAAATGCATTGATTACTATAGAAATTGAACTGGCAGTGAAGGGGTTAACATTGGGGGCGATAAAGCGGTTAATTATGTTCCCTCATTGTGTTCTAACTGAAGGGGAGATGGGACTGACTAGGGGAAATTACAGATCGCTGTTCATACATCGTATGAACAGACGATCAGTCATTTCTCCCCCTGAAAGAACCGGGAGCTGTGTGACGAGCTATCGCGGGTGCCCCTAGTGGCCGCAATGCAAAATCACATTATATTAAGTGATTTTGTGCAGCTGAGCCGACCTGCCACCTCAAAATTACGGTGGACGGTCGGCAAGCGGTTAAAGGGGTTGTACTTACCTCCACTGTGCATCTTACATGTTATACTTACATGTTATACTTACCTCCACTGTGCATCTCGTTTTGCACAGAGTGGCCCTGATCCACGTCTTCTGTGGTCACTCGGCGGCTGTCTCGGCTCCTCCCAGCATCAGCTAACCCCCCTGGAAAGCGATTTCCCAAGGGGGTTATCTTGCGGGCGCGCTCCCGAGTCCTGTATACGGCATCCATAGGCGGCGACTAGAGGACTCAGCCTCGCCCCCTGGCCCTTGCGTCATTTAAGTTGATTGACAGCAGAGCGAGCCAATGGCTGCGCTGCTATCTATACAATAAAGAGTGGGCCGAGAAGAGCCAAAAAGCAATCACGTTCTCGATGCAGGACTTTCGAGGGCTCGGGTAAGTAAAGGGGGCCTCAGGGAGGGGGGGGGGGGCGTTAAGTAGCGGATAGGATGCAGTAAGGTGAAAAAACATAAAGGTTTACAACCCCTTTAGGTTAGGTAAGGGGAAATGGTTAAACAGGAGAAACGCACTTTTTCCTAAAGGGGAGTTTATCATTTAAAATTGTAAATGTTCTGTCTGGGAATAATTGAGACGTAACCTCTTTGTGATCAGTGGTCCTTGATGCATAGATGCCCACAGGGCCGGATTCCAGACAAGGCCAACAAGGCCAGGCCTCGGGGCGGCAGTGGGTGCAGGGGCGGCACTGTGGCTGAGAGGAGAGGACACTTTCACTTTCATTTCAGGGGTTCCCCCTGTCATGCGGATGGTGAGAGAAGAGAAAACAGAGGGAAGAGGAGGTGAGATGATTCTCGGCAGCAGCAATCCCCCTCCCGGTTTTCAATGTCATTTTCATTAGTACCAATCTCAGTCCCCCCCCTCCGCTTCTCAATGCATCTCAGTATCCTGCCGAAAAAGTCCCCCGGCGGATAATGTCCCCCCTGTACTGCGTAGGCGAGGGCGGCATTGAAGGACCCGGCCTTGGGGCGGCAAAGGGAGTAAATCCGGGCCTGGATGCCCAGATCAAATTTACCCACATCAGTTAAATTCTCAACTGACTATTTTTCCCACCTAAAAAGTTCCACTTGTAAGCTCTATTGAGCAGGGCCCTCCTATATATTTCTCCTGTATTGAATTGTAATGTCTGCCCTCTACATTGTAAAGCGCTACGCAAACTGTGGGCGCTATATAAATCCTGTATAATGAGAAGAATATCCTGTTATCCTGGAACCAGGGGCGGACTGACAACTCAAGGGGCCCCCGGGCAATAGAAGATTATGGGGCCCCCGGGCTTACAGATGGCCACCAAGCCAGGTGGCAGTACAGAGGCGGGGCAGCTAAAATCGCGGGATTTTCACATCAAAAGCATGTAGGTTTTGGACATATCAGGGACAGATGTAAAAAAACACAGATTTTTACATACTGTCCCTGGTTTTAATGAGCCTGGCAA
The DNA here is from genome assembly GCA_029574335.1 of Rana kukunoris. Lineage (NCBI taxonomy): Eukaryota > Metazoa > Chordata > Amphibia > Anura > Ranidae > Rana > Rana kukunoris. The sequence continues at coordinate 670,072,063 of CM056049.1, forward strand.
CCCCGATGGGGCCCCCTAGTGGCATGGGGCCCTCGGGCAGTGCCCAAGTTACTCAATGGTCAGTCCGCCCCTGCCTGGAACTTATAGTGCTTTTATATGCTATCCTGTTTTATAAATACCCCCTTCAGTTGTTTTTCTTTTATTATAAGCTGACAAATGGACAAACAATTGTGATGTTTACGTTTACATAAGTGCATTTCTCATCATTGTACACCTAAGGGATTATTTTATGTAACGTATTGCACTGTGACAGTTGCAGCCTGCCTGCAGGGTACAGTGACAGCTGAAGTTGGCAAGTTTGTTTCTAAACAAAGTTTATGTGATCCCCATGATTGGCTGTCATGGTAATCACATGATTAGGAACCATTCTAATTGCTTTTTGATGGTTAAAGGGTAAGTTCACCTTTGTACACTTTTGTTTTCTTCTAAATTCCAGCTCCCCTATGCACCAATATAGCATTCAAATACATTGTGGTAAAAATATAAAAAAAAACTGCTAGAAGAAATCTGCTAACCAATGGAAGGAATGTCGGATCTGCTCTTGTACCATTCAAAGGTCTTGGCACAGCAGCATTTTCCACTAACAGAAAAAAATATCAGTGAAGTTCCATTGACAGTTCAAAAGGTCAAGCCTTGTATTCAAAGTCCAGATGTAGGATTTAAACAATCATTAGTGTGACATAAGTCTTGGAGTCATTCAATTCCTTAAAGCGGGGGTTCACCCTAAAAACAAGTATATACCATTCAATCCAGCATACTTTCTGTTTACATACCGTAGTATATGTCGCTGCGCAGGCGCCGTATAGCGCCGTATAGAGCCGACTCGTAGTTCGGCTTCTTTCGGAAACTGGTGACGCGCATTATGTGTCGGGGGGAAGCTTTTGTCATACGTCAATCACTTAGTCTCTGAATAGGAACGCCCACTTCCACGGGATTCACTACCCGGAAGCCGAGGGGGGGGGGGATAATACGGTATGTAAACCAAAAAAAAAAAAAAACAGCATACTGTACATGTCGTTAGTATGCTGGATTGAATGGTATATACTTGTTTTTAGGATGAACCCCCGCTTTAATTAGACATACAGGGCCAGATTCACAGAGCCCTTACTCCGGTCTATCTCGCGTTAGACCGGAGTACTTTCAAATTACGCGCGTCGTTTCATTAGTCTGAATCCTCAAACCATGAAACGACGGCTTCGGGCTTCAATCCGACTGGCTTACGTGTTCGTACGCCTTCGGATCTACACTGCAATAAATTTGCGGCCGCTGGGTGGAGTTCCCGTCGTTTTCCGCGTCGGGGTATGCAAATGAGCTTTTTCCGACGATCCACGAAGTAACGATCGTCCTTCGCAATCTCTTACGGCATCTGTAATCATCTTTTTGCCGCGTAAAGTTATTCCAGCTTTTATCTGGTCTAGTATTAGACAGCCCATGTTAAGTATGGCCGTCGTTCCCGCGTCGAATTTCAACGTTTTATTTATTTCTTTTACGTAAGTCGTTCGGGAATAGGAATGTACGTAAATGACGCTACTCAAACAAAAAATGACGTAACAACGTTATTTCACGCAATGCACGGCGGGAAATTTCTGAACGGAGCATGCGCAGTTCGATCGCCGCGGGGACGCGCCTAATTTAAATGCTTCACGCCCCCTAATCGCGTATTTCGATTCCGCCGCGAGAAATACACTACGCCGCCGTACCTTACGGGCCAAAATCTACATGAATTCGTCGTAGAGCCAGGTAAAATACGGCGGCGTTGTGTATCTCTGATACTCTGCGCCAATGTAATTGTACCTGAATCTGGCCCACAGTGTATAGGTACGTTTTTATTTTAAATAAAACATCTTCAGTTCTGATAAGCATCCCAAACTTCTTCTTTAGTACATTGTAAACTTTCAAATGTTTTTGTTGCTTTAACGAGGTATTAGTGTAGTTTTATTTCCTGTGTCATTTGTTTGCATTACCTTGTAATGGTGGGCTCACATGTTGTGGCTGCAGTTTGTATTGTCATGGCTGATCGATTCCAATATGTTAGTGTATTAGTTCACATAGCTTGCCCCAAGGAACAGGCAGGCAGCTTCTTTCTCTGGGCCACAGCGTTCAATGAATGCCTTGCCATATTTTATTGCATCACAAATATGGGAGTGCTAATGTGATGAATAGTGTTGATTCTATTGTGAGTGTAGAGTGTTATGCCGGATACACACGATCACTTTTTGTGATGAAAAAAAACGACGTTTTCAAAAACGTCATTTAAAATGACCGTGTGTGGGCAAAACATTGTTTTATGTCTTCAAAAAAACGACCAAACAAAATTCGAATAGAGGGAGCTGTGGTGGCTCAACGTGATTGGCACTGCGCTGACAAGCCATTCACCTCTGCAGCCAAGGGTTCGGATCCCGGTCTCGGCTACATGTGAATTGAGTTTGGTGGTCTCAGCCCGGCTCCCGGTGGGTGTGCTATGCAAGGTACGCCTGTGCTTAGTACGCCCACCCCCCCCCCCACAAAAAAAAACACCACACTTGCACGCACACGAAATTGGTTTAAAACACATGCACTTTGGCCATGCGGTCTCTTAAAATAAAGAGAGGCGAAGGACCTACGGGGCTGGCTGGGTGGGCTAGGCCCCCTCACTCCCTCATAGGGGGAGTCCCTCTGCCCCATTGGGGTCCCGTTGGGCCCCAGTTAGGCTCCCAAGAGGAGCAGGTAGGGCGGGGTGAGTGGGAGGCCCCCCTTCACACCCGCCATTGCCACCAGGGGCATGGAGAAGGATGGCGATTGCCTCCGGGGGGAGGGTCTGCAATATATTGAAGTTACATAGTTAGTCAGGTTGAAAAAAGACACAAGTCCATCAAGTTCAACCATAAGAAATAAAATAATAATAATATCGTACAATCACATATATACCCAATTCTATACCCACAGTTGATCCAGAGGAAGGCAAAAAAAAACAGCAGAGCATGATCCAATTTGCTACAGCAGGGAAAAAAATTCCTTCCTGATCCCCCATGAGGCAATCCGATATTCCCCGGATCAACTTTACCTATAAATGTCAGTACCCAGTTATATTATGTACATTTAGGAAAGTATCCAGACCTTTCTTAAAGCAATCTACTGAGCTGGCCAGAACCACCTCTGGAGGGAGTCTATTCCACATTTTCACTGCTCTTACTGTGAAGAAACCTTTCCATATTTGGAGGTGAAATCTCTTTTCCTCTAGACGTAAAGAGTGCCCCCTTGTCCTCAGTGTTGACCTTAAAAGTGAATAACTCAACACCAAGTTCACTATATGGACCTCTTATATATTTGTACATGTTGATCATATCCCCCTTAATCTCCTTCTAAAGAGTGAATAAATTCAGTTCCTCTAATCTGTCCTCATAGCTGAGCTCCTCCATGCCTCTTATCAGTTTGGTTGCCCTTCTCTGCACTTTCTCCAGTTCCCCAATATCCTTCTTGAGAACTGGAGCCCAAAACTGGACTGCATATTCCAGATGAGGTCTTACTAATGATTTGTACAGGTGCAAAATGATATCTCTATCTCTGGAGTCCATACCTCTCTTAACCCCTTCCCTACCGGTGCATTGTAAAATGACGCCGGCAGGAACCCTCCCTCGATCCGGATGGACGTCATGGGACATCCATTCTTCACGGCGACACCGCTTGTGACCCCGTGCACGCGCCCAGGATCCGCGATTGCCGCCGGGCACCTGCGATTGCCGCTGATCACGGCAGGAGTGTGGATCTGTGTGTGTAAACACACAGATCCACCTCCTGTCAGAGTTTAGGAGACAGATGCTGTGTTCCCAGTACAGAGGAACACACATTGGTCTCCTCCTCTTGTGAGTCCCCTCCCCCTACAGTAAGAACACACTAGGGAACATTTTAACCCCTTCAGTGCTCCCTAGCATTAACCCCTTCCCTGCCAGTCACATTTACACAGAAATCAGTGCATATTTATAAATAAATGTTTTGGGTTTTTTTTATTGGGATATTTATTAAATAAAAAAGTAAAAAATAATGTTTTAAAAAAAAAAACGCTCTTCTTTTGTTTATAGCGCAAAAAATAAAAACCGCAGAAATGATGAAATACCACCAAACGAAAGCTCTATTTGTGGGGGAAAAAACATAAAGATTTAGTTTGGGTATGGTGTTGTATGACCGCGCAATTGTCATACAAAGTGCAACAGCGCTGAATACTAAAAAATGGTCTGGGCAGGAAGGGGGTGAAAATGCCCTGTATGGAAGGGGTTAATAAAGAAAGGACTTTGCTCGATTTGGAAACCACAGCTTGGCATTGCATGCCATTATTGAGCCTATGATCTACCAAAACCCCAGATCCTTCTCCACTACGGATCCTTCCTGTTGTACTCCCCCTAGCATGTATGATGCATGAATATTCTTAGCCCCCAAGTACATAACTTTACATTTATCAACATTAAACCTCATCTGCCACATAGTCGCCCAATTAGACAGAGCATTGAGGTCGGCTTGTAAATTGGAGACATCTTGTAAAGACGTTATTCCACTGCATAGCTTGGTGTCATCTGCAAAGACAGAAATTTTACTTTTGATCTCAGACCCAATATCATTTATAAAGATATTAAAAAATAAAGGGTCCCAACACTGAACCTTGAGGTACACCACTGATAACCTTCGACCATTCAGAGTAAGAGTCAGAAGAGTAATGCCGCGTACACACGATCATTTTTCGGCACACACCATTGTTTAAAAAAAATGCTCTAGCAAAGCGCGGTGAAGTACAACATGTACAACGGCACTATAAAGGGGAAGTTCCATTCGGATGGCGCCACCCTTGGGGCTGCTTTAGCTGATTCAGTGTTAGTAAAAGACGATTCGCGCTTTTCTGTCTGTTACAGCGTGATGAATGTGCTTACTTCATTATGAACGGTAGTTTTACCAGAAGGAGCGCTCCCATCTCATAACTTGCTTCTGAGCATGCGCGGGTTTTTAACGTCGTTTTAGCCCACACATGATCATTTTTTACAACCCGAAAAACTACATTGTCGTTTTTCAGAACCCGAAAAATTATGTGACGCCCACACACGATCATTTTAAATTACATTTTTTTCATGCCAAAAAATGATCGCGTGTACGCGGCATCAGAGTTAGGCCGCGTACACACGATCGAATTTGTCCGCTGAAAACAGTCCGATGGACCGTTTTAGCAGACAAATCCGATCGTGTGTATAGGCTAGCGGACAGGTTTGTCCATCGGACAAATTTCAAATCATGCTTTGAAATTTGTCCGCTACAAACCTGTCCGTCGGATATGTCGGCTGGTTAGTACGCTAACCAGCAGACATATCTGCCCGCACAAGCGTTGTATGGATGCGACACATGCGTGGAAGTTTTTTACTTCCTGGTGCGGTGACGTGGCGGCGTCAACGTCACCTCCACGTCACCGCGCTGTCTACCGGCGGGGATTTTGATCCGATGGTGTGTACACGCCATCGGACCAAAATCCGATGAGACATGTCCGATCTAAACTGTCCATCGGACAAGTTTGAGCTGGCATATCTCATCGTGTGTACGCAGCCTAAGAAGTGCATGAGTGTAGTTTGTCAGTGCAGTATTACTGCAGTATATTGAAGGGTGTAAGTGAAGTTTGTCAGGGCAGTTTTACTGCATTATATTGAGGTGTGTAAGTGTAGTGTGTCAGGGCAGTTTTACTGTAGTGTATTGAAGTGAGTCAATGCAGTTTTACTGCAGTATATTGTAGTGTGTCAGTGGAGTGTGTCTGTGTAGTGCAGTGTTTTACACCACATTACATAACATTTAGTGCTGCGTGTTTATTTTTTTATTTCTGTCAGCGGCAGTCCTTAAGTTGAAATGCACAACTTCATCTTTCACATTATGCTAAAAAATTGGGCTAACTTTACTGTTTTGTTTTTTTTAAAAGCAAATACCGTGCTGAATAAAAAGTTGCAACAACCGCTATTGTATTCTCTAGGGTCTCTGATAAAAAAATATATATAATGTTTGGGGTTATATATAATTTCTAGCAAAAACAAAATAAGATTTTTACATGTAGGAGAGAAATGTCAGAATTGGCCTGGGTGGCAAGTGGTTAAAGTAATTTTTCATAAAAAAAATTTCTTCACTTTTAAGCATCATTAAATTGCTGCTCATTTATCTTTTTTAAAACCTTTTTTGCATTCAAACATGTCCCCCTGGGCAGTGCCCAGACCCCCATACTCTTTTTATGCCCAACAACGTGCAAGTAAGCCTTCAAACAATGCACTTTTGATTTTTCTAGTTTGTGTCCTATAGACTTTAATGGGGTTCAATGTTCAGCTCCGAACTCTTGCAATGCTTGAAAGTTCTGGCACAAACCAAACCGGGGGGGGGGGTGTGATCGGCCAATCTCCAGTGATGAAACACATTTCTCTGCTAATTGTTCTGTTGGTTGTGTCTGTGTCAGATCGAATTACTGTGTAGCTCACACCTGCAGAGACCCAGGGATTGGGGGGGTATGTATTTTCTTTACACTTCATGTCAGTTCTCACACTACATAAAGGAGGTCATATATTAACTTGTGTAGTGCCATGCCTCACATTTGAACACAAATAGATACTTCTCACACGCATATAAAGATTAACCCTATTATAGGCTGTGCATACAGGGCAACAAATGACATCATGAAATGACACGATCAATGCACATCTTATGCAGGTGGAAAACACAAAGTGCAGGTGGGAAGGTTTTTATGCAAGGAACTTTATAAATGAAGACGCACTCATAAATTCTTTGGCAGTGGGGAAATTTAACTGACCTTGATAAAGATCACAGTTTACATGTCTTCAAGTTGAAAGACTAGAATTATGAATGTTCTACAGTACTTAGTGATTATTTAATTACTGCATGTTCACATTGTGTCTTGATTCAGCCTACAAGGCCACCAGGCAGACTACACACACCGAAAAAGTGACAAGTGTGCATAATTTTCTATTTTGTATCACATATGTGAGAAGTTTTCTCATGTAAACATCCTCTGATCTGTACTGTTATGGAGTCTGCAAAAAACCAAAGCCACAACAATCCTGTATATTGTGGTCAGACGGGCTGGATGGTTCCCATCTGCGGGTTTTGGGTTAGATGACACTGTTGACTTCGTGTGAATTATGGAAAAAGTATAGAAAGCTGACAATGTCAGAAAATATGAGAATTTTGTACCACTGTTGACGTAGCTATATTTAGCTAATTTGCTGTCCTGGGCTGCTGTGTGGGGTCTGTATTAAACTAGTTCAATGCGAAAAAGGCCACTGTAGTGGAAAAATCACCAATGACGCACATTTTAAAGTTGCATGCTCTCAGTATTTTATTTGTTATGTGATGTTTCACTTCCTTTGATTTTTAAATACATCAGGTACCCTCCCTTACATCTTCACCGGAGCCCCCTTTTAGATAAGTGTCCCCATCAGAGTCCCCCATTACACCAGAGTCCACATCAGGGTCCCTATGCTAGTCCCCATCTTCATCAGAGTTCCCACTTAAATCAGTGTCCCCCCACCAGATCCCCCTTTGTATCACAGTCTCCCCTTACATCACAGTCCCCCCTTACATCAGTGCCCCCCCCCCCCTCAGACTCTCTCTTTATGTCAGTGTCTTCCTCAGAGTCTCTCCTTAAATCAATGTCTCTTAGATTGTAAGCTCTAATGAGCGACGTTGTAAAGTACTGTGCAAACTGTTGGCGCTATATAAATACTGTATACTAATAATAATAATATGTCCCTCAGAGTTCCCTCTTACATCAGTGTCGCCATCAGAATCTCCCACCTTACAACAGTGTCACCATCAGAGCCCCCTCACTTACATGATTGTCCCCACCATAGTCCCCTCTTACATCAGAGTCCCCATCAAACCCCCTTTACCCAGATCTGTGCCCCCATTAGAGCTCCCCCATGCATTAGTGTCCCCATCAGAGACCCCCCCTTACATCAATGTCCCCATGAGAACCCACCTTACCTCTGTTTATAGGCTTATATCATGTTGAAGCAGCAGGGCGGGGGATGAGAAGCAGAACAGATCCAGACTGAGGAAGTTTAATCCTGCAGTAAATACTAGGGCAATTCCTGTGATCTTGTGCTGGAAACTGTGGCAGGGGATGTGGGTTCTGTTGGGAGGCAGAGCAAAGACTGGGCACATAAGCTGTAGGGGGGGGGGGGCAAAGACTGTACACATTAGTTTTTTATGTGTTGCAACCTCACAACCATAAATGCTGCAGAATGTAAGTCACCGGAAAGAGGGAGAAACCTTGCTTATCCAGCCGGCAAGGAAATAACACATGCAAGCAGGTAGGTGTTTTAGCTCCCTCCTTCTGTTGGCTCCCTCCTTCGTTCTTAACATTGGGTACCACAAGGTGTTTACTATAACCTTTGTTAACCTGAAAACTCTCTTTGATGTACCAGAGGGATCATGGGGACACTTTGTAACAAGGGGCTCTACTTAGGTAATAAGCCCCCAGCAAAAACAAAACAAAAAACAAGACCTACCCACAGGCTCACTGTCCAATCACAGTTTTCATGGGACATGGTGTATGCTGAAACCTGACAGAGCCTAAAAAAAAGCATTTCTCAACCTTTTTATCACAGAGGAACCCTTGAAATAGTTTTTAGGTCTCAGGAACTCTTGCTAAAACCAATAAATTGAGAGTCGGTGGAGGGAAAAACTGTGACCAGTGGAAAGAACCCCCCCCCCCCCTTATTAACCACTTAAGACCCGGACCAATACGCTGGTAAATGACCCAAGGTGTTTTTGCGATTCGGCACTGCGTCGCTTTAACAGACAATTGCGCGGTCGTGCGACGTGGCTCCCAAACAAAATTTGCGTCCTTTTCTTCCCACAAATAGAGCTTTCTTTTGGTGGTATTTGATCACCTCTGCGATTTTTATTTTTTGCGCTATATACAAAAATAGAGCGACATTTTTGAAAAAAAAAACACTATTTTTTACTTTTTGTTAAAAAAAAAATCAAATAAACTAAATTTTAGTCAAACATTTAGGCCAAAATTTATTTAGCCACATGTCTTTAGTAAAAAAAAAAAATCGCAATAAAAAAAAATAGCTACCTAGCGGGAACAGCGACACTAATACAGCGATCAGAAAAATGATCGCTTAGTGACGCTGGCAATAGGGAGTGAAAGGGTTAACTAGGGCGGTGATCAGGGGGTTAAAACTTTATTAGGGGGGGGTGGGGGGGCTATCCTGAACCTAACACTAACTGTTTTTTACACTGCCTGTCACACTGACACTAAATGCAGTGATTAGATCACTGCATTCAGTGACACTGTGACAGGGGGGTGGGGGGGGGGCGATCACAAGGGGTTAATATGCCTATGTGAGTGTGTGTCAGTGTTGTGTTGGTGCACACTTACTTGTGATGTCTTCTCTCATCAGCAGCGCTGGGAAACAGCGCTGCGATGAGAGAATACATCATTTCCTCCTTCCTGTGTAAACACAGGAGGAGGAAGTGACAGGTTGGGAGCGTGCTCCCATTGGCTGGGAGAGATCGCGGGGGGGCGGGTATTCGCCGACATCCGCCCCCAGATCCCGGATCGCTCCCGGAGCCAGGGGGACCCCCGCACGCCGCGGAGGGGGTCCCGATGGGACCCCCGAACTGCACTTAGGCGGGGACGTAAATTTACGCCCTTGTGCCTGTACGTGCCATTCTGTGGCCGTATATGTGCGTGCGGGGGTCCTTAAGTGGTTAAAGGGGTTGTAAAGGAATTTTTATTTTTTTCGTAAATAGCTTCCTTTACCTTAGTGCAGTCCTCCTTCACTTACCTCATCCTTCCATTTTGCATTTAAATGTCCTTATTTCTTCTGAGAAATGCTCACTTCCTGTCCTTCTGTCTGTAACTCAACACCGTAATGCAAGTCTTTCTTCCTGGTGTGGAGAGAGTCTCTTGAGGGGGGAGGGGCGAGCAGGAGTGTCAGGACACCCACTAACACACAGCTCCTTTCACTATCTGTAAATTAGAGAGTGTCCTGACTTGCCTGCTCGCCCCTCCCCCCTTTAAGAGGCTTTTCCTTTACAACCCCTTTAACAGTGATCGTCAGAAAGCCACCCTTCCAGACAACTAAAAAGATTATCATGTCCCGTAGTTGGCTCTGTCAAATAGCATTGGATTTAGAACCATGCAGGAAACTTTAAATGGGAAATCAATCAGCCACAGCTGAAGGAACCCCTAGAGACCTCTGGAGGAACACTTATAGTAGGGGATAGGCCCTCAACCCAAAATCTACCCACAGTCTCACTATCCAGTCACAGTTGTCATTGCATAGGCTGTACACTGAAATTTGAGTCTAAGTAAGTCTTCCTTAACCTTTTTATCCCAAAGGAACCCTTGAAATAATTTTTAGATCTCAGGTAAGCCCTGCTAAAACCAATTAATTGGGAGAATACCCCATACATTGGTGACCAGTAGAAAGAAAGCCCACCCACCAACAGTGGTGGTCAGAATGTCACCCTTATAGTCAGCTAAAAAGATCATTGGTGCTCAGTTGGCTCAGCCAAGTGTCGTTGATTTTGGAACCATGCAGGAGGGATCAAATGGAAAATCCATCAACCCCAACTCAAAGAACCTCTAAAAACCTCTGCAGGAACCCTAGCTGAGAAATACTGGCTAAAGCTAAGCCTTAGATCATGGGTTCAGATATCCTTTATTTCTTGACACAAGGCTCTGTATATCATTTTATATAACAGAAGTTATCTCCAACATACTTCCAAAGCTAGTTCACAATCGATTGCTGACAGGGGAACATACACATCAAGGATGCATTCTTTGACATAACGCGGAAAAGTTTTGCTGTCTATCTTTCCTTTCCTATACCCAGAAAATGTCATTAAGTGCCTGCTCCTTGTACAACGTACTAAATATAAATCATATTTATCATAAATTACTGTTTGAATGTAAGGGTTCCTTTGTACTGGACAGGATATACAATGCATGAACTGGCACATGGGTGTTTTTGACACGTATTGGATGCTTTGTTGACGTATTCAGAAACACCTCATGCAACTGCATTGAAGAGAAAACACTAGAAACACAACTGAGTCCAACCACAGGAGGTCAAGTTCTATTCGAATAATGAAAAAATAAGATTGTGTTCCAGTTTATTAAGTTTAATCCTACAGGATCAGTCCTGCAGTTTACAGGGCTACATGTTAAGCCGAGTGACGTTTAAACGAAGCTCGGCGCTCATACAGCTGTCTGAAGCCATCACCTTTGATTTTTAATTAAGGAGAAGGTGCTTTTATTGTTTTAGTCCATAGAAACAAATGTAAAGAAAACACGTTGTGTTATTTCAGAAAGCCCAGGGCCATTTGGGTAGGGCCTCACCTTCCATTATGCCAAAATACATCAATGTCTGCCAAAGTTAGTCTTAACACATATATAGTGAGAAAAACAATCGCAACATAAATTTTAGTCACTGCTGTTAAAATAGGGCAATTGGCAGGAAATTTCCATGCAGAATAATAGCTAATTCAAAAATGTTCAAGTAACTCCTGAAATGTTCGAGTACCAGTAACTTCTATTACTAAAAAACAATGTCCAGTGATCATATTGTAATTGTGGGTGGGCATGAGTATGCTGGATAACCTCTTGTATTGTTATATCTCTCCAATACATATTTGTGGATATTTCTGTAATGTCAGTTTATTCCAATTTTTTTGTGTGTTTCTCTCAGTTGAATCATACTAGCAAGGTGTATTCAAAGGTAGTAATGAGCTGAACGTCTCCAGCTTTACTTTCTGGTCAGTTCGCAGAATTTACTGATGCCGAACCCTATTGAAATCAATAGCAGACACATTTTAGGAATCAGTAATGACCATTTACAAGGCTATTAGGAAAGGGATTGTCAAACAAAGGGCATTGGGGAGACATATCTCAATGCAAGATTTTTTTTAATTATTATTCCATTTGGCAAGGGGCAGCAATTTTAATAATGCACAGTGGAGACAATTGATGGCACAGTGGCTGCGTTTGATGGTATGGCACAGTGGTGACAATTAATGGGCACAGTGGTGGCAATTGATGGCACAGTGGCTGCGTTTGATGGAATGGCACAGTGGTGACAATTGATGGGCACAGTGGCGATAAATGATGGCACAGTGGCTGCATTTGATGGTATGGCACAGTGGCGATAATTGATGGCACAGTGGTGATAATTGATGGCATGGCACAGTGGCGACAATTGATGGCAAAGTGGCGACAATTGATGGCATGGCTCAGTGGCTGCATTTGATGGCATGGCACAGTGACGACAATTGATGGCACAGTGGCGACAATTGATGGCATGGCACAGTAGCGACAATTGATGGCATGGCTCAGTGGCTGCATTTGATGGAACAGTGGCTGCATTTAATGGGCACAGTGAGGCTGCAAATTTTTTTTTTTCTCGTTTGTTTGCGCCTCCCCCAAAAAAAATTGAGCACCAGCCGCCACTGGTCACAGGGTGAGGAGACCTAAAGGTGAAAATGAAACCGCAGCAGACAAAGATCCGATCCCTTCCCCTGCCAGGCAAGTCTGTGCTGCATGACATAGCTGTGTAAATCTTAATACTGGATGGGCAGAAATACAAATTCTTTGGCTTGTATTGAGTCTCGTATATGTATTTAATTTAGCTGTCTGCTTCAACTTTAACTGCACACAGAAAGTAAAGAATACAAAATACGGCTTTTTTTTTCAAGATAATTATGCTATCAAATACGAAGGAATAATGAAACATAAATCTTGGCCCGCTTATATTTACCTTGTTAGTTTTGGTAAAGAACTTTGCGTGTGGTAAAACAAAGAATAGGAGAGATTTGCAATTATTTTGGTTCCAGCGCAGAACTGGAGACGATTGTGGAAAGCAATACCCAGTATAAGCAATACTGGATATCCAGTCTGTAATTTTGGAGAAGGAAACTGTGCCAGTTGGAAACTTATCTGAAAAAAGAGCACAATAGAAAAGCTGAATTGTCAGTTAATTGAGAAATCTTGAACATTTGCTGCGTTTTCGAGGCCAGTGAGCTTGCTTAAAACACACACAGTAAACAGAATGTGGTGAAACGGGGTATTTCTATACATACCGTACCATGCAAAGAGGGTGATAATCAGCCAAAAATACAATGCCGTTTTAGAAATGTGGTCCTTGTGGGCGCCAGTGAGTGCAAATAAATAATCTTCTTTTGATAAATAAAGGAAAATGACCCTCTTTCCACCTAGTAGCCAAGTTTACATTTGAAACCCGCAGAATCTCTGTTCATTGAAGACTGTGGTTCTGTGGTTCCTAACCTAATTACAAATACAGACCCCCAATAGATTACCCAGTATGAACCCTATATGCCCTTCTTCAGGATGTCCGAAATTATCATCATCATTCCCATCATCATCATCGTTATCAATCATCACCATCACCACCTCTATCGTCATTATCATCATCATCATCATCACCAACATCATCACCAACATCATCATCATCATCATCATCATCATTATCATCACCATCGCCATCATTATCGTCACCATCGCTATCATTATCGTCACCATCTTTATCACCACCTCTATCATCATCATCATCATCATCATGGCCACCATCATCACCATGATCATCATCACCACCATTATTAATCATCATTACCACTACCATCGTCATTATCATTATTATCGCCATAACCACCATCTTCCCCATCATCATTGTCAAATGATTATCAGCAGCAGCATCGTCACAATCATCATTATTATCATCTCCATAATCGTCATCATCACCATTATCATCTTCTCTTCACCATTATCATCGTCCTCACCATAATCTTCATCGTCTCCATCAGCATCATCATCACCATCATGATGAGAGCTGGAGGGCTCTGTTGGAGCTGAGTTCAAAAGTTCAGAGTCCCCACAATCATCAGTCTCTGTGCATCCTGATCCGCTGGGAGCAGAACCTTGAGACACTGGTGGTTCAGCCGGCATGAGGGATTCGGGCAGTTGAGAACGAGGACGTAGTTGGTCCGCATGACGTCTGTAAATGGAACCATCTTCCAGGCGGACCTTGTACATCTTGGGTCCCAAAGTCTCTGCAATGACAGCAGGAAGCCAACGGGTGTTGGAAGACCTTTTGTTGGGCTGTAAATGCGTGAAGCTCATGGTGTTTGACCATCTTGTCTTGGGACTGCAATACATGTTCCTGGACTGTTTGAGGGCGGAGCATATCCAAAACAGTCCATGGCTGCCGACCCAGAAGGAGTTCTGCTGGAGTTTTCCCAGTGGTTGCATGTGGTGTGTTTCTGTAAGCAGAAAGGAAGGAGTCCAGCTGCTGGGGTGACAGAGACTGTTGTTTACTTGCAGCCACTGTAGCTTTGAAATAGCGTTTGAAAGTCTGCACAAATCTCTCTGCTTGACCATTTGTAGCTGGGTGGTAAGGTGCGGTCAACTTGTGCTTGATGTTGTGGGCAGTCAGGAAACGCTGAAACTCCTGACTGGTGAATTGTGCACCGTTGTCCGTGACGATCTCTCTGGGGTATCCAAACGTAGCAGCGAGATGTAACAGTATGGAAACCGTTGCCTTAGTCGTTGGCTGAGTAACAGGAATGACCTCAGGCCACTTTGAATGGGCGTCCACTATGATCAAGAAGGTGTGTCCTCTGATAGGGCCTGCAAAGTCCAAGTGTAGGCGAAACCAAGGAACCGTGGGCCAAGTCCAGGGCTGGACGCACCCTCGAGGAGGGTCTCTTGCCGTTTGTGCACATCCAACACAAGCATTCACATATGTTGCGATATCTGAGTCTAGGTTTGGCCACCACACATAGCCTCTGGCCTTTTGTTTCATACGAGTGCCCCCGGGATGACCGGTATGTAGCAAGTCCAGAATGTGTCTTCGGAGGGTCTGTGGAATGATCACTCGGTCTCCCCATAAAACACAGTTGCCAGCCACAGTTAATTCCATACGCCTACGGAAATAAGGTTCATACTCCTGTGTGACAGTTGCAGGCCAACCGGACCGTACCCAGGAGAGTATTGTTTTCAGAAAGGTATCCTTGGTTGTATGGGCTGCTATCTCTCCAGAAGACAAGAAGGACAGGCTGGTGTAACGACAACTCTTGACCGGTGGAGAAGAGTCCATGGACCTCCCTGTCAGTCGGGACATTGCGTCCGCATTAGCATTGGCATCATGACCACGATACTGAATTTTGTAGCTGTATGCCCCCAAGAATAGGGCATAGCGTTGGAGGCGGGCCGCAGTAGTCTGGGAGATGCCTTTGTCAGGGCTAAAGATCTGAAGGAGTGGTTTATGGTCCGTCAGTATGGTGAATTCCCTACCATACAGGTAAAGATGAAACTTCTTAATTGCCCATATCAGCGCA
This sequence comes from Rana kukunoris, assembly GCA_029574335.1. Taxonomy (NCBI): domain Eukaryota; kingdom Metazoa; phylum Chordata; class Amphibia; order Anura; family Ranidae; genus Rana; species Rana kukunoris. The sequence goes on from CM056049.1 coordinate 670,087,438, forward strand.
AGAGCCTCTTTGTCAATGTGTGAGTAATTGCTTTCTGCTTTTGTCAAAGACCTGGAGGCAAATGCCACTGGTTTTTCTGAACCATCTGGTAAGATGTGGGATAGTACCGCCCCCAGACCATAGGGTGAGGCATCACAAGCCAAGGTGAGAGGCTTCTGGAGGTCATAGTGCACGAGCATGCGTGACGCCAACAGCTTCCGCTTAGAAACTTCAAAAGCACGCTGGAATGCAGCCGACCAGTCCCATCTGGAGTGTTTCTCCAAAAGCTTGTTCAATGGAAACAAGGTGTGTGCCAGATCTGGCAGGAATTTGTGGTAATAGTTCAGCAAGCCCAGGTATGATCGCAGCTGCTGGACGTTGGTTGGGGCTGGAGCGTTGACTAAAGCATCAACTTTGGCTTCCGTGGTGTGAATACCTTCTGCATCCACAAGGTGGCCACAAAACTCTAATTTAGGCACCATGAATTGGCATTTTGCTAAGTTCACTTTCAGACCCTGTTCTTGGAGTCTCGCCAACACAAGCTCCACATTCTGCTTGTGTTCCTGGTCAGTCCGTCCCGTGATGAGCATGTCATCTAGCAGGCACTGCGTAAAAGGAATGTCCGCCAAAATCTCGTCCATTTTTCGTTGCCAAATGGCTGGGGCAGAGGCTACCCCAAACACCATCCGATTATATTCATATAGTCCCTTGTGGGTGTTGATGGTCAGAAATTTGCAGGAAGAAGGATGGACCTCAAACTGTAAATATGCTTGTTTGAGATCAAGCTTGGTGAACTTTTCACCTCCTGCAAGAGAGGCAAAAATGTCATCTACTCTGGGTAGGGGATACTGGTCTATTTCCAGTTGAGAGTTCAGTGCCATGCGGAAATCGCCACAAATGTGCAAGTCCCCATTCGCTTTCTTTACCGGTACAACTGGTGATGCCCACTCGCTGTGTTCTACCTTTGAGATGACACCTTGTTCCTCCAGCCGACTTAGTTCTGCTTCCACACCTGCTCGGAGTGCGAAAGGTACTGTCCGAGCTTTAAAGAACTTAGGCTGAGCGTTGGGTTTCAGCTTGAGTCTCACACAGTCATGTTTTATTTTTCCCAACTGGTCATCAAAAACCTTTGGGAACCGCTGCTTCAGGGACACCACCCATCCTTCATCATCTCCTAATGGCATGGTAACGGTGTTACAGGGACTTATGGCGATGTCTGGCATACCAAAGTGAGCAATCCAGTCTCTCCCAAAGAGAGGGGGTCCCCCATTTTTCAGTATATATAATGGCAGTCTCTTTGTCTGACCCTTGTAAAATACCTTTACTTTTGCGTAACCCAGTGGGTGGAGTATCTGCTTTGAGTATGTCTGCAGTTTGATTGGTGTTGGGCGGACAGTTCTTCGGGTTTGAAGTTGTCTCCATTGTTTCTGGGTGATAACTGAAACTGCTGCTCCTGTGTCTACATCCATCTTGAGTTTCTTTCCCTCAATGGTTACATCTACAGTCATTGCGGAGGGTGCTGCATGCATATGATGTATGTCTAACCTGTGGAGCACTTCTTCATCCTCTAACTCAGATGATGATGTATATCTTCCCACCATATATGTCTTTGTCTTGGGGTTCAGAGGTTGTTTATCTCGCACCGTCTTGCTACGGCAAACTCGTTTCAGATGGCCGGTCCTACCGCAATTATGACAGGTCTGATCCTTAAACCGGCAGACTTTGCGATCATGGTCTGTATTCCCACAACGGTAACAAGCTGACTCCCGGCTTGGTGAGGGTTTGTATTTCCAGTTTGCGGCAGTTGGCTTGACTGCTGTTCTGAAAACTTCATGCTTCACCTCTTCCCTTCTGCTCTGGGGGTTCAATTCCTCTGTATCTTTCACAGCCATTTCCATCACTGAAGCTATCTCAATTGCCTTTGTAAGGGTAAGGTCTTTCTCTGTTAACAGTCTCTTTTGTGTCGACTCACAATTCAGTCCCATGACAAACTTATCCCTCAGTGCAGTAGGTAGGTAGTCCCCAAAAGAACAGGTAGAGGCTAGTCTGCGAAGGGCGAGCACATAAGCTTTAATCTCTTCACCTGTCTGCTGCTGCCTCTGATAGAAGCGAAATCTTTCTGCTATTTCTAGTCATACGTTTTGGATCCGACCAATGTAAGAAAAACTGCCACTTGCCTGTTATTTGTGATGTCATTTGCACTAAAATACTGTTCCAGCCTCTCAACCCAGGAACTCCAGGATGTCTGTTCTCCATCAAACTCACTTATTGTCCCGATTAATGACATTTTCCTGCTGGGATCTGTGACTGCTTTTATCCAGGTGACAATCCACAATGTCTTTGTCTCTCTCTATCTCTCAGACTGATAGACACTTTGTAAATCCCATCCTCGTCACCACTGTGATGTCCTGTGTGTTGTGAGAGACACAAGACTCTGGTCTGGAGCAATGAATGTTTATTCTCTACAGGCTGTACACTGCAACATGCATCTCAGGACATTACATCTTATCTGCTTCCTACATGAGCACACTCTAAGATGGCCACCGTACCCCTTGACCCTTGTCATCACTGCTGGGTGGAGCCAGCCTTAAAGTGCCAGTACATGTGGAACCCTTCAGGTATAACAATCACCACCACCATTATCATCGCCATTGTCACCATCATCATTATAGTATCATTATCATCATCAGCATCGTTCTCATCTTCATCGCCATCAACGCCACCATCCTACTCATCATCATTATCACAATTATTATCATCATCATCATCATCATCATCATCATCACCACCATCGTCATCATCATCATCACCATCATGATCAGCAGCAGCAGCATTGTTATCATTATCATGACCATTCTCTTCTTCATCACCATCACCACCATAATCATCGTGACCATCCTACTCATCATCATTATCACCAATATTATCATCATCTTAATCATTGCCATTATCATCATTATCAATTATCATCATCACCACCACCACCATCCTCATCATCACCATCATAACTATCATCATTGTCAAATCATTATCATCATCAGCAGCAGCAGCAGCATCGTCACCATCGTCATCATCTCCATAATAGTCATAATCACCATTATTATATTCATCCTCATCATTATCATCGTTATCACCATTATCATAATGACCATCATCACCATTATCATGATCATTATCATCACCATCGTCATCATCACCATTATCATGACCATTATCATCACCATCGTCGTCATCAGCCATAGCAGCATCATCACCCTCATCATTACTATCATAACCATCATCATCATCACCAGTCTTAAAAGGTATCAGTATGACTTTAAAAGATGTCACCAATGAGTGCTTGCCGTTATGATGGATACTCACTCTGGAGCTGTGTATTGCATTGTATAGTGTACAGGGCCGCTGATAGGGGAAGGACCATAGGGGGTCTTGCAGGGTCTATTGATGCTGGCTGCGAGGGAATCTTTTCTAGCTGGAGGGGATCCATTTTTGCAGGGGGGCTATTGTTGCTGGTGGTGAGGGTCCTATTGTTGCTGTGGGTGGGTCTTATATAGCTGGGGGGGTCAGTTATTGCAAGGAGAGATCGACTGTTGAGGGAGGGGTTAATTGTTGCTGGCTGCTGGAGAGTATATTGATTCTGGCTCTATTGTTGCTGCCGTAGGGGTTTGGGTGGTCCATTGTTGCTGGAGGATCTATTGTTGCTGAAGGGGACTCTGTTGTTACTGGCTACAGGGGATATATTTTACTGCTCATTTTGTTATCATTAACTAACACATTTCATACAAATTGCTTCAAAATGATACTTGGTTCTGTATTCTCTTTCTGAGATGGAAATGAGGGACACCTATCAGCAAAAGTATGCAGACATAGGACACACACCCCTTTCCACGCCCCCTTAAAGGAGAATTGTACAAAAAACAAGATTGGTTAAACCCACAAGTGCTTTTTTTACCACTACTATTCCATTATATTGGCTTTTGGAATTTACAAATGTAGCAATTTAGACATCATATGAAAGATTTAGTGCTGGGAAACACTTTTTGATAAGTAAAAAGTGCATTTTATATACATCTATATAGATCAGACCAAATTGAGGGACAAATGAGGAGGAATGAGGGACAGAGGGACATTGCTCCAAATCAGGGACGGTCCCTCGAAATCAGGGGCAGTTGGGAGCTATGGTTATGGGAGGTGGGTACGGGGTGGAACCAAGGAACAGTGATCGGAGATGGGTAGGGGGTGGAGAAAAAGGGGTTAATCAGAAAGGGGGGGTTCTTGCACCTATCCTCTTAGAGAAAAAGCCCTGGTCAGAACCCAGGGGGTGTCAGGGGTGTCCGGAGGCTTGCACGGTCAAGGGCAACCTCTGGGGACAGTCATCTTCCAGCAGCCCCTATGGGGCAGGCCCTAAACACTTCTTCTAGTATGAGAGATACTAACACAGTACAGGCTCCTGCACTCTTGCAATGCATGCCTGGCAATAATACAGATTAATGCGTGTCTGCAGGTGTTTTGAGATCGTTTATATGTCCTGTCCTGGTAGAAGATCTGTAGCAATCTGTGACATAGACTATAATGGGAGGTGAAATTATTTTGAAAACCTTGTGTATAGGTGTTTTTTTTTTTTTCAATGCTTGTGGACTAACCACACTAAAAACGACTGTCAGAGATTTCCTAGCACCAGAAAAAAATAGACAAAATAGACAAAAAACGTAAAAAAAAATTGTATACTCACCTTTCCGTAATTTTTCTTTCCTGACGCATCTTCATGGCAGCACACACTGGGGTTGTGACTCCGCCCCCACAACCTGACAGGATTTGAAGGGGAGACGCCTCACACCATTCTCTGTATATATCATCACTAAACAAAACAGTAGGGTGGGCATCTGTGTGCTGCCATGAAGATGCGTGAGGAAAGGAAAATTACGTAAAAGGTGCGTATACAATTTTCCGTTTTCCTGACGCATTCATGGCAGCACACACTGGGAAATAACTCACTAGGCAGGAGGGTGCAAGAAAACAGTAATATTTATTCTTTATAGCGCTGAGGAATTGGCTCTAACAACAGATATGCTGAAGTCGGCAACAGCCAAGTGAGCAAAATCCACTCTGTAGTGAGAAATGAAGGTGTGCTGGGAAGACCAAGTTTCTGCTCCGCATAAGATTTCCGGTGAAATCCCGCAATATGCTACCCATTAAGTGGCCGCTGCCCTTGTCGAGTGAGCCCTGATGCCCTCCGGAGCCGTAATTTGCTGAACGGAATAGGCCTCTTTGATAGCTTTCACTAGCCAGGAGGCCAGGAGGCCTTAATTCTGGGACTTAGGTTTCCTGTCGAAGGGGATCGGCCCCCATTTTCCACCGGTTACTTTAGAGATGGCTGAGTCCAGCTTGTGCCAAATAAATTTGGGCCGTCATATGGAATTCTGCACCAGTTTGATCCTGATGCTGCATCCGCTATCCAGGGTTTCAGCCATAAGGCTCCTCTTACCCATGAAGTCGCCTGCGACTTAATTTCCTGCAGGGAGGAAATTATTTCTTCCTGGTAAGCTTTTTTCAGTTCTAGATCGATTTTACGATCAAGTACGTCCCGGAAGGAAACTGCATCTTCAATCGGCAGGGTAACGTGCCTAGCGAGTCGCATTAAAGATGAATCGACCGTAGGTGCATTAACCAAGGAGTTGAATTTTTACTCATTTAAGGGGTACAAATTTGCAAACTTGTTGCTAAGACTAGACCGCCTATCCGACCTCTCCTTGGGGTAGGATCGTCCACTAGAGGAGCCGGAGTTCCCACAATTGACCCCTGTGGTGATTCCTTAAGAGCTCTGTAGCTACTCTGGCATTCTTCTCTTTGGTTGCTTCATTGAAGCAGGAGTAACGAGCCAATTTCCTTGGCAAGGCTGGAGCCCCGCATACCCAGCAAGCGTTTGCCGTGGGGCGGGTATGATAGCTCCGTTCATGGTGAGATGAAGGTGATCATCTGCGGTGGAACCGACTATGACGTGAGCGGCCATGTCTTGAGCGTGAGGGTGACCTTGAGCGACTTCTGCGAGACCTTCTACTGGAAGCATGGCTTGATCTCCCCTCTGTGCCGCGAACTTGCGTCTCTTGACCTGATAGGGCTACCAAAAAAGTAGCCACGACTAACCACTAACCTATAGTGTGAAACGCGTCGGTTGTACAGTTTGTAGCTGTGTTTGGATGTATTTTGCTGATTTTTATCAATAAAGACCACTTTTTCTGGAAGTTCCCTGGAGTGCGGCTATCCAAATTTCTCGCTATTCCCCTATTACTAAAAAAGTAGCGCTGGTGGTCAGGCTTAGTGTTGAGCAGAATATGCCATATTGGATTTCGCGATATATCTCGAATATATAGTCGAATATTCGAGATATATTCGCTAAATACGAATATTCGTGATATTTTTTGGAAATGAAAATATTGCGAATTTTCGCTATTGCGAATTTTCGCTATTGCGAATGCGAATGCGAATCGCGAATTGCGAATGCGAAATTTCGAGAAATGCGGAAAGGAGCACTCTGATTGGCTCAGAATATTCGTGATATATTACAATACACAATAATTGCGAATATTCGAGAAATGCGGAATGGAGCACTCTGATTGGCTCAGAATATTCGTGATATATTACAATATAAAATAATTGCGAATATTCGAGAAATGCGGAATGGAGCACTCTGATTGGCTCAGAATATTCGTGATATATTACAATACAAAATAATTACGAAATTTCGAGAAATGCGGAATGGAGCACTCTGATTGGCTCAGAATATTTGTGATATATTACAATATAAAATAATCGCGCGATATCGCTATTGCCGAATAATCGCATTGCGATTTTTCGGCAATATAAAATGAGCGCTGCAGCTACTCGGCCCAAGGTCTCTAATCATACCAGCAATGCTTTTAGACGTCGATGGGGATCTCTAGGATGTGATCTGTTCTAAAAAAAAAATTGAAAAAATTCGAATATTCGAAATAGCGAATATTCGCCGCGATATTCGTGTTATTCGCGAATACTCGAATATGCAATATTCGTAGCGAATATTCGCAATGCGAATATTCGTGAGCAACACTAGTCAGGCTCTCTTTTTTTGTCTCTTCTCTACTTACCACCTTCTGCGGTCTGCGAGGGCAGTGGCCTCCATGAGGAGATAGCAGCGAGACAGCCTGAAAAAATGAGAAAAGGAGAGGGAAAGCGAGACTGTTAAAATATGTCCCCCCCCCCCCATGATTCTATCATTTTATTGATTTATTAAAACAAAAATTGGGGGGGAATTTATTTAATTACTAATTTATTTAATTATATATATTTTTTTTTTCCTACTTCCATTTAATTATTTAAATATTTTTTAGGCTGTCATAAAAGCCTAGCCACCTGGGCTGGGACGTCAGTGGAACAAATAGCAGAGAGACAGCCCCTTCAGAAATGTTCACAGAAATGGCAAATGCAGAGCAGCAGAGCGGCAGCCTGAAGCATTCAGCCATAAAACTGTACTTGTAAATTTGGCGCCGCCGTCGTGGCGCAAATGACGCGTTTGTGCATGCGTGGAAGCGTCCCGCTCGCCCGGCGCCATCTTGGAAGAGGGCAGAGGGGACAGGCGGCGTCAACGTTGTGCTGCGCGCATGCGCAGACCAGCGTGGAGGACGCGGCGGTGACCCAGAATGTATGGGTAACCATACAGCTAACCAATCCTGTCAGGTTGTGGGGGCGGAGTCATAACCCCATTGTGTGCTGCCATGAATGCGTCAGGAAAATAATTTTTCTCTCTAAAACTTCCTTTGGAAGATGTTATAAGGTCAGCGGAGACTGCTAAAGTTCTCAGCTAAGTTTTTCAATCTGGAGCTTTTTTTTTATTTTTTTGCATTTTGGGGAATCTAGGTCTAGGAACGCATACCTAAAACTGTTTTCACGTCGGCTTTAATTTTACATTTAATCTTCACTTGAATGTCATGCTGTGCAAGAGTGAGCGCCGTACCCTAGAGGTACCTGGTGGCAGCCTTCAATTAAAGCTCTCTATCACTGCTTGCTCTCTGCAATCGTTCCCTTGGTGTAGCCGTATGACAGGAAACAGGAAAAGATATGAAATACAATCAAACAAAAATGAGGCCTCTATATAGATCACATACATGAACCAATGACATCATAATATATAAGGCAATGTGAATGAAGATTTTTACCACACTGGTATAAAACATCTGTAGCGCTCACTCCTGCAGGAGCCGCTGGTTTGATGTGGGATCGGCGTAATTGAAGTTACCTCTGTAATATGTCTAGGGGTGATAGCAGTGACGGAATGTCCAGGCAGTTGGTTGACGTTTTAAAATGCTTTATTCTCGGTCAACACGACCAACAGTCAACTTGGAATAGATAGGACAGATTGGTGAAAAGAGCAACATTGCAGATTTAGGCTTTGGATAGGAGGAAGCAATCCTGCCTCCAAATAGTATTCTCGCTTTCGTCACCACCCCAGCCGGGATGGGTACAGAGCACCCGGACAGGCCTCCCTCACAGACCTGGCAGCCAGAGTGTCACTGTGAGCTCTGAGAAGGAACAAGTCTCTGCCAACGACTTGACTTTAGAAAATTAGTAAAGGCCTCTGCCACAGGTCCAATACTCAAGGACAAGAATTAAAGCGGATCCTCTCAGTCAATAGTTGGGTTCACGACTGACAGTTTAAAACTCACAACCTGTCAGTGTCCGGTCACCCAGATCCCTGATGGTTCCGTCTAAATCCTATTGGATCACCTGCCTCTGGGTTCACCTCAGACCGACTCCCCACCGAACAGCATCCAGCTTGGGATCTCTCTCTAAGTGTGGGGTCCCAGTAAGTCACTGGAATCCCTCCCTTTGGTTGCTTCAGTTTCTCTGAGCCATATGGGCCCAGAGCTAGGTTGCACGGGCCCCGGCCAGGTAGGCCATGGTGGTGGGGCCCATGATGTGCACACACCCTAAAGGTGGGTGCTGCACCCGGAACCAGGAACCCACGAAGACCCTGAAAAAATGGCGTCTGCCACAGATATACCCCTCCCCAGCATGCCCCGCGAGGAGAAACTCTTCCAATTGGCTGCTGGGGAAAAGCAGCTCTGCCTGGACCCCTCTGGCGCCACCTACTGCCCAGAGATGGAACTACATCTCTGAAGCACAGAATGACCCACAGGACGGTTCAGGGCTGGCAACAGCCGAATTTGAGCAAATCAACATTGGGTGAGTGCAGATAAGTCTCTCCCCCCACAGGGAAACCCCTTACGGAAATGGCGTAAAGTCACTGCGTCGGGCGGGCGTACATTCGTGAATCTCGCTGATTTACATATTCTCGGCGTAAATCAGCGGGAACGCCCCTAGCGGCCATTTTAAAATTGCAGTTAAGATACACGAGCGTAATACAATTACGCCGCTCGTATCTTAGCTGCAACCCGGCGTATCTTGTTTTCTGAATACAGAAAACAGATACGCCGGCGCAGATTCAGAGTTATGCCGACGTATGGGGCGGCGTACACACGACCGAGGTTCTCGCTGGAAACCAGCGAGAACCTCGCTGGAAGCTGCATTCCAGCGAGGACCTCGGCCGTGTGTACGCTCTCGGCGAGGTTCCCGTCGGGAAGCCCGTCGAGCAGAAATATCTATTTGCTCGACGGCCCGCCTGGAAGAATGGCTGGTTGCCATTCCCGACGGGCGGGTCGCCGATTTCGACGGCCGGCAGGGAACCTCTACGGGCGGAACGATGTGTTCTGCCCGTCGAGGTTCTCTGCCGTGTGTACACGGCCTCACTGATACGCCGGCGTAACTCTACCTGAATCTGGCCCATAGTTTTCTAAAATCTGACAGCCAAAGTGGAGATACACTTTCAACTTAAACATTATAGAGAAAATGCATCCAGATTCAGGAGGGTCTGACCAGGGTTTAGCATTTAGTCAGCACTGTGCCCCTCTCTGAGAACTAAGGAACTCCTTGGCAGATTGCGGACCAGAAAATAAGGATAATGCCAACCATAAGGATTTAGCAAACGGGCCAGTCAACCGCACAATCCAGGATGTATAAGAGAGTCACACAGCAGGCAGACTTTCAACTGAGTGCGTTTCAATGGGAAATTCTCATGTTTGACTGGCGTGTACCTTGAAAATCCAGATACTTCATCTATCCTTAACTATTTCCCGTCTATTGAAAAAAATTGGAATACAAGAAGTGAGGTGTATATCTTGTTTATATCTGGTGATAGGCTGAAATGGCTGACCTGATAACCTCATCTGAAAGTGACCCTGCGTAGACTGGAAAACACTCACAGGGGGAAGCAGCCATGATCCTTACAATAGTGTTCTGTCCTCTATCACAGCAAGAGTTAAGCCTCAGCTCCCCATGATCCATCATTGGAACAGACACATAAATACACAGAGACCAGCCAGGAATTCCAGCAACCTTCTCAGTCTAGTATGGCCGTTATAATGGGATTCTCAACAGCTCTCGGTTTACTGCGCTCCTTCCCGCTGGGCCCAGGGTTACTGACCAGACCCAGGGATAGCCGCTTCCCCACACTTCCTCTGTACAGTAAAACACACAGTACACATATTCAGTAAGATCTGTACAGGGATTTCAATCTAAAAAAGTAACAAAACTATGAAAAATCCCATCATTGACCATAAATTAAAGTGGATGTAAACCCCCAAAAAATGTTTTTGATGTCACAATGTAGAGTATAAGATTTCCTATCATCTGTGCCCAGTCTTGCCACACAGAGTTAATCCAGCGCTGAGTAATCCTCTTATATTGTTCAGTGAAAATCAATAGACCTACATATAAAAACCTGTCTAAATAAAAAGTCTGTTTCTCTCTTTTTTCTTTGATTGACAGGTTATTTACATATCTAGCTTGGACATGTTTATCATATGTTATGTTATGTTTATTATGTTTATGTTTATATTTATGTTTATTTATTATGATATGAGGTGATCCAAAGTATAAAAAGTGAGAAATCCACCCTTCCCCCACATAACACATCCTGGTAATATACAATGAACTTTGGATCACCTCATATTATGATAAACAAAAACATAACATATGATAAACATGTCCTAGCTAGATATGTAAATAACCTCTCACTCAAAGCAAAAAGAGAGAAACTGACTTTTTATTTAGAAAGGTTTTTATATGGAAGTCTATTAATTTTCACTGAACAATAAAAGATAGTTGATCAGCGCTGGATTAACTCTGTGTGGCAAGACTGGGCACAGATGATAGGAAATCTTATACTCTACATTGTGACATAAAAAATAAATAAAAAAACTTGGGTTTACATCCACTTTAATTTGATGGGCTGTTGAAAAATATTTATTACTCTTTCTGATTTGTTAAAGGGGTTATAAAGAAAAAAAAAATGTTTTCATAATAAGCATCCTTTACCTGCAGACATTCCTCTTTTCACTTCCTCGTTGTTGGTTTTTGCTCAGAAGTTGCTCTATTTCTTCTTTGTTCTGTTCACTTCCTGCTTGTCTGATTGTTACTCACCACCGTGAAGGGAGGCTTTTCTGCAGTGGTCAGTAACGTGCTCGCCCCCTCCTGGGAACTACATCTGTGCGGCAGGATGCTCTCTACGTGTTAGAGACTTCAAGGAGGTGTGAATTACTGGGCGTGCTTCAATTCATACTGGGAAATGTAGTTCTTACATGAACGAGCGCCGCAAACCAGGAAGTGAATGAGAGAACAGAAACTAGAACGCCGGAGGTGATATAGATGAAGGAATTTAATAGGTATTTACTCGTTTTTTAACAGAATCATTACACTATTCTGTCTGTCTACCTTGCAGACATTAATTTTAGGCAAAAAAATGTTTTCCTTTACAACTCCTTTAAATGATTCGGGGGACAATTGAAATGGTAACTTTACCTTTGTAGGAAAATAAAAAAAATAGCAAATAAAAAAATAATAATATAGCATTTCAAAATGCAGCTCTGTCATTTTCTGTAAAGTGCAATACAATTTGCTACCTGGAGGTGTTATGAAGCAAATCCTCAGAAATAAGTTGTACCTGTCTATCTTCAGCCTTCACTTCTCCTTACCCATTCAAAGTGCTGAGTTTTAACCACTTGCCGACCGATGCATGTACATATACGTCGGCAGAATGGCACGGCTGCACAAAGCAACATAACTGTACGTTGCTTTGAATTTGCCGTTGTGCGCATCTGTACGCGCCCCTGCTAAGTCCTCGGTGAGCGTGCCCGCGGGTCCTGCAAACTTGATGTCCGCCAGGTGCCCGCGATCATCTCATGGAGAAGCAGAACGGGGAGATGCCTATGTAAACAAGTCATTTCCCTGTTCTGCCTAGTGACAGGACAGAGATCTACTGCTCCCTGTCATCAGGAGCAATGATCAGTTTCATGTCACTGGTAGCCCATCCCCTACAGTTAGAATCACTCCCTAGGACACACTTAACCCCTTCATCACTCCCTAGTGTTTAACCCCTTTCATGCTGTAACGGAACGTCCCACACTCTGCTTGAGTGCTTCCGTCATATACTGCTTCCTATCAGTCTGAATATGGATATCAGATATTCCAGCTGCCCTCAACACACAACGAGACAAGACTTGTTTGTGTGCTAAACATGGAGATCATTCCTCAGTCATCCTATGCCCCTAGTGGACATAGGATGATTTTAGACATAAGATGGTTCAGGGATGTCCCGGGTGAGTCTGTCACACATGCCCCTTTCATGCCAGTGTCATTTATACAGTAAACAGTGCACTTTTTTTGCCACTGATCGATGTAAAAATGACAATGGTCCCAAAATAGCGTCAAAAGTGTCCGATGTGTTCGCCATAATGTCACAGTCACAATATAAATCGCAGATCGCTGCCATTACTAATAAAATGAAAAATAAAATAAAAAATGGCATAAATCTATCCCCTATTTTGTACACGCTATAACTTTTGTGCAAACCAATCAATTTACACTTATCATGATTTTCTTTACCAAAAATATGTAGAAGAATACATATCGGCCTAAACTGAGAGACATTTTTTTTTATATATAAATATTTTTTGGGGATATTTATTATAGAAAAAAGTAAAAAATATTGTGTTGGAATTTTGTGCGTCTGAATTGTCCACACACACGATCGGAATTTACGAGAACAGATTTTATTGTCGGAAAATTTGAGAACCAGCTCTCAAATTTTTGTTGTCAGAGATTCCGACAACAAACGTCTGATGGGGCGTACACACGGTCGGAATTTCCGACCAAAAGCTCCCATCGAACGTTTTGTTGTCGGAAATTCCGTGTGTGTGTACGCGGCATTAGACTTGTAAAAAAACATATGTCCCGGATTTAATTTTAAAAATCTGGTCACCGTAATCTACCGTTAATACAATATATTACTAGCATCAAAAAGTGTCAACAAATAGAACTATGCATAAAAATGCACTGATTACTGTGTAAATGACACTGGCAGGGAAGAGGTTAACCACTAGGGGGGGGGGGGCGATGAAGGGGTTAAGTGTGTCCTAGGGAGTAATTCTAACTGTGTGGGGGGCTGGGCTACATGTGACACGGCACTAGTGCCATCTTAAGAGCATTATAGGCCCCCGGGCAATACAGTGCACTGGGGCCCTGTCTACACAACCACGCACAAGAATTTACTGCCAAAAATCATTTACTGGCAGAACCACAATTTTTTATTGGCACTGCAAAAAAGTACCTAAAATTCCAGTTTTACAAATTTCTTCATTGGCATGAAGGTTAGGTTACTGTAACCCAGCCTGATCAGAGTTTCCTCTTGCATCAGAGTCTGCAGGATTCCCCCTTACAGTGAAAGGGAACTCTTATGTAAAGGGGAACACTGCAGATCATGATGTAAGGGGGAACTCTGATGTGGAGGGGGGCTCTGGTGACCAGAGACCACCTTATATCAGAATCCACTGCTTTCTCTTTACATCAGAGTTCCCACTTACATCACGGTCCTCAGACTGAGTTCCCCCTAGCACTGTAAGGGGGAATCCTGCAGACTCTGATGTAAAGGGGAACCACCTTCCGTAGAGTAAATACACTAAGGTAAGGGGGGGCACTAATATTTTTATATATTCACTCCCCCCTTTCATCAGCAACCACCCGCCCTTAGACTGGCCTGGTGGTGCTATCACTGACCTCCTCTCAGGTGCACCATGCAAGGCTCAGTCAGATGGCTCCAGCTTGGCTGCTCTGGTTTTATCCTATAGTCTCTTCATGTCTGACTTCTCCTGTGACCCCCATCCCAGCAGCGCTCCCACTCTTAACTCCTCTCCAGACTCTTCCTCAGAGACTGTAGACACGATACAGTTCTACAGTTCTGACCCGCCGTTCTCCACCATTTTTTACTGGGGTCGCTGGGCAGCCGATGGGGGCCCCCCAGGCAAGTGGGGCCCCCGGGCAACTTCCCAGTGTGCCCAATGGAAAAGACAGCCCTGCACGACACTGATCACTGCTCCCAATGACAGGGAGCAGAAGATCACTGTCCTGTCACAAGGCGGAACAGGAAGATGCCCTGTTTACACAGGCATCCCCCCATTCTGCAGCTCCAAGACATGATCGCGGGACACCGGAGGACATTGAGTCCGTGGGTCCCGTATATATACGTTACTTTGCGCAGCCATGCCATTCTGCCAACGTATATCTACAGGCAGCGGTCGGCAAATGGTTAAATAGTTGGTAATGATACTGAACAGAGACGAGTGGATGATATTGCTGAACTTAATTTTTCTTGGTACATCGTAGTGTTGTACGTCACTGGGTTCTTTTTTTTTTTTTTTATTTTTTTTTTTAGTGTATTTTTTGTGCGTGAACTCGAGAGAGAGGAGCCGGACTGCAGGAGTTGGGAGTAGGCAGACCCTCCCCCCGGAGGCAATCGCCATCCTTCTCCATGCCCCTGGTGGCAATGGCGGGTGTGAAGGGGGGCCTCCCACTCACCCCGCCTGCTCCTCTTGGGAGCCCAACTGGGGCCCAACGGGACCCCAATGGGGCAGAGGGACTCCCCCTATGAGGGAGTGAGGGGGCCTAGCCCACCCAGCCAGCCCCGTAGGTCCTTCGCCTCTCTTTATTTTAAGAGACCGCATGGCCAAAGTGCATGTGTTTTAAACCAATTTCGTGTGCGTGCAAGTGTGGTGGTTTTTGTGGGGGGTGGGCGTACTAAGCACAGG
Source organism: Rana kukunoris (assembly GCA_029574335.1). Classification (NCBI taxonomy): domain Eukaryota; kingdom Metazoa; phylum Chordata; class Amphibia; order Anura; family Ranidae; genus Rana; species Rana kukunoris. The sequence continues at coordinate 670,102,590 of CM056049.1, forward strand.
CGTACCTTGCATAGCACACCCACCGGGAGCCGGGCTGAGACCACCAAACTCAATTCACATGTAGCCGAGACCGGGATCCGAACCCTTGGCTGCAGAGGTGAATGGCTTGTCAGCGCAGTGCCAATCACGTTGAGCCACCACAGCTCCCCGTCACTGGGTTCTTGACCGTGTGTATGCAACACAAGTTTGAGCCAACATTCCATCGGAAAAAAATCCACGGTTTTGTTGTTGTAATGCCCGATCGTGTGTACGTGGCATAAGGGTTTACAACCCCTTTAAATGGAGTGGTGAAGAGAATCACAACCCCTTTAAATGGGTTGTAAAGGTTTGTTTTTTATTTTCTAAATAGGTTTCTTTAAGCTAGTGCATTGTTGGTTTACTTACCTTTTCCTTCGAATTCCCTTCTAAATGTTTATTTTCTTTGTCTGAATTTCATGTTCCTCCTCAGTAAGCTGTTCAGTAAGCTGTTCTGGCTGACTAACCACCACTCGGATGATGGTGGCAAGTTTACTGAGGATGAACAAGAAGTGAGAATTTCAGACAAAGAAAAAAAACATTTAGAAGGGAAATCAAGGGAAAAGGTAAGTGAACCAACAATGCACTAGCTTAAAGGAACCTAGTTAGAAATAAAAAATGAACCTTTGCTACCCCTTTAAGCAGAAGCACTAACCACTTAGCAACTGTGTTGCCCGCTAAGCCAGCTAATTTTATTCCTTGTTCCTGCAGGTTTCCTCACAACTGCAGTACTGTTCATCCAAAGGTGATTCTCTTCACAACTCCATCAGTCACAGGCACTATGACATCACCACATACAATGCAGGAACAGCAGTCCTGCATTGCAAGTAAGGATGTTGAGGGCCAGAGGGGAAGAGTGACAACTGCCTGGGAGTGAGGGATTAGGAAAGTATTGTTTTTTCTGTTCCCCCTAGACAGAATGAGGAGAACCCATCAGTGAAAGGCTATTATATTCAGCTTTAAACAATAAATGTATCTCTAGATACCTTCACAGATAAAGTTACTAATAAAATATCAAACCAATATAGTTATTTGCTGGGAAAACCATTGTAGAGTGCAAATCCGAGGAGATTCTGTCACTTTGTAGGTCCACAAGTGAGGCGGCGTACACACGACCGAGGTTCTCGCTGGAAACCAGCGAGAACCTCGCTGTAAGCTGCATTCCAGCGAGGACCTCGGCCGTGTGTACACAGAGCGCTCGCCCCGCCCGTCGGGAATCCCGTCGAGCGAAAAGAGAGCACGCTCTCTTTTTGCTCGACGGCCCGCCTGGATGAATGGCTGGTTGCCATTCCCGACGGGCGGGTCGCCGATTTCGACGGCCGGCAGAGAACCTCGACGGGCGGAACGATGTGTTCTGCCCGTCGAGCTTCTCTGCCGTGTGTACGCGGCTTCAGAGTTTGGTGACATTCAGAGACAGCAGAGCCTCTTTCTGTATACAGGTCACTGTTTGATGTGGAACAAGTAAACCAGTTGGTGGGGTCTTGCAGATAACCTATGAAGAAGACTGGTAAGGACCACCCTAGGCCTCTGGCATTGTGCGTTATCAGTATGAGTGGCGGGGAGACTGCAGACCTGAAGTGAGAGTAAACACTGGACACAAGGACAGATAGGGTGTGGAAAAGAGACCTCTGTGCTACGTTAAACAGAAAAGGAGAAGGACAAATATTTTTGTACCGTATACACAGAAGAAGACCAGAACCTTCATTACACCATTAACGCCGCGTAATTCTAAGGGGGCGGCTAGTATTTAAATTAAGCATGCCCCCGCGCCGAACGAACTGCGCATGTGCCGGCCGTAAAAGTAGCCCAGTGCGCATGCTCCAACTCACCTCGGAAACCGTCAATGCAGCTGACGTGAACGTCTCTTACGCAAAGCCCTATTCGCAAACGTTTTACGTAAACGACGGAAAAACATGACGCTGTCCCGAGTCCATACTTAACATGGCATACGGCGGACTGACGTAAAGCTACCCCTCATATAGCAGGGGTAACTTTACGCTTACTAAAACTACGTAAACTACGACGACGCGGCGCAAATACGTTCGGGAATCGGCGTATCATGCTCATTTGCATATACGCCACCTAGCGGCCAGCGTAGTATTGCATTTAAGATCCGACAGTGTAAGTGACTTACGCGGATCTACGCGGTATCTGTGCGTAAATGATTCTAGGAATCAGACGCATAGATACCCGGGCACAGAAATGGAGCTACACCGTCATATCTCTTATGAGAATCTGGCCCGATATCACATTTGTCAGGTGGTAGTGCCATCAAACGCAACCCATTTAACTTTCTGGGGCCAGGCTGCAATCATATGCTTTTTAGTCCTGCCTTAGGGTTACTTGCCAATCTGTCCATGCCACTCACGCTGCTGGTACAAACATAAAAAAGTAATGCCGCGTACACACGACCGTTTTTAATGGTCTAAAAAAAAAAAAGACGTGATTCCTCTCAAGCCTGCCTTGCCTACACACGATCGTGAAAAAAAAAATGCTCTAGCAAAGCTCGGTGACGTACAACACGTACAACGGCACTATAAAGGGGAAGTTCCATTCAGATGGCGCCACCCTTTGGGCTGCTTTTGCTGATTTTGTGTTAGTAAAGGTTTGGTGAGAGAAGATTTGCACTTTTCAGTCTTCATGCTTCTCAGTCTGTTACAGCGTGAGGAATGTGCTATCTCCATTACAAACCCTCATTTTACCAGAATGATTCCTCCTGTCTCATAACTTGCTTCTGAGCATGTGCGTTTTTTTCACGTCATTACAGCCTACACACAATCGTTTTTCACGACGTGAAAAACGTCAACATGAAAAACGAAGCGAAAAAATAGAACATGTTCTACATTTTTATTGTAATTTTTCACGTCATGAAAAACGGTCATCTGTACGCGGCATCAAGGTAGGTATGTAAGGGTAAGTAGAGCTTCAAATTAGTTGATGGGTAGCAAGGTAGGTGTATAAAAAAAAGGTATGTGGCTCGGTTCACACCTAAGACGGATCCGTCTCACAGCAGGGGTCTGGTGAGTCCTGGTTCATCATTTCAGGTCCAATTTCAGCACAATTTTTTTACTGATTTTTTTCTGCAAAGCGCACCGGACCTGCTGCGGAGATATGGGAACCAGCTCCACAGAGAGCCTGTTGAAATCTCCTGCTATTGCGAATTGTGGAATACGCATCCAATTCGCAATGGTGTGAACCCGGCCTGAAGGTAGAGGAACAGCAGAGGGTGTCTTCTCAGCTAAGACAAAATGTGAGTGAAAACAGAGCTATGTTATATTCCCCTCTTGGATTTGAGGCACCTAAACTACTCCTTGTGGAGAGAACCTCTTAGGCCGCGTACACACCATCGGACATATCCGATGAAAACGGTCCGCGGACCATTTCCATCGGATATGTCCGATCGGGAGTTTGATCCGATGACGTGTACACACCATCGGATCAAATTCCCCGCCGCCGGACGGCGCGGTGACGTGGTGGTGACGTTGACGCCGCCACGTCACCGCTACGTCACCGCACCAGGAAGTAAAACACTTTCGCGCATTCGCCGAATCCATTCGGCGGCGGCGCGGCGGCGGTGGGGGACGACATGTCTGCTGGTAAGTGTACTAACCAGCAGACATGTCGGGCGGACAGATTCCCACCGGATAGATTTCAAAGCATGCTTTGAAATCTGTCGGGTGGAGAAATCTGTCCGCTAGCCCATACACACGAGCGGACATATCAGACCGTTTTCAGCGGACATATCCCCTCGTGTGTACGAGGCCTTAGGCCTTGTACAGACGATTAAATCTGTCTGTTCAAATCGGTCGGACCGACTGATTTGAACAGATCTGTCTGCTGCCATTTTGGTTTGCTCACGTGTACACACGAGCAAACCAAAATCCCCGCCAGCAGACAGCTCGCTGACGTGTCGGTGACGTGGCAGTGACGTTGACGCCGCCACGTCACCGCACCAGGAAGTAAAACACTTCCGCGCATGCAACGATATCATTCGGTGCGTGTGCGAGAAGACATGTCTGCTGGTTAGCATACTAACCAGCAGACATGTCGGGCGGACGGGTTCCCAGCCGACAGATTTCAAAGCATGCTTTGAAATCTGTCGGGTGGCCAAATCCGTCTGTTTGCCCGTACACACGGTCGAATCTGTCTGCTGAAACGGTCTAACAGACCGTTTCCAGCAGACAGATTTGATCGTTTGATCGTGTGTACGAGGCCTTAGAGTCGGTTCACACAGGGGCACGACTCGGCAAGGCGTCTTGAAAATGACTTTAGAGGCGACTTGCAAAAAGACTTCTGTATAGAAGTCAATGCAAGTCGCCCCAAATCCCCCCCAAAGTAGTACAGGTAATTTTTCTAAGTCGGAGCGACTTGCGTCGCTCCTATTAGAACGGTTCCATACTACAGAATGGAGTGCGACTTGTCAGGCGGCTGAGTCGCCTGGCAGGTCGCCCCAGTGTGAACCGACTCTTAGGCCTCATGTACATTGCTGCTGGTAAATGGATTTAATCCTAGGTTCACATTGGAGCGATTTGTTATGCGATTTGAGAGATCAAATCGCATGACAAGTCGCAGCCTATTGGCGTCAGTGGTACTGTTCCAATCGGTGCAACACTGATTTTGTGGCGCCGCACCGATTTGCAAAAGTAGTTCCTGCACTACTTTTGCCGATTTCAGGTGCGATTTCTATAGACATCTGTGTATGAAGCCACACAAATGTCTATCAAGTAGCACCTGAAATCGCGCTGACCTTGCTACTTTGAAATCGCGCTACGTCAAGTAAAGTAGCACGATTTCAAAGTAGCATCAGTGTGAACCAGGGCTGATGCCGCATACACACGATCATTTTTTGTGATGAAAAAAAACGACGTCACTTTTCAAAGACGATGTAGCATACACACCATAGTTTTTTTCACAAAAAGCGAGGTTACGTTCACCACTCTTTTCCATTGAAGCTCGCTTCATAACTAGCTTCTGGCCATGCGCGGGTTGAAAAATGTCGTTTTAAACGTCGTTCTTGCTACACACGGTGACTTTTTGTGAAACAAAAAACGACGTTTTGAAAAATGACACAAAAAATGCAAGCATGTTGGAATTTTTTTGGTTGTTTTTTTGAAGACAAAAAACTGCGTTTTGCCCACACACGATCAATTTAAATGACGTTTTAAAAAACAACGGTTTTTTTTTCATCGCAAAAAACGACCGTGTGTACGCGGCATTAGGAGCAGTTGGGAATTTCGTTCAACAGCTCCTGAACATTCCTCTATGTTATCTTATCAGGAAATGTACACAGGGTCATTTATAGTCGTTTCTAGGCAGTTGAGTTTAGAGGCTTTTTCTGGAACCCCCAAAAAAAATGCATTCAGAAGCTGTGTTTAGAGGTATTTCAAGCACTAAACCCGGTAACTCACGTTTAGCAGCGTTTCGTTCACAGACGTTTTTCATTTTGACCAAAAAAAATGTAAAAAAAAAAAAAAACGCTTCTAGACGCAAACACGGCTAAACAGACGTTTTTAGACGCCGGTTTCTAACTGTCAAGTTAAATCGTTCAGGAGAGGTTGAACAACGTCCAGTGTACATGAAGCCTGCAGTGGGATGAAATCTAATAAATCACTGCAGAGTAAAATAAATAAATAAGTAGATTCCTTATTATTGACGGAATTAGATGGACATAATTGGAGACAAATCTAAAATGCATTTATATATATTAGGGCTGTGGAAATTAACTAATAATTCCTTGATTAATTGTAAAAAAAATTGATCTATCAAAATTCTTTTGATCTTTACTCACCTCTCTGCCGGGCCGGCTTCAGGGTCTTCAGGGAGTTCCTCTTTGGTTCTTGTCTCCAAGGATTATGACACAGAAAATGGTCAGAAAACTCACAGAATAATTATATAAGACCATTTCCACCTGAAAGGAAGGAGGAGATCTTTAGGCTAAAGATGTATGCACAGATGAACAGAGCTTGTGATTCCTTCGTCCTCAAATCGGAAGGACCGAGATTTTTTGACCGAAGGCAGGATGAACTCCAAATTGCAGAGAAGTTCGGCTACGTGCCCAGATAAAAACAGGACTAACATTTATTTACTTACACACACTGGACAACATACAATGACTGGCATGACCTACACTAACAGAGGACGTCCAGATGTACATAAACTGACTGGTCCATCCATGCTTTAGAAAGATGTACACTAGCTCATTATAAAGTACCTACCTGAGATTGAAGCCCCCACAGCGGCACTCTTCACCAGTGACTTCTGGGTATCGTGGCTCCACACTGTAGACACCGGTGCCGCCTTTTCTGCAAATATCTCCTAAACCATGTAGGTTTAGGAGATATTTGTATTACCTACTGGTAAGCCTTAATCTAGGGTTACCTATAGGTAAAATTGGTCTGCAAGGGTTTACAACCACTTTAATGCATGTGCACAAATAGCATTGTTTTTTGATTGATGTGATTTATAAGACTAGCCATATACATGGGGCAAGAATGAGAGGTATCACTCAATTGCCCCATCTGTGCTAAACAGTGGTGATAGAGGACTCTCCCATGATGGCTGTTGTATTCTCACAGCCACACAACCCATGGATGTTGGAATAGTTAAACAGTAATTGCATCCGATTTGTTGCAGTCACTGGTTGAACATTTTCCATCAATTTTTAAATCAAGGTCTGTTGAGCCATGTGGTAACACAAGATCACCCACATCTCGAAATTTGGTTGATTCAGCAGTAATCGTCTGAAATTCGAGCTGCGTGTAGCTAGCAAAATATTTTTTTGGGGGTGGAAATGCATGTCAATGCATTCTCCTAACCTAAAGCAACCAGCAATACTCAAGTATATGCAGATACATAGGTGTGAATCAAGCCTTGGGGTTTACAGCTACTGTAACAATACCTGATGTCTCAACTCTACAGATTCCTCAGCCAACTAGAAGTTCACATCCAGCCATAAATTCACCAGTCAGCGTTAAGCATACGTAAAACCATAAACCGTCATTGTGTAAAGTGGGCTACAGAAATGGCACTTCAGGTTGTAGTTTATAGTCATTGGGTCAATTAGTCTGATGGTTTTACCACCTTGTAGCCACTTATTGGCCTGTAAGCCAAACAACAACATGATCACTAAATATCTAGTGCAGGGTAATTATCAGGCAATAAAATGTTCTGGCCTTAGTGCTATATAGACTGGTGAAGGACTCCCTGGTCTCCCTTCCCCCTCTCAAGTCCCTCAGCCTGCTCTGACACCCAACTCTACAGCTGCATCCTCATGTGTGCTCTTCAGGAATTATAATTGTTCCATCTCGTGTTTTCCGTTATATAGATTTCTTTTTCCCTCAGCTCTGTTATTATCACGGCAATACCAGAATGACGGGTATTAACTATGTCTTGTTCCTGCTGCACTAATAACCTCATCCCTCCCGTTAAGAACCACACAACACCGAAATGGAGAAATTGGCCATTGAAGCAGTTTTATTAACCAAATATAAATATATGAAATAATTTCCATATTATTTAACATAAAACTCTTATAAACATAACACCAGTTATTCCCTGCACTGGAGCCCAAGGTCCCAATGGCCTAAAAAACTGTACCTGCTAGTACTTCTCAGGCCTCCAGTGGCTAAAGCCACCGACTCAGAGACAACTAGCAGGTACCCATGTACCACCTGGGAGCCGTATCTCAGACGGGTCCCTCCACCATGCCTTTTTAAGTGCCCATAAGACCCAAAACCCGCCAAATGCATCAACCAACCCTTAAATCCCGTAACCCCACCCTATACAAACACATTACCCACCAATTTGTAGGGAGGATGGTTGGGAAGTTTTTACCGTGCTCTCCCTCGTGGTGGTCTGATCCCTCCTCTTCCTGCTAGCAGTCTTCCTCACTGCACGATCCCCGGGAGCCAATCACACGGCCCCCTGCTCTTCTCCTAAGCCATGCCTCTGGCACGTACTCCCTAGAACGAATGGTTAACCCCTGTCATGTCAGCCCTGCATGGATCCCTGAAGCCACACTCTGGGCCTCTCTTTCTCTGGGTCTGTATGCAGTTGTTTGTTCTACAGTCATACAAGCTTATTCACACAGCCGCTCATGGCCGTACACTGTCCAAGTAAATGTATTTCTGCAGCGAGTATGGCCAAGTGTTTACATTCAGCTGTGTGCAAAACAATGACAGGCTGAAAGGCTGTAATCGCACATGGAGTGATTACCTGTTAGGAAAGATGAACGACCCTGGATGCAAGCAATCTGTGGAGAGCAGTGGAGTGCACTATGGTGGACCGGGTAGTGGAGAGAGGCAGCTGCAGCCAGGAGGGCTGGCAGGACCTGAAGAGGTGGTACTGGGAGCAGTAGCCACGTGGACAGCTAGCATTGGGACTACCTATATTTTTGCTACACTATAGGGGCCCAAGGTCTCTGCCTGCAAAGGGCATTCACTTTGGGACTGACTGAGTCAGTGTCAGGCCTGCAAATCAGTGCTAGCTGGTCCCGGAGAGTGAGTTTAAGAATCAAGTAAAGTGATTGTAAACTCTTACAGACCACTTTAACCTATAGGTAAGCATAGATTAAGGCTTACCTGTAGCTACACGGTTTAGCAGATATTTGCAAAAGAAAGGCACCGATGTCTATGGTGCATGCGCCGTAGACAACGGCGCACAGGCGCACTGAGCGTGCTGTTACTAACGATGATCATGCCGTTAGTGGCATACCCGCATGCATGTGCGGGAGTGACGTCATCGCGGCTCCGGCCTGTCACAGCTCCAGAGCCGCGATATGCGGAAGTGAGAGATGGCGCTGATGGAGGAGGTGACCGAGCACCGCTGCGGGGGCTTCGATCTCAGGTAAGTACTTTAAATGAGCTAGTATGCTATGCCTTTGCCTTGCAGGGTGTTTTAAAAAACAAAAAGAGGGTTTACTTCCTCTTTAGGTTTGTGCTGGAGAAAGTTGTATATACAGGAGGTGTATATAGTTCCTCAGTCCCTAACATTTTTCTGCAATCAACTTGGAATCTCATAACTACCCTATCCCCATCCAAGTTAATCCCCTCAATAAAAATACAAAACCAAAGTGCATGGACTGAGGAAGTGTGCCTGGCTGGGCAGGGTGACAGACGGACTACAACTACCAGAAGCCACTACCAGCAGCCCCATTCTCGAGCTGAGGATAGGGCTTTTTTCCACAAGAGTCATTGACACGGCAAATTAATATACATATATGCTTATCTAAATTTACGTTATTAAGGCCATAGGGACTTATGAGTCCTTTTTGGAGTCCCTTTGTCACCATGATCCATTGCAACAGATGCAGCATGCACAGCGGAATGGTCTGTTCCCAAGAACCACTATACATACAAATTACATAGCACCACAAATTGATACTTGGTTCTGTATTCCTTAAAAAGGGCAGTGAATGAATGAATGAATGAAAACTTGTATAGCGCGGCACATGCGAACTGAATCGCCTCTGGGAGGTGGGTAGGGGGTGGAACCATGGGTAAGGGGCAGACACAAGGAGTGACTTAGAAGGGAGGAGGGACTATCTGCACGTATTCCACAGGTGTCAAACACAAGGCCCGCGGGCCGAATCCAGCCCTCCGGGCCATTTCATGTGGCCCTCGCACCTCTACTGCAGCTGCCGGAGAGCTCCAGCCCTCCTCTGGTCATCCTCCAGACCCTTATTGTCTGCTTTCAAGCAATGCATCCAGCTTCTTCCCAGCAGCAGCATAAGGAAAGGGTACACTGTGATGTAGGGGAGAGTGGGGGACTCAACTTCTGATGGTGGGATGATTCTTGACATCTAATGGAAGGGGAAGGGATGCGCTGGACATCAAATCTTACAAATACAACTGGCCCTTTTGAGGGCAATCATAATGCTGATGTGGCCCACGATGAAATGGAGTTTGTCACATTCTCTTAGAAAAGAAGCCCTGCCTATAGGTACAAATTATAAATCAGAGTTTACTACTACTTTAATAAAAAAAAAAATAATGGATGTTAAAATATTTGATCCAAAGGTTTTAGACACTCTGTTTATCATTTATTATGCTAGTTTCTCATGCATCATAATCCAGGAAATGTTGGTTTTGGTTAAAAATGAAGAAACAGATGGGGCTTTCCACACCCTTGCTATTGTAATTTTGACCATTAAAAGTATATGGATACCGTAATTAATGTTTGAGAGTGACTGATACGCCCAGTTTTTTATAGCAGGCAGATCACTTAACGATGCCAGTCACAATATTTTATTCGAAAGGATTACATAACTGCATTGATTGGTGGCTTTATTTTTAGCATTATTCAGAATGTTAGTGATCCTTCAGAACATTTTCCAATGTGTTGTAAAATCTCTAGCTGTTCAGAGTTTGCTCCCATTCCTCCAATTGACTGTCCACATCTTGCCAACCTTGGATGAATACAGTAACTGGTACTAACCAGGCATCACAAGCTACAATCAGTAAAGTTGTATGGCTCACACAAATAGCACAATGTATGCTCTACAAGATATCGTTTAGCCAAGATTGAGACATCAAGAGGAGGTGTACCGTTGTGTTGCAGTTGGCCGAAAAACATCTCTATTACCCAGAAAAAGTAATTTAGAAATGCATTGGCATTATAAGCTCCAACCCCATGAATGAAAGTGCCTTTAATCTCAATGAGGCAAAGTAAGTTGATTATTCAGCAGCTTTTGTTTGTTAAGCAGAATTTTTTTTTTTCCTTTCCAGCAGGAACTGTGACAAAGGTGTGTCCGACCTGCTGAATAGAGGCCCTGTGACCAATGCATCGATTTGTTCTGCTGGGCTGAAGAGAAGAAGACAGGCCAGTGTTGAGCGCAGCAGCAGGGGGTGGGTGTAGAGGGGGGCTGCCTAAATTAGACTCATCAGTAAAGGGATTCTGCCTATTGTATGACGGGTTATAAAGCTGTCACTACTCCGAGCAATTTGAATTCTCTCCCAGGCCAGGCCTGGCACTTAGAGTACAACACAGACCTAGTAAAGGCTTTGTTTTCCTGAGAAACCATTGGCACCTTCCATTTATAAAGCCATCTCAGAGGGTGACATAGGAGAAATTACACTGCTTCACACGGGAAGCCTCTCACAGCCAACAACATAACATTGATGTGTCACCAAGAACTTGAGAAATCAAGTTTTTTTTTTTCCAAGAAGAAGTTAGCTTTGTCAAAATGCTTGCCAAAAACAATTAATATTTTAACTGTCATTCTCGAGCTGAGGATAGGACTTTTCCCACAAGAGCCATCGACATGGCAAATTAATATATATATATTGTATATGCTGATCTAAATTTACGTTATGAAGGCCATAGGGACTTATGCCGCGTACACACGGTCGTTTTTTGTCTTGTAAAAAAACACATTTTTTTAAACTTCATTTTAAAAAACGACGTTGCCTACACACCATCGTTTTCTCAAAATGCTCTAGCAAAGCGCGGTTACGTACAACACGTACGACAGCACTTTGTTCCATTCAAGCTCGCGTCATAACTTGCTTCTGAGCATGCGTGGGTTTAAAAACGTTGTTTTAAACGTCGTTTTAGCGTACACACGATCATTTTTTATGACACAAAAAAAGACTTTCTGAAAAACGACATTAAAAATTCAAGAATGTTCGAAATTCTTTTTTTGTCGTTTTTCAGGAGACATAAAACGACGTTTAGCCCACGCACGATCATTTTAAATGACTTTTTAACCACTTAAGGACCCCCGCACGCACATATATGGCCACAGAATGGCTCGTACAGGCACAAGGGCGTAAATTTACGTCCCCACCTTCGTGCGGTTCGGGGGTCCCATCGGGACCCCCTCCGCAGCGTGCGGGGGTCCCCCTGGCTCCGGGAGCGATCCGGGACGAGCGGGCGGATGTCGGCGTTTACCCGCCCCCCCGCGATCGCTCCCAGCCAATGCGCGCGCTCCCCCTTTGTGTCACTTCCTCCTCCTGTGTATTTCCAACCGCTGCGATGGGAGAAACACCTCAGAGTAAGTGTGCACCAACATTACACTGACACACACTCACATAGGCATACTTAACCCCTTGCGATCTGCCCCCCCACCCCCCCTGTCACAGTGTCACTGAATGCAGTGATCTAATCACTGCATTTAGTGTCAGTGTGACAGGCAGTGTAAAATCAGTTAGTGTTAGGTTCAGGATAGCCCCCCCACCCCCCCTAATAAAGTTTTAACCCCCTGATCACTGCCCTAGTTAACCCTTTCACTCCCTATCGCCAGCGTCACTAAGCGATAATTTTTCTGTTCGCTGTATTAGTGTCGCTGTTCCCGCTAGGTAGCTATTTTTTTTTATCGCAATTTTTTTTTTTTACTAAAGACATGTGGCTAAATAAATTTTGGCCTAAATGTTTGACTAAAATTTAGTTTATTTGATTTTTTTTTAACAAAAAGTAAAAAATAGTGTTTTTTTTTCAAAAATGTCGCTCTATTTTTGTATATAGCGCAAAAAATAAAAATCGCAGAGGTGATCAAATACCACCAAAAGAAAGCTCTATTTGTGGGAAGAAAAGGACGCAAATTTTGTTTGGGAGCCACGTCGCACGACCGCGCAATTGTCAAAGCGACGCAGTGCCGAATCGCAAAAACACCTTGGGTCATTTACCAGCGTATTGGTCCGGGTCTTAAGTGGTTAAAAACGTTGTTTTATTTCATCACAAAAAACGACCGTGGCATTATAAGTCCTTGTTGGAGTCCCTGTGTCACCAGGATCCATTGCAACAGATGCAGCATGCGCAGCGGAAGGGTCTGTTCCCAAGATTTTCTCCATATGCAGTAATAAATGTTTTAATACTTAAAAGCATGCTTCTCCTAATTCACCCCCACATAATGTGATCATTACAAATATTGCACAGATCTTTTTCTTCGTAGGTCTGGCCCTCCCATAAAAACACTTGTTTACATATTAAATGTTTTGCTTTGTTTACAATTGTATTTATTTATTTCCCTTTTTTTCTTCCTTTCTGTATTTGTTTCTTTTATTTGTAATGTCACCCCCATGTTTTGGTACTTGAAAAGCTTAGCCTTTGGAGCCTCTGTAATCGTTTTCTTACTTTCTTTCTTTGTTCCTTCTTCATCGTTCCTTCTTTCTTTTTCATAATTTCTTCATTTTGTCCTTCTTTTCCCTCTTTCATCCTTCCGTCCGTCTTTCCTTTCTTCCTTCCTTCTTTTTCCAATGTCATTCTTCCTTGTTTCTTATCTTTCCTTTTTTGTTTAATTGTGTTTTCCTTCCTTCCTTCCTTCCTTCCTTCCTTCCTTCCTTCCTTCCTTCCTTCCTTCCCTCCTTTCTTCCCTCCTTTCTTCTTCCCCTTTTTTTTTCCTTTATTCATCATCCCTTCTTTTCTTCTTTATTTCCTTGCTTCCTTCCCTCCTGTTGATGTAATTTTTATATTGCCAATTAAATATATATTAAAAATATTTTAAAATAATAATTATATTTTCTTATATGAATTACCGTATTTATCGGCATATAACGCACACTTTTTTCCCCTGAAAATAGGGGGAAAATCACGGGTGCACATTATACGCCGATAGTGTACCTTGGGCTCGGAGGGGAATGAGTGAGACGAGCGCCGCCGAGCGCCGCCGGAATTCACGAGCCGTCTCTCCTGTTTACTCGGCTCTAACGTCACACACTCAGTCCCGCTTCCGCCATCGGCATTGGACCTGTGTTCAGTCACAGGAGCTGGTCCAATGCCGATGGCGGAGGCGGGACTGTGTATGTGACTTGCCGCTAAATGAACAGGATAAACAGGAGATGAGGGCTCGGTGATTCCATCACTCCACAAGAGAAGGTGAGGCTGCAAATGGGCACATAGGCTGCATCTAGGCAAATCAAACTTAAATAACACATAGGGCCGGATTCACAGCCATCGGCGCATCTTTATGCCGCCGTAGCGTATCTTCTTAACGCTACGCCGGCGCAACGTTGAGAGGTAAGTATGAAATTCACAAAGAAAATGCGCCCAACGTTGCACCGGTGTAGCGTATATTCGTCGGCGTAAGTGGGCTGAAAGTGGGCGTGATGCATGGTAATGAAGCGTGACCCCATGCAAATGATGGGCTGAGCATCATTCAAGTACTTAAAACGAACGGCGCGTGCGTCGTAACTTGGACGTATGCCCGTGCGCATGCGTACAACCACGTCGAAATAATTGGCTAAGATACGTCGAATCACTGCCTATGATGTGAACGTAACCTAAGCCCAGCCCTATTCACGTAGTACTACGTAAACGACGTAAAATACGACGGCCGTTCCCTGGTCCATACCTTTGCATGAGTTGCACCTCCTATATGAGGAATAACTTTACGCCGGACGTAACCCTCGCGCAAAACGCTTAAAACATGCGCCGGGCGCAAGTACGTTTATGAATCAGCGTATCTTCCTCATTTGCATATTTGCATCACAAATCAATGGGAGTACCAAATGCGTCCAGCGTAAATATGCGCCCACTATCTGCCGGCGTAGGCAAGTTACATCAGTCGGATGAAGTCCGTTTTTTGGCGTATCTTAGTTCTATGGGTACGACGCATAGATACGACGGCGCATATTTACACTTACGCAGCGTATATCGAGATACGTCAGCGTAAGTGCTACGTGAATCCAGGCCATAGGTTGTATCTAGGCTGAAGATGGGCGCATAGGCGGCACATAGACTGGAGATGGGCACATAGACTGGAGCTGGGCACATAGGCTGCATTTAGGCTGGAGATGGGGCACATAGGTTGCATTTAGGCACAGATTAGGCTGCATTGAGGCTGCAGATGGACACTGACCACAACATTTAAAAAAACTTTTTTTTCCTGAAACTTCCCTCTGAAATTGGTGTGCGCGTTATACGCCGGCTCGCGTTATACGCCGATAAATACGGTATATTATAATATTAATTGCCAATTAAATATATAACTTATCCTTCCTTAAAAAATATTTTTTGTAAAAAAAAAAAAAAAGTTCTTCCTCCCTTCTTTCGTTTCTTCTTTCCTTCCATGTTTTATCTATCCTTCCTTCCTCCCTTCTCTCTATTATCTCTAAATTTTTCATTCTTTCCTTCCTTTCTTTCTTTTTTTTTAATTTTCTTCTTTCTTTTCTTCCTTCCTTTTTTTATCTATCCTTCCTCCCTCCCCTCCCTCTTTTACCTTTTCATTTTTCCTTCCTTCATTCCTTCCTTCCTTTCTTTTTTTTTTCATTTCCTTCCTTCCTTAAATATTATATATTTTTTTGAATTGCCAATTAAACATCTAACTTTCCTTCCTTAAAAAAATGTTTTTTGTAAAAAAAAAAATTGTACCTCCCTTTCTGCCTCCCTTCCGTCCTTCTTTCCTTTCTTCTGTCCTTCCTTTTTTTGATCTATATTTCCTTCCTCCTTTCTCTCTTTTATCCTTTTATTTTTCCTTCCTTCCTTTTTAATTTTCTTCCTTCCTTTTTTATCTATCTTTCCTCCCTCCCCTCCCTCTTTTACCGTGTTTTCATTTTTCCTTCCTTCATTCCTTTCTTTTTTTTCCATTTCCTTCCTTCCTTCCTCTTCCCCCTACATCCTTCCTTCTTTTTCATCCTTCCTTAAATATTATAAATGTTTTTGAATTGCCAATTAGATATATAACTTTCCTTCCTTAAAAAATATTTTTTGTAAAAAAAAAAAATGTACCTCCTTTCCTTTCTCCCTTCTGTCCTTCTTTCCTTTCTTCTGTCCTTCCTTTTTTTCATCTATCCTTCCTTCCTCCCTTCTCTCTTTTATCTTTTAATTTTTCCTTCTTTCCTTCCTTTCTTTTTTTTTTTCATTTCCTTCCTTTCTTGCTTTTTATCTATCCTTCCTCCCTCCCGTCCTTCTTTTACCTTTTCATTTTCCTTCCTTCATTCCCTCCTTCCTTTATTTTTTTTATTTTTTTATTTCCTTCCTTCCTTTTCCCCTTTCATCCTTCCTTCTTTCCTAACATCTTTCTTTTTCATCCATCCTTACATATTATATATTTTTTTGAATTGCCAATTAAATATATAACTTATCCTTCCTGGATGTAAAAAGAAAATCTTTTTTGTAAAAAAAAAAAAGAGGTGTTGTACCTTTGACATTTCAAGACTATTGTGCTAACTCACTGCACATTTGCCTAATGAATATTAATAAAAATAAAGCCTTAGGAATTCATTTTCCACAAGGTTTTTAATTGGGTTCAATGCAAAACCGGAGGTGGGGAGCTACACAAAAAAGTTTTTCACAAGGCGGCCCGCCTGTCCTGATGGCCTACAGCTTGGCCGCACAGAATCACAAAATATTGATTTACACCTACCGAGAGGAAAGGTTTTTTCACATCTCTTCACGAAATTGGTTTTGAATAGAAAAGCGGAGATGTTTATAGACGATACAAGAAGTCTTTTGGATTGAGATATCTCGTCCTGCAATTGCAGTCATTACATTTCATACTCTATTCCAGAACGCTGTGTGATAATAATCGTCCCTTTTGTGAGATCTTTGCATATTAGCAAGAGCCCAGCAGTGTGTTTGAGGTGCTGACAAAGACTAGGAGAGTGAGTTTTATTGAATGGCTCATTGTGGAGTGAATGCAAATTTCCCCAGCTAGTGAGGCAAACAAGGATTAGAAGCAAAGGGGTTTCAAAGTGGCAGAGGCCATCTGCCTGGGCCTGAGAAAGGATCCTGCTCGTTTCCAATGTATGTTAATTAGCACTGTGATTGGCTCAGCTGTCACCTCTCTATGCAGCAAATTCACACAACATGAGTTTTCTTTATTGCCATCAATACAACCTTGACATTCCGTCTTCCCCACTTTAGTAAGTGCGTGCTCCAGTTCTTTAAGTGACATATTTGCCATTTTTTTTTTTTTTTCATTTACAGTTTTTCTTTACTATACTTCCCAGGAACAGTTGTGAGAATTTCATTAACGTTTAAATTTGAACAAAAAAATTGAGTACACATCGCAACCAAGTAATCTGTTCATTTCATTACCCTATCATAGCTATCTTCTTTTATACAAAGTTTTAAAGTGGAGTTCCACCCAAAAGTGGAACTTCCGCTTTAAAGGGGTTGTAAATGTAAAAAAAATCCTAAATAGCTTCCTTTACCTTAGTGCAGTCCTCCTTCACTTACCTCATCCTTCCATTTTGCTTTTAAATGTCCTTATTTCTTCTGAGAAATCCTCACTTCCTGTTCTTCTGTCTGTAACTCCACACAGTAATGGGAGGCTTTCTCCATGGTGTGGAGAAAGCCTCTTAAGGGGGCAAGCAGAAGTGTCAGGACGCCCACTAACACACAGCTCCTTTCTCTATCTGCAAAGTAGATGCGCTAGCGGGAGAGAAAAAATACTCCTGCCAGCAGCATCTTTGGAGCAGTGAGAGGAGCGACGTGTATACAGCTCCTTCACATTTAAAACAATGGAAAACTGCGGCAATACCGCCCGCAATGCGCCTCTGCAGAGGCGCATTGCGGGCGGTATTAACCCTTTATCGGCCGATAGCTGGGGTTAATGCCGCACCGCTAGTGGCCGATTCCCACGGCAATTCCGGCGGTATAGCTATTTTTAGCGCCTCTATACCGCCACCGCCGCTCCTGCCCCAGGGCCTAACTCTCTTACCCCTAACTAAAATCTAGTGAAACCAATTGCCTTCAGAAGTCACCTAATTTCATATTTATGTGTTATAATGGCCCAGTCAAATTCCAGACTTAAATCTGTGGCAAGACTTTAAAATTGCTGTTCACAGATGCTCTCCATCCATTCTGACAGAGCTTGAGCTATTTTGCAAAGAAAAAGAGACATCCCCAAAAAGACTTGCAGCTGTAATTGTAGCAAAAAGTGGTTCTACAAAGTATTGACTCAGCAGGGCTGAATACAAATGCACGCCACACATTTTGCATATTTATTTGTAAAAAAAATATATATATATAATTTTTCTTTTACTTCACAATTATTGTGCCACTTTGTGTTGGTCTATCACATAAAATCCCAATAAAATACAATTAGGTTTTTGGTTGTAACATGGCAAAATGTGTAAAATTTCAAGAGGTATGAATACTTTTTCAAGGCACTGTATTTATCCCTTGCATCAATTTAGACAGTTTAACTCGATGAATAAACTCACTGTTGAGGAAATAGACGATGAAGCCTTTTTAAATGTTCCTTTTAATGAAGGATATTCATAGGTAGAAAACCGTTGGTGTTGTAAGCCACATGGAAAGATGTGTATAGCATGGCAGAATAATAACAAAATGTGGAAAATTTCAAGGGGTGTGAATACTTTTTTTAAGGCACTTTACTTTAAAGTGGCACTAAACTCTGGTTTAAAACAAAAAGATTCTATTTAAGTACTGTATTTGCTGGCGTATAAGACTACCTTTAAGGCCGCGTACACACGACCAAATCTGTCTGCTGGAAACGGTCTGCCAGACCGCCCCAGCAGACAGATTCGATCGTGTGTACGGGCGAGCAGACGGATTTGGCCAGCCGACAGATTTAAAAGCAGATTTAGTACGCTAACCAGCAGACATATCTGCCCGCACATGCGTCGAATGGATTTGACGCATGCGCGGAAGTGATTTACTTCCTGGTGCGGTGACGTGGCGGCGTCAACGTCACCGCCACGTCACTGCGCCGTCTGCCGGCGGGGATTTTGGTTTGATCCTGTGTACACGATCAAACCAATACGTCCCCAGCAGACAGATTTGTTCAAATCGGTCTGCCCGACCGATTTGAACAAATCTGTCTGCTCGTGTGTATGGGGCCTTACACTTAAAAAAACTGTCCAGAAAGCAGCGGCCGTCTAAAAAGCCAGGTCAACTGCTCGGAAGTAGCTTCAGGTACATACAGTATATACCACTTAGCCAATTCTGGTGAGTAATTTATTCAAATGAATACAGAGCCTGCTCGGATTGGAGTAACAACCTCTGACAGGCCGAGCAGGCTACATACAGTAGCCTACTCGGATTGGCTTTGAGAGTCAGAGAGGCGTGGGCTGATGATGTTACAGCCTCTACCAATCCAAGCAGGCTTTGTATTCATTAATAGAAAACATCGCTCACTGTGATTGGCTTCAGCTCCAGCAAGAATGAAGAAGAATATGGCTCCAGAAGGAAGAAATATGAAGCGTTGGAAGCCTCGGAAGGGGGGTCGTCTTATATGGTGAGTACAGGCAAAAAAATCTTTAAAAATACTGTAAAATTAGGGGGTCGTCTTATACGCCCGGTTGCCCTATACACTGGAAAATACGGTATTTATTTTTTATATAAAAATAAAATTGTATTACTCTCAGCCCAAATCTCCAAATGTATTTTCTTTTTGATGCTGTGATCTGACTTCCTATTAGAGGGTGGCTAATCCCATTGTATGTAGGGACACAACCGCTCTTTCTTGCTTGCTCACAAGATGGACTAGGAACTATGTACTAGACATGTGCATTAGTTCTCGTTAGAATGCATTTTCGTCCGAAAATCTTTTTTTTTTTTTTTGTTATTGTTTTAACAAACGATAACGAAAGCGCAAGAAACGAAAACCAAAAGATCCGACAAAAAATGCTTTATTTTCGTTTTCGTTGCGGTAAAAAATTGATATAGAGAGATTCGACATTATAGGGAAAAGATTCAACATTATAGAGAAAAGATTTGACACTATAGAAATAATAGATTCGACATTACAGAGAATAGATTTTGATTTATGAGAAAATAGATTCGACATTATTACAACATTAGAATTCTTGTAGGCGGAATATTTGAATGGAAATGTACGATTCAATGTAAAGATTCGACGTTCCGTCGAATATTCTTTTGACCATTCGACACAAACCAAGTATTATTGGATTTTCGGACGAAAGCTATTCCCCAACGAAAAACGAAATAAATCAAAACGATTTTCGGGAGTAACTAAATACATTTATTTTCCAAACGAAAACGAAAAAACAAAACAAAATATTCCAGTCTGCACATGTCTACTATGTACTATTGTACCTAGTCTGTCTCAGGAGCAAGAGAGAGTGGCTATGTCCCTGCATACAGTGGGATCATGGAAAATGAATATAGTCACCCTCAACAGGAAGTCAGATAACAGCAGAAAAAACAAAGGAATTAAGAGATTTGGAGGAGGCTGAGAGCAAAGTGTAACTTTAAATTTTAACAGATTTTTTTCTTTCTTATTTTACACATGGTTACTAGTGTTCTCAAATTGATTAGTGATGTGTTAGAAACAAGAAGACACCTGGAAGAAGAATTCCAATGCTGACACTGGAAGTTCTATAATAATACATTGTTTCTCAGTACAGGGGAGTCAAAGTCATTATTTTTAAGACCTACTGTAATAATTTTCACTCCAGTGGTGCCCATGCACTTTTCATTAACCACCTGAGGCCCACGCTATAGCCGAATGACGGCTACAGCGCGGACCTGAATTTCCAACAGGACGTCTTTTGACGGCCACCCCTTTTGGCGTTCCCCATGCGCGCTCCCAAGCGCGCAGCGGGGAAATTCTAAGCTGGCCGTGTTCCTTGGACACAGCCAATCGCAGATCGCGGCGAACAGCCAATCAGAGTGGCCGTTTGCTATGCGATCTGTGCGGCCAATGAGAGATGATCTCAAATGTAAACATATGAGATCATCTCTCATTGCCGGCTCACACAGAGACAGCATCCTGTCTCTGGAGAGGAGACCGATCTGTGTCTCTTGTACATAGGGACACAGATCGGTCACCTCCCCCAGTAACCCCCCTCCATCTACAGTTAGAATACTATACAGGGAACATATTTAACCCCTTCCTCACCCCCTAGTGTTAACCCCTTCAATGGCAGTCACATTTATACAGTAATTAGTGCATATTTATAGCACTGATCGCAGTATTAATGTGAATGGCGCCAAAAAATGTGTCCGATGTGTCCGCCATAATGTCGTAGTCCCAATAAAAATCGCAGATCGCCACCATTACTAGTAAAAAAAATAATAATTCTGTCCCCTATTTTGTAGGCGCTATAACTTTTGCGCAAACCAGTCGCTAATTGCGATTTTTTTTTTTTTTTACCAAAAATATGTAGAATAGCCCATTTTTATTGGGCTATTTATTATAGCAACAAGTAAAACATATTTTTTTTTTTCAAAATTGTCACTCTTTTTTGTTTATAGTGCAAAAATAAAAACCGCAGAGGTGATCAAATACCACCAAAAGAAAGCTCTATTTGTGGGGGAAAAAAGGACGTCAATTTTGTTTGGGAGCCACGTCGCACGACCGTGCAATTGTCAGTTAAAGCGACGCAGTGCCGGAAGCTGAAATTTAACCTGGGCTGGAGGGGGGTATATGTGCCCAGTAAGCAAGTGGTTAAAGGCCCGTACACACGATCAGATATTCCAAAACCAATTGTGTGTTGGACGAGAAATTCACCATTTCTCTTAATAGTTGAAGCTATGGTGTGATATCACACATTATTATGAGATGAAAGTGACATTTTGGGCATTTGGACCTCCTGGAATTGTATAAATAAAGGTTTTATGCCTTATTCAGGGTACACTTCAATCAAAATGCAGGAAGCACAAAGAACAAAGATTTTACCCAGCGCAGGTTTCAGAAAGTACATTTCCACAGCCCGCCTACCGATCCTCCATTCAGTGTGTTTTTACTCTGTAGAACAGTGGTCTCCAAACTTAGGCCCTTTGCTTGCTTTTAACCAGCCCTTGGGGTGCTTTTTTTCACCGACAACAATGAAGGGCACAATTCCTTCCAATGACACCAACGATGGGGCACAGTTTCGTCCTATGACACCAACAATGGGACCTAATGACACCAATGATGGGGCACAATGTCTCCCAACGACACCAACAAACGGACCCAATGACACCAATTGTGGGACACAATTCCTCCCTCTAACGCTAATGGTGGGAGATTGTTTACTCCCACTGATGCTGTTACGTTTTGTACTCCAGATGGCCACAGTCTGGCCCCCCTAAAGCCTGAAGGACAGTAAATCGGCCTTTAGTTTTTAAAGTTTGGAGACCCCTGCCATAGAAGATTACAGGGAACTCAGAATATGTTACATTGAGCATTAGTAGTTCAATGAATGCTTTCTTTGTACTGTAGCTTGGCACTAGTCTTTATAGCCAATGTAAACCCCAAAAAAAAAAACATTTTATATATTGCAGCTTACCAGTAATAGATGTGATGGCCGCATTTGTTTTCTTTTTTCAGTCTTTGTTTTTTATTTTATTCACCTGGGGATCCTGCGAATAGCACACTTCTTGTCCTACAGTGAATATGCTTACTCCTCCATTGTATCTAGGGAGGGAGCCGTGGACTACAAAAACGCCCTCCTCTCTTCATCTCCAATAAATGGGGGTACAGGGGAAATTGTAGTTTGTAGAAGAAAACTTGAAAGGAAGACAAGGGTTGTTTGTGTTTTCAGATAAATTCATAGGAAGTCAGATGGACACTGCATTTCTGTACTTGAGAAAGTGCATAGCTTGAAAAAAAAAAAAAAAAAAGAAGAAAAACAATGCAGCCACCACCATCTAAAAACTGATAAGCTGAAATATATTACACTTTTGTTTTTGGGTTTAGATTTAACTGCCTAATTACAATTACGTACACTAGCTTGCAAAAGTATTCACCCCCCTTGGCATTTTTCGTAATTTGTTGCCTCACAACCTGGATTGTTTGAGGATTTGCATCATTTAATTTACAAAACATGCCCACAACTTTGAATATGTTTTTTTTTTTTATTGTGAAGCAAACAAATAATAGGACAAAATAACAGAAAAAGTCAATGTGCATAATGATTCACCCCCCTAAAGTCAATACTTTGTAGAGCCACCTTTAGCGGCTATCTCAGCTCTAAGTCGCTTTGGATAAGTCTCTATGAGCTTGCCACATCTTACCACTGGGATTTTTTCCCATTCCTCCTTGCAAAACTGCTCCATCTCCTTCAAGTTGGATAGTTTGCGCTTATGAACAGTAATCTTTAAGTCTGACCACAGATTTTCTATTGGATTGAGGTCTGGGCTTTGACTAGGCCATTCCAACACATTTACATGTATCCCCTTAAACCACTCAAGTGTTGCTTTAGCAGTGTGTTTGGGGTCATTGTCCTGCTGGAAGGTGAACCTCCATCCTAGCCATAAATCGCACACAGAGTGGTACAGGTCTCGTTCAAAAATATCCCTGTATTTAGAACCATCCATCTTTCCCTCAACCCTGACCAGTTTCCCAGTCCCGACTGCTGAAATACATCCTCACAGCATGGTGCTGCCACCATGTATCACTGTGGGGATGGAGTTCTTTGGGTGATGTGATGTGTTGGGTTTGCGCTAGGCATAGCATTTTCTTTAATGGCCAAAAAGTAAAATTTTAGTCTCATCAGACCAGAGCACCTTCCTCAATACATTTTGGGAGTCTCCCAATTGCCTTTTCGCAAACTCAAAACGTGCCATTTTGTTTTTCGCTGAAAGTAATGGCTTTCTTCTGGCCACTCTGCCATAAAGCCTAACTCTAGGGAACGTATGGCTTATTGCCGTCCTCTGTACAGATACTCCAGTCTCTGCTGTGGAATTCTGCAGCTCCTCCAGGGTTACCTTAGGTCTCTGTGCTGCCTCTCTGATTAATGCCCTCTTTGCCCGGTCTGTGAGTTTTTGTGTACGGCCGTCTCTTGGCAGGTTTGCTTTTGTGCCATGTTCTTTCCATTTGGTTATGATAGATTTGATGGTGCTCATAGGGATCATCAAAAATGTGGATATTTTTTTATAACCTAACCCTGACTTATACTTCTCAACAACATTGTCCCTTAATTGTTTGGAGAGTTCCTTGGTCTTCATGGCAGTGTTTGGTTAGTGGTGCCTACTGCTTATGTGTTTAGCCTCTGGGGCCTTTCAAAAAGGTGTGTATATGTAATGACAGATCATGTGACACTTATGCCGCATACACACAAACCGATCATGTGTGGGCGCCATCGGTTATTCATCCATCTATTTAACCGATGGATTCCTAACCAATAGAAAAAAAAAAGCGATCGTTAGTAGGCATGACCATCGATTAAAAATCAACGCATGCTCAGAATCAAGTCGATGCATGCTCGGAAGCATTAAACTTCATTTTTCTCAGCACGTCGTTGTGTTTTACGTCACCGCGTTCTGACACGATCGTTTTTTTAACCGATGGTGAGTAGGCACATCAGACCATCAGTCAGTTTCATCGGTTAACCGATGGAAAAATCCATCAGACCGTTCTCATCGGATGGACCGATCGTGTGTACGCGGCATTAGATTGCACACAGGTAGACATCATTTTACAAATTATGTGACTTCTGAAGGTAATTGGTTGCACCAGAGCTTTTAAAGGGCTTCATAACAAAGGGGGTGAATACATATGCACATGCCAATTATCAGTTTTTTATTTCTGAAAAATAGTTGTATGTATATATTTGTCTAATTTTACTTCACCAACTTAGACTATTGTGTTTTGATCCATTACATATAATTCAGATTAAAAAAACATTGAACTAAAGGCAAAATAGTTAAAAAGCCAAGGGGGGTGAATACTTTTGCAAGGCACTATACTTGTACTCTGAACACTATGGGCCAGATTCAGGTAGAGTTATGCCGGCGTATCAGTGATATGACGGCATAACTCACACTCTGCGGCGGCTTATCTGTTTTCTGTATGCAGAAAACAAGATACGCCGGTTTGCTGCAAAGATCCGACAGGCGTAATTGTATTACACCGTCGGATCTTAAATGCAGTTTTAAAATGGCCTCCGGGGGCGTTCCCGCTGATTTACGCCGAGAATATGTAAATCAGCGAGATAAGGCAATTCATGAACGTACGCAGGCCCGACGCAGTCACTTTACGACGTTTGCGTAAGGGTTTTCCCGGCGTAAAGATAAAGAAACAAAAAGCAGGCTCATCCTATGTTAAGTATGGACGTCGTGACCGCGTCGAATTGGAAAAGTTTTACGTCGTTTGCGTAACTCGTCCGTGAATGGGGATTGACATCATTGACGTTCACGTTGAAAACACCGTCATAATTTGGAGCATGCGCACTGGGATACATTGACGGCCGGCGCATGCGCAGTACGTTCACCGCGGGATCGCACCTATTTTAAATACTACACGCCCCCTACCCGCCCAATTAGAATTCCGCCGGCCCATTTACGCGGTCGCAACTTTAGGAGCAAGTGCTTTGTGAATACAGTACTTACGCGTAAAGTTTCGGCGGCGTAACGTAAATGAGAAACGTTACGCCGGAATAAAGAACCGCTCGCCATTCTGAATCTGGCCCTTTATCCCTAATACTTGGGGGAAATATTTGTAACTGTTCTGATGATATTAAAATAGCATCTTAATTTAGTGGAAAATGTATGTTTTTTTTCTAGTTTTCCCTCCCTTTTCCCTCAAATAAAAAATAAAAGTGTATAATACATTAAAATATACTCTAAAAATTAAAACGTTATCTAGCACACGAGAACAAACAAACAAAAAAGAAATGGTCCTTTATTAGCTGAAAACCAAAATGTTCTATCTTTTTTGACATGTCATCTAATGTCACTTAATCGCATGGCATTCCACCCTTGATGACAATTGGTCATTTCATGGTTGGCACTGATGGTCACATAGGGCATATTAAGTTCAGTTCTTAGACGGTCAACAATGGCAAGCTTCAGTGACCTGTACACAATTGTCTCAGTCCTCACAAAAACACCAGACCTGACAGACCAGGGATTAGACAATAGATTAGCTATCACATATAAAGAAAGAGACTTTACATGTGAATAGATTATTGATTGGCTGTCCCACAACAAGACTCACCAGTAGGGCACTGGCTGTAAAAGGGAAACTTATGAAAAATGTTCCCATTAAGGAGATGCAGATTTAGAAACCCTTCAGTGACAATGGATTAACTTGTAACCTTCAACAGATTAATATGACCAGCATGCCATTGTCAATGTTTGCAAGCAACATGGTGCTAATATACCAACAGTATCAATGTATAGAAATAAGAACTTTATAATGAGACACTTTAAAGCCTTGTACACACTATCAGTCCATCCGATGAGAGCGGTCTAATGGACCGTTGTCATCGGTCAACCGATGAAGCTGACTGATGGTCTGATGTGCCTACACACCATCGGTTAAAAAAATGATCGTATCAGAACGCGTTGACGTAAAACACAATGACGTGCTGAGAAAAATGAAGTTCAATGCTTCCAAGCATGCGTCGACTTCATTCTGAGCATGTGTGGATTTAACCTATGGTCGTGCCTACTAACGATCGGTTTTGACCTATCGGTTAGGAAACCATCGGTTAAATTTAAAGCAAGTTGGCTTTTTTTTAACGGATGGTTAAATAACCTATGGGGCCCACACACGATCGGTTTTGACCGATGAAAACGGTCCATCAGACCGCTGTCCTCTGTTTAACCTTTCGTGTGTATGAGGCCTTGTGATGCAAGATTTCCAGTTGAGAAAGATTTTGTAGAAGGACACATAGGCAGGTTTATAGGATGCACACTACTTCCAGCAACTAATGCCGAGTACACACGATCGGAATTTCCGATGAAAAAATTTGGGCGGACTTTTTTTCTTTAGAAATTGCGATCGTGTGTGGGCCCCATCTGACTTTTTTTCTGTCGGTGTTTAGAAATAGAACATGTTTTATTTTTTTTCGATGGAAAAAAAAAACGATAGGAAATTCCTATCGTCTGTGTGCAACTCCGACGGAGAAAAAACAACATGCATGCTCAGAATCAAGTTGACGCATGCTCAGAAGCATTGAACATGTTTCTTGGCTCGTCATAGTGTTTTTACGTTTTTGGACAGTCGGAATTTGGTATGCAAGACAGCTTGAACGGAATTCCGCCAAAAAATTCCATCGGATTGTACAGGGCATTATTCAACATGTTGATCTGCACCGTTCCAGAATTAGTTTAGAGTCTGGGGATAATGGGTTCCATTAGAGCTTTCTCACATGAGTGTATGATAGTGTATGTCCCTCTCTAATGATATTGATGGCACATGACGACTTTTGCTCATGTGTTTGTGAAGCCAATATTGTTTTTCTATAGTTCTTTATGTATCTTCTCTGGTTACTACATTCAATCTTTCAATCAAGGTAGTGATTATTATGTCCAGCGCATCATTTCCTGTAACCTGGAGTATTTCTGCTTACTGAATTGTTTCAATTTTCCCCTACAAAATTCTACCCCTTGGATCAGGGGTCTCCAAACTGCAGCCCGGGGGTCAGGACCGGTCCTTTGTTTGCTTGTATCCGGCCCTTCTGGCACCATTCCTCCCACTGATATGAGACACTATTCTGCCCACTGACCAACAATAGGGCATAATTATTGCCACTGACATTAACAATGAGGCACTATTTCTCCCGCAATACCAATGAAGGGGCACTGTTTACTCCCCTACTGATGCCAGAAAAAAAAATATTCCTGCTGGCCAAAGCCTGGCCCACCTAAAATCTGTAGGACAGTAAACTGGCCCTTTGTTTAGAAAGTTTGGAGACTCCTGCTTTAGATGAAACCACTACATTTGTTTCTCTTCTCTTTCAAAAGAAGTACTTGACATTTATTTTTAATACCACCAAGCATAGCTCCGAATTCTGGGTTTAAAATGGCCATGTTTGAGCCATGCTTAGCCAGTAGGACTTCCTCTGGCAGCAATTGAAGTGCAACCTGGTGGAAGCTGAAATAACACAGATGTTGGATGCTGTCCTCCAGATAATACCCATTTATGCTGTTCTGCATACCTATTAGTTCTGCTTTGCAATCAATTTACAGAGCTGCAGATCTGTGTAAAGTTTAAAGCTATAATGGTTTATAGGCATACGTTGCAAATTGTCCCATATACAACATCACAAAAGTATCATTTTTAAGCTAAATGTCTTGATTTATGTAGCAAGTGATAGAAGAACAGTTTCAATACAAAATACAAAGAATTAAAGTGATTTATCACAGTCACTTCCAGTAAAGCCCTTGGAGATTTCACATATAAAAAGTTCCTTGGGGTCAAATTTAGGAATAATAGGTCTGTAGATCCAGTGGAGATTGAAGCAAATTACGAAGTTGAAAAAAAAAATTGTTTTTTAACGATCTTGTGTAGGCAAGGCCGTTTTAATGACGAAGTTGAAAAAAAAAATTGTTTTTTCTAGAGCCTGAAAACTTTTTTTTTTACAACCAGAAAAATGATCGTGTGTACGCGGCATGAGTTGCACATGGAAGGGCTGTGCACAGAGCAAACAAACCAACATGTATTTCCCAGCACACTTACCAGCTTTATATTTTGTTATAAAATTTTGCAAACAGGTGATTTTTGTCCTTCATTGATGTACGCTGATGAGGCTGCACTGATGGGCACCGATTGGCACCAATGGGCTGCACTGATAGGCAGCACTGGTGGGCACTGAGAGTTGGTACTGAGAGGTGACACTGAGAGGAGGCACTGATGGGTGGCACTGAAGGGCATTGATAGGTGGCACTGGTGGGCACTGAGAAGTGGCACTGATAGCTATCAGTGATGGGCATTGATAGGTGGCAGTGATGGGCACTGATGGGTGGCAATGATGGGCACTGATGGGTGGCAATGATGGGCACTGATGGGTGGCAGTGATGGGCACTGATTGGTGGCAATGATGGACACTGATGGGTGGCAATGATGGGCACTGATCGGCACTGGTAAGTGACACTGATAGGCAGCACTGCTAGGTGGCACTGATGAGGCACTGATTGATACCACTGGTGGGCATTGAAAGGTGGCACTCGTGGGCATTGATAGGTGGCACTTTTTTGCACTGGTGGGCATTGACAGGTGGCATTGGCAGTTGGCACTGGCAGGCAGTACTGGTGGTCACAGATGAGGTGGATGTGCCTCTTCCTCTTCGGACCGATGTCCCTTGCACAAAAGACGGTGATCGACTTTTTTTCTCTCATGCTGTCAGCGTGAGGAGAAAAAAAACGATTACTGAGGTTTTGTTTACATCACGTGGTAAGGGGCAGGGATTGGCCTCTTACTCGGATCTGTGATCATCCGAGTC
This sequence comes from Rana kukunoris, assembly GCA_029574335.1. Lineage (NCBI taxonomy): Eukaryota > Metazoa > Chordata > Amphibia > Anura > Ranidae > Rana > Rana kukunoris. Next base: position 670,131,626 of record CM056049.1, read on the forward strand.
TCAGTGACTCGATGATCACAGGGTGCGCGGGGAGCGTACGAAGGGGAGGTTACCCAAAAGGGCTGCTTGCCCTTCCTGACTGTCCTGCTGAGGATCCAGCCTGTGCTCAGTTGGGGGCCCATACTTCTAAAAATCATTGGGAGTCAAAAGAGGGATGAACCTGAGGATCTAATTTCAGAGCCTCGGAAACACACAGAAAGGCCCGAGGACAGCTCGGCTGACCTCGGCAAACCTCGGAAAGGCTCCGGAACTGGGTATTTCTGAGTCTTTACGAGCATTTCCGAACAGCTCTGAAACTGTGCCGTTTGGCTCTGCCCGGCTCCGGCGCCCCCAACTCATGCCAAACATTGTACTGCATACCGCTGTGGCTTGAATCCTGCTCATTTTGCGAAACAACACTCGCAAAACGAGTCAGGAATTTTTTAAATACAGTGTTCGTATTGCGAAACACTCGTTAACCGCGTTACTCGCAATCCGAGGTTCCACTGTATTGGATGCCTGCCTTTACATGCACATGAACTTTAATGGCATCCCGTAGGGTTCAATATTGAGTTGGCCCACCCTTTGTGGCTATAAAAGCTTCAACTCTTCCCTTCTTGGAAGGCTGTCCACAAGGTTTAGGGGTGTGTCTATGGGACTGTTTGACCATTCTTCCAGAAGCGCATTTGTGGGGTCAGGCACTGATGTGGACGAGAAGGCCTGGTTCCCAATCTCCACTCTAATTCATCCCAAAGGTCTTCAATTGGGTTGAGGTCAAGTCAGTCAAGTCAGGTTTAGGGCAGGCCAGTCAAGTTTCTCCACCTCAAACTCGCTCATCCATGTCTTTCTGAACATTGCTATGTACACTGGTTCAAATCATTTGGTGGAGGGGGGAGTATGGTGTGGGGTTGTTTTTTTCAGGGTTTGGGCTTGGCCCCTTAGTTCTAGTGAAGGGAACTCTTAAGTCGTCAGATTTCAAGATATTTTTCACAACTTCATGCTCCCAACTTTGTGGGAACAGTTTAGGAATGGCCCCTTCCTATTCCAACATGACTGCGCACCAGTGAACAAAGTAAGGTCCATAAAGACATGGATGAGCGAGTTTTGGGTAGAGGAACATGACTGGCCTAGAACACCTTTGGGGTGAATTAGAGAGGAGACTGTGAGCCAGGCCTTCTCGTCCCATAACAGTGCCTGACCTCACAAATGTGCTTCTAGAATAATGGTCAAACATTCCCATAGACACACTCCTAAACCTTGTGGACAGCCTTCCCAGAAGAGTTGACGCTGTTGTAACTACAAAGGATGGGCCAACTTAATATTGAACCCTACAGACTAAGACTGGGATGACATTAAAGTTTAATATCCCAATACTTTTGACATAATAGTGTAAAGTGTAAACTGGTGGCAGGGTCTCTTTAACAGAGTTAACATGTGAGTATAGGTTTGCCTTATATAGGGCTTCTATAACCAAGGAAAATAGTTGGGTCTGCCATACAATCCTGTCTGTAAGTGACTCTTGCAGGGCTTAAAGTGGATGTAAACCCCAAAAAAAAATTTTTTTTTTTATGTCACAATGTAGAGAATAAGATTTCCTATCATCTGTGCCCAGTCTTGCCACACAGAGTTAATCCAGCGCTGAGTAATCCTCTTGTAATGTTCAGTGCAAATTAACAGAATTCCAGATAAAAACTTGCCAAATTATAAAGTCTGTTTCTCTGTTTTTGCTTTCAGTGACAGGTTATTTACAAATCTAGCTTGGACATGTTTATAATAACATGAGGTGATCCAAAGTTCATTGTATATTACCAGGATGTGTTATGTGGGGGAGGGGTGGATTTCTCACTTTTTATACCTCATGTTATGATAAACATAACATAACATAAGATAAACATGTCCTAGCTATATTTGTAAATAACCTCTCACTCAAAGCAAGAAGAGAGAAAACGGACTTTATAATTTGGCAAGTTTTTATCTGGAATTCTGTTCATTTTACTGAACATTAAAAGAGGATTAATCAGCGCTGAATTAACTCTGTGTGGCAAGACTGGGCACAGATGATAGGAAATCGTATACTCTACATTGTGACATAAAAAAAAAAAATTAGGGGGGTTTACATCCACTTTAAGCTGAACAGCCGTCTTCTTAATAAAGGCTGTTTGCATTTTTAAATGCATCGGTAATTACATAATCTGGACACCTCAACCCCTCAATTGGTGTCTCTATATAAAAATAAATTCTTTAATTCAAGGTAAACCATCATTTTCCTTTGACTCAATACTAGAAAATTGCAAGTCATTATTCATCCTGCAAAGCAACATAATTAGCTGACATGCATGAATTCAGCAGACGTGAAGGAGACAGAAAATATATTTATTTCCATAAAAGGCCAACAAAGGATAATTGCTTATTTCGACTGATTGAGATCTCTAAAAAGTCACTTTCACCAGTGTTTGCGTACGACTTTGCCATGTTGGAAAAGTGTAATTATAAGCCGAGCTAATACATTGATCTCTCCTGCACAATTACAATACCTATGTTTATCTTATTACTGGGATAATTATAATCTCAGAATTAGACATAAAAGTCTTCCTAAAATGTTATGTTATTTTTGCTTCAGCAGAGAAATAATAAACCGACTGGATATAACAAGGTGTGTGTGTACGTGTGTCTATTATATTCTGGCAATCACTTCCCTCCCCTCCACTTATGCAAATATATACAAACACGTTGATAGAAAAATACATATGAGTGTCTATTAAATTCTGGCAATCACGTTCCTTCCCCTCCACTAATGCAAGTTCATGCAAACAGGCTGATAGAAATCTAAATGTAGATGTAGTAAACAATTTACTGCAAGATTTGCCAGCACTCATCTTTATTAGCCACTAAAGAGAACCTGTCACCTGTTTATTTTAACGCCAGGAAAATATGCACGCAGTGTTTGTACCTTTGACTTGATATCATCCCCTTGCAGTCCCTGTGCAGCAAAGCTTAGAGAGGGGAAGGGAGAAGCGGCAAAAGAGCCAATCAGCTGTGATGCAGTGCAGGGAGCATGTTGATAGGAGGGGATAACAAAGTGACAGAAGCTTAGCTACTTATAGTCTGTGGGCGTGAATGTGGACAGTAATGGAGGAGGAAAGACAATGTTGCAGAAACCAGGGACCAACAAATAGTATTGTGATCTATGGGCACAGAGTTCCACAGTGTAACATAGAGACAACACAGGATGCATCCTGCACACAAAAATGTCAGCATCGCCTTTCCTCTCACATTACCGTCTACATTCACACCCGCAGCCCCGCCCACAGACTATAAGAAGCTAAGCTTCTATTAACCTGTTGTCATTGGCTTGAAGAAGGAACAATCAGTAGTTCCGAAACGCGTCCCATTTTGATGACCTATTTCCTGTTTGTGGTCCATGCTGGTTGCTGTCCCCTTCTGCTGACATCATATCCGGAATTCCTGCTCCATGCTGATTCAGACGGTGTGACTGCTTCACCTGTGTTCCCAGAGCCTAGGGCGTCCATCTGCCTGTTATCTTGGGATTTTCTGTTGCAAGCTGCCACATACTGGGACCTTCCTGATGCCGGCAGGACAGGAAAAACAAACAATTGCTTGGGGCCCAGAGCTGGCCTGGGGCCCCCAACTTCCCCTTCCCAGGCTGTAGCTTGGCCGCGCTCCTCTTCCTGCAGTCCTATCAGGTACCGCGCGTGGTACAGGAGATTTGGTTTCCTGTTCCCGGCCGGGCTGACAGTAAGTGCACACCGGGCACTATCTGATAGGGAACTGGGGACCCATAATGATAGAACACCGGACTGACAGAGGAAGAGGAGCTCGGCCATGCTACAGCGGCAGCCTACAGGGAAGAAGGGAAGGTGAGAATATAAAAACATAGGGACTAGGGTAAGAACATGGGTGTAAAAAATGTGTGAAGTGCCAATGTATGCTTTGCATGCGGGGGGAGGGGGTGCTTGGAGGCCCCCATTTTGTATGGGGCCCCCAAATTCCTTCAAACGGCCCTGGATGCCGGATCACCTATCATATACATTCATGACATGCCCCGCTTTACCTACGATTCTGTAAGTGTTTTTAATCCCTTTTGGGGATATTAAAAGTTTTAATTCTGCACTTAGAGGCGCCTTTTTCTTTTATCTTACTTACTTGCCTCCTTCCTCCTTGGGCTCCTTTTAAAGCATTTGTTAACCCCAGAAAAAAATGAATCCTGCTCTTTTAAAGCATGTTATATGACACAGTGCTTGTCTTGTGTCATTTGCCACCCTTTAACACCTAAAAAATCGACACCATTTTCACCATATTCTATATATATAATAATAATATTCTACACGAATGGAAAGACTGGTATAGAATAATGCAGAACTCTGCTTTTCCTGAAAACACTAAATTTGGTCTGTCCTTGTCCCACCTTATGAGCCTGCCTATTAGTCAGTAAGACTGCTGATCACATTAAAGGACCAATGGGAAACCTCAGTGGGATCCACTTGTACAGGTAAAGGTGAGAAATCCATATAATTTCAGCTGTCTATATGTGTTTCTCTATTTATTGTTTTGACTTTAAAGGTAACCCATGCCTATGATGTTTTTCAGTAAGTCCCTGGACTGAATTGTCCAGGTCTGGGACAGGTCTCCTACACCATCATATTATTCCATATTGGCCCATTTAGAATTTAAAGTTTATGGCACGGAAAAAAATGGTGTTTCAGCTTTGGGCGGATGAAGCCAAATGTCCTCAGAGACTTTAGTGGTGAGATTTCTGAGCCTGACCTGGCAGCTTTGCCCACCTGCTTGGCCACAATTTCTACAAGAATGTTTAAAAGACTCTGTCACTTTGCCCATTTGCCCAAAGTGACTCTAAAAGGCCACCTCAACTCCCCCAAAATAATTCACAGGAGGACATTAATGCTACTGCTGCCTGGGGCAGGGATACTTTTATGAATCAGATTGCTGCCACAGCTTAGTGGGTCAGTCCAAAAGGAAATTGGCCACCATTCCCAAACCTATATACGGAGATCAGAGGTACCTTAGACAGACAAGAAGAGAAGTTACAGACAAATGTCTAAATACCTTTTGTGCCGCCCAATGGGCATAGATTTGTTTTTATATATATATATATATATATATATATATATATATATATATATATATATATTGTTTCTCAATCATTTTCTATGTACCTTATGTTTGTTTACATGCTGCCATCTAGTGACCTTTTGTGGTAATTCACAGTCTCTGTATTTCTTTGTCTAATCTATGACACACTTCCTTTCTGTGTATGCTCTAGCCTTCTTCCTGAGTTTGTACTTCCTGAATAATGGAGCCACAAGCCACATGTAACATGGGCACATGTATTCTGCATTGTAAGCTACAGGCAGTATCATCTTTTGACCACACAATACTACAACCTGTTAATCTGCTTTAACCTGTCATCTGATGTATTCCGATGTTTGTATAAAAGCTACTTCTGTGAATAGAATCGGTATTGGTGAGTTCAAGCTATTTGATAAGGATTCTCCTCAGTGATTATATCTGGTAATACAGGCCAGGCATAGAGGTCTCACAAGGGATAGATCGCTTCACAACAATTGGAGTCAGAATACCTTTCTTTGACCATTTGACCAGGCCATGCAGCCCCTGGGCCCCATAGAAGCTAAATGGGCTGCTATAAAGGTAGGTACATTAGTGCGCTACTGTGTGGACAAGGTGTACTGCAGGTGCAGAGTCTTTAGGAAATCTAAAATCTAAAAAGCCAGTAAAAAAAGTTAAGATATCTTTGTTTTACATTGTTTTGCTTTTTATTTCCGGGATCAAAGAACAGATGGACAGCACAAACAGATGTGTAAAGTGAATCACTAGGTCATAAATCATAAAAATAAAATAAACAACATTAGGAGTATAACATTATTTTTTATAAAGGTACAATCTACAGAGGTAATCAAATTCATTTTATAGGCTAGGTGTAGCTGTGCTCTGATCTCTCGGTGTCCTAAGGCCATTTGGAAGATGAATTACTAGGCTGGTCCTCTAAAAGATATCTACACAGCTACACCCAGTAATCTTGTGCTCAACAAAGAAAACATTGGAAGGGATCCATGACAAGGTGAGAGATCAGCCGAGGTTTAAAGAAAAAGTCCGGTTTTGTTATAAAGTGATACAACACAGACATTGCCATTTATTAAAAATTACCTTTCAATTTTATTTTACAGACATGAATTGGACAATAGATAAAGTCCAAAATGTTCCTAGTAAAGCAACAGTCTGCATCTAGGTATTCATGAGAATCCTGAACCTTTGCTATAGTAATTGTGCCACTCACAGTAAAGTGTGACAACAGAGCTTTCAGTCAAATGGGCCGCATGGACTATGACAGTGCCCTTGGATTAACTGCACTAAACACGTGTCTAAAGGGGTTTGTAGAGTCAAACACTTTAAAAAAAAAAAAATTTAATGACATACATTTTTTTTTTTATTGCATTTTAGTGTAAATATGAGATCTGAGGCTTTTTTGACCCCAGATCTCATATTTAAGAGGGTCTGTCATACGTTTTTCTATTATAAGGGATGTTTACATTCCTTGTAATAGAATTAAAAAGGATCTGAAAATGTTTTAAAAAAAACAGTGTCAAAATTAAAGTCAAATTAACTACTTGAGCCCTGGGCCATAGTCAAATGACGGCCTCAAGGTGGCTCTATAAATCTGGGAGGACGTCTTTTGACGTCCTCGCGTCCTCTGGCCACTGGGGGGCGCCGGCACGTGCGCGCACCCGGCGGGTCCCCGAGATGCCGATGCGCGGGCCAGGTACCTGCGATCGGCAATGACAGAGCAGGGACGTGGAGCTCTGTGTGTAAACACAGAGCTCCACGTCCTGTCAGGGAGAGAAGATAGATGCTGTGTCCTTTGTACATAGGGACACAGCATCGGTCTCCTCCCCCAGTCAGTCCCCCTCCACACACAGTTAGAACATACCCAGGATACACATTTAACCCCTTCCTCACCCCCCTAGTGTTAACCCCTTCCCTGTAAGTCACATTTATACAGTAATCAATGCATTTTTATAGCACTGTTCGCTGTATTAATGTGAATGGTCCCAAAAATGTGTCAAAAGTGTCCGATGTGTCCGCCGCAATGTTGCAGTCCTGATAAAAATCGCTGATCGCCGCCATTAGTAAAAAAAAAAAATGTCAGAATTCTATCCCCTATTTTGTAGCCACTATAACTTTTGCGCAAACCAATCACTATACGCTTATCGCGATTTTTTTTTTTTTACCAAAAATATGTAGAAAACATATTGGCCTAAACTGAGAAAAAAATCTTTTTTTTTTTTTAAATGGGATATTTATTATAGCAAAAAGTAAAAAATATTGTGTTTTTTTTTTTTAAATTGACGTTCTTTTTTTGTTTCTAGCGCCAAAAAACTCAGAGGTGATCAAATACCACCAAAAGAAAGCTCTATTTGTGGGGAAAAAAGGACTTAAATTTTGTTTGGGAGGCATGTCGCACGACCGCGCAATTTTAATTTAAAGCGACGCAGTGCCGAAAGCTGAAATTTCGCCTGGGCAAGAAGGGGGTATATGTGCCCAGTAAGCAAGTGGTTAATAATAATAAAAAACGTTTTTAAAGCACCCCGTCCCGACCAGCTCGCGCGCAGAAGCGACCGCATACGTGAGCAGTGCTCACATATGAAAACAGTGTTCAAACCACACATGTGAGGTATCGCGGCAATCGTTAGCCCTAGACCTCCTCTGTAACTCAAAACTAGAGATAAGCTCCGGTGTGTTTCGCACAGTCCACATGCAGAGCCTGCCAGGAAGTCGGCACGGCGCTCCTCTAATCACAGGCAGTGAGACATTTCCCGATCTCTGCAGCCGAGCATCGGGACAATGTCTCCCTGCCTGTGATTAGCACAGTGCCGTGCTGACTTCCTGGCGGGCTCTGCATGTGGAGTGTGCGAACACACTGGAGCTTATCCCTACTCAAAACATACAACCTGTAGAATTTTTTTAATGTCGCCTATGGAGATTTATAAGCGTGAATGTTTGTTGGCGTTCCACGAGCGGCCGCGACTTTGAAGCGTGACATGTTGGTTATCAATTTACTCGGCGTGACATTATCTTTCACAATATAAAAAAATTGGTGCTCTTGTAAGACCGCTGCGCAAATACGGTGTGACAAAAAGTATTGCAATGACCGTCCATTTTATTCTCTAGGGCAGGGGTCTCCAAACTGTGGCCCGGGGGCCAGATGTGGCCCTTTGCTTGCTTTTATCAGGCCCTTGGGGCACTCTTTCATCCACTAATACAAACAATGGGGTGCAATTCCTCCTCACTGACACCAATGAAGGGGCACAATTCCTCCCAATGATGCCAATAATGGGGCACAATTCCTCCCAATACCATTAACACCAATGATGACACAATTCCTCCTGCTGACACCAACGATAGGGCATTGTTTTTTCCCCACTGCCTTCGGCCCTTTTCCATTCCCAGTGACCACAGTCCGGCCCCCCTAAAGTCTGAAGGACAGTAAACTGGCCCTTTGTTTAAAAAGTTTGGAGACCCCTGCTCTAGGGTGTTAGAAAAAATATATATATATAATGTTTGGGGGTTCTAAGTAATTTTACAGCTTTTTTTGCTACAAAATTACTTAGAACCCCCAAACATTATATAACATTGCACTTTAACAACTTAAGGACTGAGCCTCTTTCTAAGATTCGGTGTTTACAAGAGGCTCAGTCCTTAAGTTGTTAAAGTGCACCTGTCATTTTACGATATACATCGGCAGAATGGCACGGCTGGGCACAGGGACGTATACATGTGTCCCCTTTAAAAGCCAAGCCGTGGGTCGCGAGCACTCCACCGGCAGCGCGCTCGTGACCCGGTCCGAAGCTCCATGACCGCGCCCGCGGGACCCGCAGACCTGATCACCGCATGTGTCCCGTGATCGGGTCACAGGAGCTGAAGAGTGGGCAGAGGTGAGTGTAAACAAACCTTCCCCGTTCTTCTGTGTGACGATGTCAGTGATCCCCGATATAGGGAACGATGATCACTGGCGTCACACGTCCAGCCCCGCCCCCCTACAGTTAGAAACACACATGAGGTCACACTTAACCCCTACAGTGCCCCCTAATGGTTAACCCCTTCACTACCATTGTCATTTTCACAGTTATCAGTGCATTTTTTATAGCACTTTTCGCTGTGAAAATGACAATGGTCCCAAAAATGTGTCAAAAGTGTCCAATGTGTCTGCCATAATGTCGCAGTCACGAAAAAAATCGCTGATCGCCGCCATTAGTAGTAAAAAAAAAATATTAATAAAAATGCAATAAAACTATCACCTATTTTGTAAATGCTATAAATTTTGCGCAAACCAATCGATAAACGCTTATGGCGATTTTTTTTACCAAAAATAGGTAGAAGTAGCGGCCTAAACTGAGGAAAAAAAAGTTATATCTTTTTTGGGGATATTTATTATAGCAAAAAGTAAAAAATATAGATTTTTTTTTCAAAATTGTCGCTCTATTTTTGTTTATAGTAGGGGTGCAACGGATCGTCACCGATCCGTGAGCCGAACAGGCCACCCTGTTCGGATCGGCACACCATGCGATCCGCAGATCGCTCCGGAGTTCCCGGCTTCGGTCTAGCTCCGGAGCGGCGGCCATCTTGCTCCACCCCCATGTGCTTGCCAGAGCCCAATGCATAGCGTGACACGCCTCCCCGCACAGCGCGCTCACTGCAGACATGTGGAGAGTGGAGACAGCATCTGTGAGCTCCTGCAGGTAGGAGATCTGTTGCATCCCTAGTAAGCATGATTGTAATGTTCAATCTGAAAATAGCAAGACAGAGGGAGATAAGGGGCCAGAGGTATTTGTGGAGAGGCCCCCTAACAGCTGCATCTGTAATGGGAGGACATGGGGGCAAGTGGACATCTTTAAAGTGGAAGTTCACCCTCCAAACAAATTTCAGGCATGCATTGGAGCCCACCCACCCGACCGGCAGTATGCCAGTGTTTTTTTTTTTTCTATACATACCTTTTTACGGGCTCTCGTCCCCTCCGGCGATCGCGCGTGACTGGGCGTTTCCAATCACAGGCTGTGATTGACGTCCCTCAGCCCGGCACATACAGCACATCACGAGATGCCTGCGCACCGACGTTCGGGTTCCTTTGGCATCACGTGACGCTCTGTCTGCGCTGGGCTGAGGGACGTCAATCACAGCCTGTGATTGGAAACGCCAAGTCCCGCGGGATCGCCAGAGGGGACACGAGCCCGTAAAAAGTTTTGTATAGAAAAAATAAAAAACACTGGCATACTGCCGGTCGGGTGGGTGGGCTCCATGGCATGCCTAAAATTTGTTTGGAGGGTGAACCTCCCCTTTAATTACACCCAACAGAGTTTTAGATTCAGTTATTTTCATCACAAATACAGTATTTGTAAATCCGACAACTGTTTAAATGTTAAATTTAATGTGAAAATCAGAGGTGTTCTGTCATATTAACAATAAACAGTCCGTCGGATTTTCAAACACTGTATTTAAGCACATAAGCTCCGTTTTGTGTTGAGAATAACAGTGAAATCTAAAACTCTGGTGGGTGTAACAAGATTTGTCTTTTTTTTTATTTTTTTTGCTGATCCGAAAATGATCTGATCCGTGACTCCTGATCCGAGGATCGATCCGATCTGTGAATTTTTTGATCCATTGCACCCCTAGTTTATAGCGCAAAAAATAAAAACCACAGAGGTGATCAAATACCACCAAAAGAAAGCTCTATTTGTGGGGAAAAAAGGACGCCAATTTTGTTTGGGAGCCACGTCACATGACTGCACAATTGTCAGTTAAAGCGACACAGTGCCGAATCGCAAAAAGGGGCAAGGTCCTTAACCTGCATATTGGTCCGGGTCCGGGTCTTAATCGGTTAAAAAAATCGAAATCCTGTCTCAAAATTGCACATGGCAAGCTATTATAAACAATACCAGCTCCTTATAGAGCTCTATGTATTATCTTGCTCAATAATAAAAAATAAAACAATATGAAGGTAAGGTATATATTTCAAATTATTTTAGGGTAGGCTGTGTGAATGGGAACACAAAAAAAACATAACACTACAGAGTTTCTCAAATGTGAATGCAAAGGTGGAAATACACGTTATTGTGTTTACAGGTAGAGTAGGCCTGCAGGGAAGGGTAGATGTGGAAAGAGACATAGCTTGCCAAGTCCAGGGGTTTGGTTGGATGAAGACACTAGTAATGGAGGAGGACAGCTGTGAAACGACAACAGCAAGGTGTGAGGCCTGAGAGGCCACGGAACAACACCACCGGCTTCAGTCCACCAGTCATCATTACTGAAGGGCTCCTCCGTGTTAGCAGTGAAAACAGTGCACACCTCTTTCCAGGCTGCCTGGGAAAAGCTGATAGATGATTAATTAGTCCTCCTTGCAGGAACATTTGCTACATTTGCAAGTTGATTTATCAGAGACCCAGATTGCATTTTGCTCAACAAGCACCGGCACATTTCGGCTCTTACACCGATCCAGACATGTCAGCTCTGGCTGCCTGCTTCCCAGAAGTCTCATTTACACATGGAAGAGGAGGAAATGAGATTTGCTGAAATTATTTCAAGGATAACTCCAGTCTAAGCAGTTTTTCAGCAGATATTGATGCCAGAGATGTACTGACCTCTTAAAAAAAAAAAGCATACTTTTAAAAGACAATGATGTAATGTAACCCCTAAAAGGCCAGCTCCAAGCTGAGAACTCAGACCTCTGATCACCTCTGATCACCTCTTCTCCCCCATAATTTTCCAGTTGTCTTCCGTCTGGTCACACGATGTCTGGATGCTCTACCGAGAGATACAACATTGGAAATATTTGTTTAGTTTTGTTTCAGATTCATTAATTAAAGTGGAATGTAGCGCTCACCCCCGAAGAAGCCGCTGATTAGTTTGGGACCAGCATGTTAGGTTACCAGGGATTCTTGTCTAGGGATAATATTAGTGAAGGTGGTTAAAGAGCAAGTGTCCAGACGTCAACTTGAGTTTTCAATGCTTTATTCCAAGGCCCAACATGGCCGACATCAACATGGCACACAATAGAGGAAAGGTTGATGAGCAGGGAGAGAACTGTAGTATCAGGCCTTGGATATCAGAGAGAGAGCAAACCTGCTCTCAGCATAGTCAAGTTCAAACGTCGCCACTCTCACCAGAGTGGGTAAAGTGCCCCGGACAGGCGATTAACTTGAGCCTGGCAGCCGAAGGACCACTTTCAAACAAAGTCACTGGGAGGAGACAGGGCCTCTGCCACAGGCCTGGTGAATTTTCTTAGATTTGTCAAAGGTTAGAACCGATGAATCCTCCCAGTAAGTCCAATTTCAAGGTCACCGATTGACAGCTAAAGTGTACCTGTCATGTGGCGTGGTGACCGGATCCCCGGTGGTTCGTCCAGGCCTCGCAGACAACCTCTGACTCTGGGTTCTCCCGAGCCGATCCTCCACCGTTCAGCTCCCGCTTAGGGCCCCTCTTTGCATTAGAATGAGGTTCCGCTTGGTACGCAACCTCTGCCAGGCGGGCCTCGATGGCAGGGCCCATGGATGCGCGCACCCTGAAGGTGGATGTCGCACCTGGAACTCGGGCCCCTCATAGTACACTCTCACAGGCGACCACCCCAGATTTACCCTCCCGCCAGCACGTCCAGAGAAAGAACCGCCCCTCTGATTGGCCGCTGGGAGAAGGTGGGTCCGTCAGAACCCCTTCTAGCGCCGACTGTCACCCAGGGGTAATAACACCCCCCCTGGCATGCAGACTGACCGACAAGGCAATTCCAAAACTGGCAGCAACCAGAATTTAGGCAATTCGCAAATGAGAGCAACTTAACTCTTCCATTCCCCACTAACTTTAGCGTAACGCCCCGCAAATAGGGGGGGGCTATTTACCCTTCCCACTTGGATGGACACTGTCCACAGTGTCCCAGAGCATTCGAGCCCGAATGCTCAGACCTGATACACAAACGGATAGAGAAAAGTAGGAAAAGAAAACACTTATCAATATTACAATATATATATGACATACAGACATACACAACCCTGCTATCTAACTGCCCATTCTCACAGTTGTTGATGACAGGTGGGTCCAAAGAAACAACCTCTAAGGCGGCGTACACACGACCGAGAACCTCGCTGGAAGCTGCATTCCAGCGAGGACCTCGGCCGTGTGTACACTCTCGGCGAGCTTCCCGTCGGAAAGCCCGTCGAGCAGAAATAGAGAGCACGCTCTCTATTTGCTCGACGGCCCGCCTGGAAGAATGGCTGGTTGCCATTCCCGACGGGCGGGTCGCCGATTTCGACGGCCGGCAGGGAACCTCGACGGGCGGAACGATGTGTTCTGCCCGTCGAGGTTCCCTGCCGTGTGTACACGGCCTAAGGAAAACATAAGGCATACACAGGGAAGAAAACACAATGCAGCCTGAGGTATATTATAAACTCCAATATTATTATACTATCTCTAGAGTACGCTCAGTCCTGAACGCAAAGTCTCCCCCTCCCTCTCAAGGAATACCACATCATGAACAAAAATGAGAAAGAGTTTACTTATTCCAAAAACTGTAACCATACTATCCTGTAAAGTCACGATGCAGGGCACTGATCCTATCGGTCAGCGCACTGATACTGCAACAGGAGGGAAAAAAAAGTCAAGGTGCCGAAGTAGCTGCAAAGAACTAAGAAAAGAAGGGGACATTTTCCACTGTTGTAATTCCGAAGCAGAACCTCCACTCTAACTGACTGAACCCACTCCCCGCCCCCCCAAAAAAAGTCTGGCACAATAGTCTATGCGCTCTGGAGGGGCAGGGGGAATAGGGAAACTGGGAGAGAGAGGGGGGGGAAAGAGTGGGGCATACTTCCCTTGATAGGTGGGTGCCTCGACTGAGCACCTTGCGTGATTCCATACAGGGCCCGCAACGGGAACATCGGGCCCAGCATAGACAACATGCCCCAGGCTGGGGGAGTGGTGAGTCTAATACAACTGGCACACAGTAGACTCACCCACTCCTTATGGCAGACATGAGCCACTAGGTATGCCCAGAACAGAGCCCTTCTTCCTCCTTCTCCTTCTGGTGGAGCCCCAGCACCCTCCGGGAATTCTGTCTCGAAAAAGTAGTCGGGAAGATCGCCGTCATCTGTGCGGGGGTCTTCCGACTGGAAGTTGAGGTTCGATGAGTCCTCAGCTCTGGCAGAAAGGCAGGCCAACGAGGTGGTGGTCGGATTGACCCCAACGATCCACCTTATCTCCCCCCAATCGATAGGTCGGGGGAATCTCTCTCTCCGGTGGGCACACTCGGGACAGGAGTCGCGTCGACTGGGATGGTCTCTTGAGTAGACCCCACTCGTATACAGGCCACGCGGGCTACAAAGTCACTTAGTCTCCCCGACTCAGTCAAAGGGCTTACCTCCTGGGGTAAGCGATCCAGGCAGCCGGCAATGAAACTTTCATAGAAAGGCCGGCAGCACTCTCATCCATTAAGGCCTCGGGCTCTCTGCTCAACTTGGTAGGGGAAGGCTCTTGCCATGAGGCCTCTGCGGCGACCGCCCCCGAGACCCGGTCTACATGATAGTCCCGTGGTGGTCTGACCACGGGCATGGTAGTGAACAAGGGCGCCCGACACTGCTGGCATCAGGCAAAGTGCAGGAGGCTGATGGCCAGTCCCTCGCATCTAGGGCACAGGAGGCCCAACATCTCCGCTCCGCCGGAGCGGATATGGGGCACCTTAAAGCAATCAAGGTCTCTGAATTCTCAGACATCTCCAATACCGAACCGCTCTGAAAGAGAGAAAAAAAGAAAATGGCTCTGGCAATCCGGCACGCCAGTGGGCGTTCCTTCTCCGGATGGCGCGAAATCACTGTGCACATGGCGCACAGGGATGGGCGGCTCCTTCCACTTGGAAGAACTTGTCCAGGCACGCTGCAGGCGCGTGCCACGCTGCATGTAGATCCAAGTTCAATGATGCAAGGTTAACTCCCTTACCGCCGGACAGTCCACACATAACGCCGAACACTTTTCGCTCCTTAGTAAATCACATCCACCAACTTCTCTCTTTGTCAATGGTAACGAGCCCCCACGTGTAGCGCTCACCCCTGAAGGAGCCGCTGATTAGTTTGGGAGCGGCATGTTAGGTTACCAGTGATTCTTGTCTCTATCTCTCACCCCTTCTCTCTCTCTCACCCCCTCTCTCTATCTCTCACCCCCTCTCTCTATCTCTCGCCCCTTCTCTCTATCTTTCACCCCTTCTCTCTATCGCTCACCCCTTCTCTTTGTCTCTTACCCCTTCTCTTTGTCTCTTACCCCTTCTCTCTATCTCTCACCCCTTTCTCTCACCCCTTCTCTCTATCTCTCACCCCTTCTCTCTATCTCTCACCCCTTCTCTCTATCTCTCACCCCTCTCTCTCACCCCATCTCTCACCCCATCTCTTTATCTCTCACCCCTTCTCTCTATCTCTCAACCCATCTCTTTATCTCTCACCCCTTTTCTCACCTCTTCTATCTATCTCTCACCCCCTCTCTCGCCCCTTCTCCCCAATTCTCACCCCTCTCTCACCCCTTCTCTCTATCTCTCACACCTCTCTCATCCCTTCTCTCTATCTCTCACCCCTTCTCTCTCTCTCTCTCTCTCTCTCTCTCTCTCTCACCTCTCTCTCTCTCTCTCTCTCTCTCTCTCTCTCTATATATATATATATATATATATATATATATCTCCCACCCCTTCTCTCTATCTCTCACCCCTTCTCTCTATCTCTCACCCCTCTCTCTCACCCCATCTCTTTATCTCTCAACCCTTCTCTCACCCCTTCTCTCTATCTCTTACCCCATCTCTTTATCTCTCACCCCTTCTCTCACCCCTTCTCTCCATCTCTCACCCCCTCTCTCACCCCTCTCTCTATCTCTCAACCCTCTCTCTCTCTATATATATCTCACCCCTCTCTCACCCCCTCTATATCCCAACCTGCTCTCTCTCACCCCCTCTCTCACCCCCTCTCTCACCCCTTCTCTCTCTGCTACACAGCATCATTGGTTGTTGAAGCAGAATCCTAGCAAACAGACATGGGGCAATGGGAAAAATGGGGGGGGGGGTGGTGCAAAAACGGTTCCCTTAGGTAGCAATTAAGGAGCAATTAAGGCATGCTCCTGTTAACATGTCACTGTTCTCTGCAACATTTAGCCCAAGGTGGCGTAATGTTGAGCTTCCACGGGGTGGGTCCTTGACAAGAAAGGAGTTGGATGACACTAAAGCTGGCCATAGATGGTTCGAATCTCACCGGTTCAGCAGGAACCAGCTGAGGTTCAAACCAAGTATGGGTAGTCTGAATGTACCCAAGTTGATAGATCGGTCAACTTGGGTACAACCAGCCTGCCGAATTTTACATGTGATTATTGCTAGCGGCTGTTATAGCCATTATATGTGTGTGTGTGTATATATATATATATATATATATATATATATATATATATATATATATATATAGCTCCACAGGCACAGGAGGGATTCCCCTGTCAACACAGTCTGTATTAATAGGGGTATCAAGCTGATTTCTTTCCTGCAACCCATGGTGATGATGGACACTGTATCTGGTGCAGATGTGCATGATAACCAATCAGCTCCTAAATATCAGCTTGTTGGATTAAGCTTTAACCAAAAAAAAATAGAACCTGATTGATTACTACAGTATGCACATCTGCACCAGATTCTGTGTGCACCAGTTTTAGTAAATCTTCCCCAAAGCATTACTCAACTGCTAAGAGGACAACCAAAACTGGAGAGTGATGAGTCTGCAGAGGACAGTACTGAGAAGAAGGTGAATATTGCAGAACGCTGATTTCTTATCGAAAAAACCTGGGCAATAATAATTACAATTTTCTCCAGAAGATAGTGATGGGAATGATGGGGATGCACTCTAGGTAACCTGCTTTGACAAATATGCAGGCTGCCATTCCAGACAACCTCCTTCTGTCACACTGATATAGTAGCTTTAATAGGTTCTGTGTTGCAGGGTGGGTGACATTAACTATTCTGCTCATATTTAATCAGGGACCATTCAAGGTAGGGCCCATAGCATTGCCTACCTGATCAGACCTATAGCTCTGTAATGAGCAAAGCTAATGCTCCCCACTGATTGGAGAACACAAATTTTGACTCATCACAAGGTGCGTTGGACCTCTGCAGTCTCATTCTGTAGGTTCATATAGATTCGTAATATGCAAGTTTTCCTATCCGGACCCGTTCGTTTTTCGTAAGACGCAAGTTTTCCTATTCGGACCCATTGGTATTTTCGTAACAGTTTTATTTTCGTTTATACTGAATGATTTGTAATTCTGTCTAATTTATTTTCGTTGATTCGAAATTCATTAATTTGTTAGATAATAGTTTTTGTTTAATGGATTCGTAATTTTGTACTTTCGTGAATACATTGCAGTGTGGTCATTCGCAATCTCGTATTTTAGTTTAATTTTCAACACGCGGCTAATCCATATTAAGATAGACTTTCTCTTAAGCCCTTACACACGGTCTGACTTTTTGCCAACAAACTTCAAAATGAGCGTTTTCCAAAAAATCGATATGAGTACACAAATTTACAAACAGACGAAGAAACGGATTTATAAAGCACACAAATGAAAATACGAACAGACAAAGGATTTAAAATCCGAAATGCAAATGGTTCGTTATAGATGTAACTTTCGTTCTTTTGCTGTTTCGATGTTTCGTATTTTAGTAAGATTGTCCAATCATACGTTCATATTTTCGCTTGTTCGTTATTTGGCTTATTCGTAATTCTGTAATTTTCGTATTTAGATTATTTAAGCTTTTCGGATGTTCGAATTGAGCCGAATGTACGAATACTAACAAATTTGTACGAAAATCCAGTTGTTACGAACGGGAACGCACATGTCTACTCTGCAGAGAAACCACTGCTTCAACACAAAGAGCAAGGTCCTTCATTAAGAACGCTGGCAGGCTTTTCTACTTTCCTTAGGAATAGGAATAACAAATTCGATCGTGTGTACGGGCGGACAGATAGGTTTTTCCAGCAGACAAATTTTAAAGCATGCTTTAAAATCTGTCTGCTGGGAACCCGTCCGTCCGACATGTCTGCTGGTTAGTACACTAACCAGCGGACATATCTGTCCGCACATGCGTCGAATGAATTTGACGCATGCGTGGAAGTATTTTACTTCCTGGTGACGGTGACGGTGACGTGGCGGCGTCAACGTCACCGCGCTGTCTGCCGGCGGGGATTTTGGTTTGATCGTGTGTACACTATCAAACCAAAATAGCCCAGCAGACAAATCCGATCAAATCGGTCTGTCAGACCGATTTGATCGGATTTATTTAGTCGTGTGTACGCGGCCTAAGACTATGCACACCATTTGTTTTCATGCACCTGGGATGTATTTAGCCAATTAAAGTTAATTTGGGCTTTAAAAATGTTCAACCTACCTGTAGTCTTTAGGGCCACAGGCTGTAAAATGAAAAGAAATGAATGAAAATAGGGAATGGCATATGCATATACTATGTCCAAAGATGGTACTGTCCTCTCTTTATCCAGGTATGAAAGGGTTACAGGACAGGCAGAGGTGTATAACACTCCTATGTAGGAGAGCTCATAACTAGATATTGAGACTATGACAGCACCATAGATCAACTGCCCCTAAAATAGAAAGCCTCCCTTAATTACCCATAATGCTCTCTTCAGAAGTATGGTCAATGGCCTAGCTGTGGGCACCAATAACACAGGTTTGCACCACGCAGCGTAAAGGTCACAAGGCCCTCTGTAGATTAAATCATTGATAGCTCTATGTTCTCAGCATTGCTGGCGTAGATCACAGAGATGGGTAAGGTAGAAGTTATCTCAGCTTTTAATCCCACTGTTGATGAAGTCATCAGGTCTCTCTCCGCACAAAAAAAAACCTTACTGCGTTCTTCTTCGGCTCATCAGTGTGCTGCTTGATGTATGACGGGAAGGTGAAATCAAATGGAATTGCTCTACCTTCCAGTGACTGTGAAATCCACCGGGAGATGAAGAAGCAAGGAGGTGTCAATTGAGTAGTCAGAGATGGATGAGATCCTGATCAGCAATAGACTACCAGACACGGGCTAAGTGCCTTCCAAAGTCTACCCTGCTCTTCTGCACCTCTCTTCCATTCCGTCATTGCATTTAAAGCAGAGCTCCAGACAACTTTTACAAAATATTTTTTAGTCCAATTCCGTAAATAGTAAAAAATTAATTTTTATTTTTTAAACTGCTATCTAAAAAAAAGGTTATTAACCTGTGTTATCTTTCCGCAATCTACTGAACAGCAGAGACCAGACCAAGAGTGGGACTTTGGGAACTTTTATCCAATCGGGGCCTATGGGCTTGCACAGTCCTGCCAATTTAAAATGTTTTCAGACACTGAGGGATGAGGGAGGTATTAAAGAGGTCCTGTCACTTCAGAAGGCAGAAGGAACCATAGCATGAGGCTGGATTGTAGGTATTCATTACACCCTAAAGTATTGGATGTCTGTAGTGGCTGGGAATTGGCAATGCATGAAAAAAATCTTATGCCACATACACACGACCGTTTTTCGGTATGAAAAAAACGACGTTTTAAAAAAATGTCATTTGAAAAACTACAAAAAAAAAATTCGAACATGATGCATTTTTTAACGACGTTTTAAACAATGCCGTTTTTCAGGTTGTAAAAAATGATCGTGTGTGGGCTAAAACGACGTTAAAAACCTGCGCATGCTCAGAAGCAAGTTATGAGACGGGAGCGCTCGCTCTGGTAAAACTACCATTCATAATGGAGTAAGCACATTCCTCACGCTGTAACAGACAGAAAAGCGCGAATCGTCTTTTACAAACAGGAAATCAGCTAAAGCAGCCCAAAGGGTGGCGTCATCCACATGGAACTTCCCCTTTATAGTGCCATCGTACGTGTTGTACGTCACTGCGCTTTGCTAGAGCATTTTTTTTAAATGATCGTGTGTGGGCAAAGTCGTTTTAATGATGAAGTTGGAAAAAACAAAGTTTGTTCTAGATGCTGAAAAACGTGTTTT
The DNA here is from genome assembly GCA_029574335.1 of Rana kukunoris. NCBI lineage: Eukaryota > Metazoa > Chordata > Amphibia > Anura > Ranidae > Rana > Rana kukunoris. Next base: position 670,151,700 of record CM056049.1, read on the forward strand.
TTTACATGCCGAAAAATGATCGTGTGTACGCGGCATTACAGTGAAGGACCCTAAAGCTGTCTATACTTGGAATGAATTATACCCAGTTCATGATGAACTAGGTGAAATTTAAACTGTGGGTGATCCTGTCGTCATCCTCCTGTCCGACATTCTATGATCTGAAAATCGTTGGAGCTGTGCAACAAATTATTGGTCAAACTGTGGTATTTTGTTACACTTTAAGGTGCTTTCTGTTGTCTATGCTAAACTCTTTCTCCCACCGTACTTATGTATATCCTCTACCCTATCTTCTCTCTGGTTTCATTCCTCAGTATTCTGCCATGCTATGCACATCTTTCCATGTGGCTTACAACATCAACGTTTTTCTATGAATATCCTTCATTAAAGTGGAAGTAAACCCTCCTATCGTTTTCAGCCAAGGAAGCGGCCATCTTGACCTCTGTTTAATCTGCAACTGCCATGATGCTGTACATGTGACCTGTTATGAAACCAGCCATTGGATGGTTTGGCAGTTTGGTTGAGAGCACAAACAAATTGACAGCTAGTCATGCAGAAAAAGAAAATGCCGGGAATGTTAACAGTTTTTTGTAACTATCAAATTGAAGGGTTTACTTCCACTTTAAATGGAACATTTGAAAGGCTTCATCGTCTGTCTTCTCAACAGTGAGTTTATTCATCAAGTTAAACTGTCTGAATTTATGCAAGGGATAAATACAGTGCCTTTAGTGCCTTTCAAAAAATATACACATTTTGTCATGTTACAACCAAAAACATAAATGTATTTTATTGATATTTTATTTGATAGACCAACACAAAGTGGCACATAATGGACTACCTGGTCATGCAGAAAAAGAAAATGCCGGGAATGTTAACAGTTTTTTGTAACTATCAAATTGAAGGGTTTACTTCCACTTTAAATGGACTACCTGGTCATGCAGAAAAAGAAAATGCCGGGAATGTTAACAGTTTTTTGTAACTATCAAATTGAAGGGTTTACTTCCACTTTAAATGGAACATTTGAAAGGCTTCATCGTCTGTCTTCTCAACAGTGAGTTTATTCATCAAGTTAAACTGTCTGAATTTATGCAAGGGATAAATACAGTGCCTTTAGTGCCTTTCAAAAAATATACACATTTTGTCATGTTACAACCAAAAACATAAATGTATTTTATTGATATTTTATTTGATAGACCAACACAAAGTGGCACATAATTGTGAAGTGGAAGAAAAATTATAAATGTTTTTTAACATTTTTTTTTTACAAAAAAATATCTGAAAAGTGTGGCGTGCATCTTTATTCTGCATCCTTGAGTCAATACTTTGTAGAACCACCTTGCGCTGCAATTACAGCTGCAAGTCTTTCTGGGGATGTCTCTAGCAGCTTTACACATCTAGAGAGTGACATTGGTACCCATTCTTATTTGAAAAATAGCTTAACCGCTTGTCCACCGGAGGACGTCATATGACGTCCTCCACTTTGTGCGGTGATATCTGAATGTTGCCTGCAGCTACAGGCATCATTCAGATATTGCCGTCTTCAGCCGCCGATTCTGTGCACCATAAGAACGATCAAAGCTGCGGTTCCGCAGTGTATTGGAGGAATGTGTTAAGTTCGGGGGGCTTCAAACACCAAAAGACTGCGATTAAAAGTTGTTGTTACAAAATGTTATTGGTAAATTTGGAAATGATTTAATATTGGTTAATAAAAAGGCTGCTATGGCCATTTATACTCCAAATTCTGGTGTGGTCTCATCATTGGGATGGGGGTTAAGAAAAGGGGTTATTGGGGAGTATTAGTGGTCAAGGGCAGTAAAAGAAGGTTGGGGATATCTGGACTACCTGGTCATGCAGAAAAAGAAAATACAGAAAAAGATGCAGAAAAGTAAACCATGGACTCAACCCATCAACTCTTACCAGCTTCCCTGTCCCTGTTGAAGAAAAGCATCCCCACAACATGATGCTGCCACCACCATGTTTCACATTAGGGATGGTGTGTTCAGGGTGGTGTGCAGTGTTAGTTTTACGCCACACATAGAATTTTTCTTGTAGGCTAAAAAGTTAAATTTGATCTGACCAGATCACCTTTTTCCATGTGTTTGTTGTGCCCCCCACATGGCTTCTCACAAACTGCAAATTAAACTTTTGGATTTCTTTGAACAATGGCTTTCTTCTTGTCACTCTTCCATAAAGGCCAGATTTGTGGAGTGCATGGCTTGTGGACAGATTCTCCCACCTGAGCTGTGGATTTCTGCAGCGACTTCAGAATTACCATGAGCCTCTTGGCTGTTTCTCTGATTTATGCTCTCCTTGCCCGGCTTCTCAGTTTAGGTGACGGCCATGTCTTGGTAGGTTTGCAGTTGTGCCATACTCTTTCCACTTTTGGATGATGGATTGAACAGAGCTCTGTGATATGTTCAAAGCTTGGGATATTTTTTTATAACCTAACCCTGCTTTAAACTTCTCCACAGCCTTATCCCTGAACTGTCTGGTGTGTTCCTTGGCCTTCATGATGCTGTTTGTTCAGTAAGGTTCTTTAACAAACCTCTGGGGGTTTCACAGATCAGCTGTATTTATACTGAGGTTAAATTACACACAGACTCTATTTACTAATTAGGTGACTTCTGAACGCAATTGGTTCCACTAGATTCTAGTTAGGGATATCAGAGTTAGGGCTCATTCACACCTGAGCTTTTTCAGCTCGTAAAACGCTTGGAAAACACTCATCTCAAAAGTTCCAAAATGCCCAAGAAGCAAAATCCCATTCATTTAAATGGCCCCTGTTCACATATGAGCATTCTGTTGCCTGAAGCAAAAACGCCTGAGGCTCAAAAAAGTTTATTACAGGCGTTTATTTTTTATTTTTACATTGGTGACCTTTTGACCCGTACAAAATTGTGGCATAATCACGGCAAAATCAAAGTAAAATCATGCGACTTTCCGCCTAAAAACGATACGCTCAGGTGTAAATGCAGCCTAAATGAACGGCACATTTTTCAGATATTTATTTGTACAAAAATTTGAAAACCATTTATCATTTTCCTTCCACTCCACAATTATTGTGCCACTTTGTGTTGGTCTATCACATAAAATCCCAATAAAATACATTTACATTTTTGGTTGTAACATGACAAAATGTGGAAAAAATAAATACTTTTTCAAGGCACTGTAGACCACCAGGTTGTATAAGCCCTATATGAAGCTGTAGATAAGCTTATGGCCTTCTAGTTGAGTCAGAAGTGGCTAAATCCAATTAAATGCAAAAAAAAGCAGAATTACCTGGTAAAGAAAAAAGTGGAGAAGCGATAAGTATTCTGGTGCCAGTGCCACCAGTGCCCAGTCCACTCAAGAAGAACCTGCTGATGTCTGTTGGGAAACTAACGCTTCACACATTGTACATCCCCTTTGTTTCCTGAAGCTCTCACTGGTTCCATTCAGGGATGGACTGGCCATTGGGACTACAGGGAGTTTCCCGGTGGGTCGATGGCTCAGTGGGCCGGCTTCAGTGACAGTGGACCGCCACCCCTCTCCGCTCCTCTGTCTCTCCCTTCCCGCAGCGCTCACCTGGGGAGCATAGGGGAGGGGATAGACAGCTGACTCAACACCTATGGCCTGGGAGTTTCTCCCTTTTGCCTAATCTTGTTCCATAAGAGGGGGCACCAAACTGATTCTTTGCCCCGGGTGAAATAATGTCTAGCTTCCCCACTGGTACTGCCTATAAGAGTACCAGTACCAGCCATTCTACTCTAATAAAGTAGAACGACTAGTGGCTAGTGAAGGGGGAGAGGGGGCTTGGGTGGCCGGGGGGGGGGCGGGAGTTGTCCGGCCGCCATGGGAGAGACCTGTCAAAGTGGGCCAGTCTGGATGAAGTCCAGGGCCAAATTTCTGTCCCAGTCCAGCCCTGGTTCCACTCACCAACCTCGACATCACTACTGTGTCCTTATCTTTCTCCTTTTTTTGGAATTCTGGATGTTATGTCGAGGCTATGGAACCACAGAAAGAATTTATTCACCACTACACAATGATGGAAAGAAGATACATGGTTAAAATGACAATACACGTATCTGAAGGGTAAACTACCCCAGACATGATGGTTGGTAAAAACTACCAAATTATTATCCAATGCATGGCCAAAAACTTCTCTAGAAGACTACTATCCTGGGACATTAATATACTACAGGTGACCACTTGGGATGTTTCTCAGTTGAGTTACCACTAACATGCCCCAAGGGATGTTAACACTCATCCATCTGCTTCATACTTATTATGAAGTACCTATTCTTATTTTTAGCCATGATGCCTACTTTTCTGTATAGGCATCTACATGCCACTAAAAATATTAAACCACTCTATAGGACTTTAATTTATTAGTTAAGGGCCAGTTCACACCAGACGCAGTTCCGTACAGTTTTGAGTGCATTTTTTCTGCACTAAAAATGCAAAGTGTTTTCCATGTATTCCAATGGCTGTAGTTGGCTTTAGTTCACACCATGCAGTCAGTTTCCGGTCAGTTTCCAGTGCAGATACTGACCGCATGGTGTGAACTAAAGCCAACTAGAGCCATTGGAACACTATGCATGCATTTTGTGCAGAAAAAAAGCACAAGGAACTGAACGGAACTGCGTCTGGTGTGAACTGGCCCTTACTGTTTGCCCAGCATACTGGGCCTTTAAAACAAAAACAGGAGAGAAGGGATGGTTGCATCAGGACCCCACAGTCTAAGGAGGCATCATATGATCGTTTCTATCTGTATTCTTAAGACTTCGCCCCTATTTAAAATATTTTAGATTTCTTTACTCCAGTATCATTTGAACACATTAATTGCTCCCTTCCCATTCAAAGATGAAAGCCTGCATTTTGGCCGCATTTATCATAATTTTTGTAATAATGAAAACATTTCCAAACTATAATTAGGCCACAAAATATTTATCAAAGCTGTGGAGCAGGAAAGTGATTTAAATAACTGGGTATATGTTTGAATTACCTGCATTAGCTCTGGCGATGACTAATTTTATTTAATTTAAAACAGGAATTGTAAAGAGGCAGGAACAGTCATTATATCGACTGAAGAGTAACGCGTTACATGCCGGACCATGAATGTTTTATATTCTAACCTGTACAAGTTTTGTTGACTCTCAGAGCTGTGTGTCGTCTGGTTACTGAGGGAGATTTGGGACATTGCCTTACTTGTCAATGCTGACTGTGGATTTACCCTGGTTACCAGCGGAGATCGTGGAGTTTAATATTGCTCTCCGCTATGTATGTGCTGGGTATGGATTTTTACTTTAGTCACACATAGACTAATAATCCGGCAAGGAAAACCCGTCATTAAGACATAAATAAATAAATAAACATAAACCCACCCCTACACCATGGGCTTGTTACTATATCCCAGCTATTCTGATTCTGCTGTCATTCACTAAAAATCCAGATATAGGATATGTTACAAGAAGCCTACATTAAAATAATGCATTGCATTAGAGCTTGCAATTACTTTTCAAGGCTAAGCAAGTTTGAAGTCACTCTGTCTCCAAAGGTACTACTTAAAGCAAAGCTCCAGCCCCCCCATCCAAATATTCAAAGTCAGCAGCTACAAATACTGTAGCTGCTGACTTTTAATATTAGGACACTTACCTATCCAGTGGTCCCGCGATGTCGGCACCCCAGCCAATTTTTCAATCGGCCTTTGGGTTTCTTTCTAAGGGAAACCGGAAGTGAAGTCTTGCAGCTTCACAGCCAGTTCCCTACTGCAAATGCGCCAAGCGTGCTGCGCTTTCCGAATGGCCCGGTGGCGGGGGAAGGGCGAGGGGGGCCAGACTTCCTGCGGCGAGGTCTCCTGGAAGTGGGGACGGGTACCTGTCAAAAACACTCCCCCTGAAATTGTGCACTGGAGAGATAAGCAGAGCTTCCACTTTTGAGTGGAACTCCGCGTTTAAGTGAACTTGAATTCAAGAAGTGAAGATTCGCTATGTCATTGGATTTTGAAATGATTTTGAAATGTTAGTTGTGCCTAAGCAGTACCCTGAAAATGTGACCCTTTGTCTGGAATTCCTACTGAAACAATGTGAGGGAAAGGGCCTTAGACTGTTTTAAGGCTCCCATTTTCCTTATGGGATCCCCTGCAGGAGCATTTTCCAGGCTCCCCCTTTGTTAAACAGGCGGGAAAGCTTGGGATTGGTCAGCTAGCCTGTTGCTGGGGTAAAATTCCTGAGTTTAGGATAGGTCAGCAAGGTCAATCAGGCGGGAAAGTTAGGATTTGGTGTAGCTGGCCAGTTACTGGGGAAAAAACTTGGGGTCCCCTGGGCACAGGATAGGTCAATATGGGTCATCTGACCCCATGGAACCTATTTAAATGGGAGGTCCAGGGACAGTCGTTCTGAAGAGGATCAACAGCGGAACTTACCACCCCCCCTTCCCTTTGCCGTGGCTACACTATGTGGTAAGGTCCACTTTGTCAATATGGCTAAGAGGGGCAGTTTTTTGTGGAATATTTAAAAGCTGATTCCTTTTAGCTTGAGTCTTAGTGGCTGAGCTGGATTTTATTTTAAATATTTGGTTTAAGTTATTTTAAAATATTTGATGATGCTGTTTTTTTTTTTTTTGAATATGTGTTTTTAAATAAAACCAATAGTATATGCCGCGGACAGATTTTATCCTTAAAGTAAAAAAAAATTAGTATTTTTGTTTAAATAATTTTTTTTTTTTTAAAAAGACGTTTGTTGTCTTTTGAATTTTTTGGTATGTCCAGGCATCCTGCCTAAGATCCCATAGCAGTGCACTTCCTGGTATGTCAAGGTGTCTACAGCCGCATAACTGTCTCAGCGATATGGTGATGTCACGCCTGATTTCCTTACGGGAGACTATGATATAAGGAAGCAAAGCCCTGCCAAGATGGCCACCTCCACACAGAGACACAGTGTAGAACAGGGCATGGTAAATCAGTAATAGGGAAACATCAACTGCAGGAATGTCAGATTCCTGGTCCCCTGCTGAACTGAGGGGTTCAATATGAACTGAGGGGTTCAATCTGCTGCTACTGCAATGTCAAGTATTGATGCTGAGGTTAGCAGAAGGAACCAGAGAGAACAGCAGTTTTCTGGAGCTATCAAGCTTTTGAAGTATATGAATGGCATTTTATGTATCATAAATATAAATAGTTCATAACCCTTTCCAGCCAGCAGGAGCCCTTTAAAAGTTTGTAATGTCTGAAGAGTCACTTGAGCTTCCCAGCCATGGGATCACTGTGAGTGGCTGGGGTGGGTTCCTGGTCCCACCCAACTGAATCCCAATCAGAGTGACCGGGAGCTGTTGGTGAAAGTGCCAAGGAATACCAGTTGTATCAGCCCAGCACCATGCTGCCACATATATGCAATAAGGGGTTAGTAGAATACTGCCAGAGCATGGCTTGGCCTTGCCCATAATCCCTCCTTTCTGGCTGTGATTGACAGCAGCTAGAGTCAATAACTCCCACTGCTGTCTCTGAACCAATGAGAAGGGAGAGAGCCACGAGAGCAGCTGCTCTTGTGCACATCGCTGGATCCAGATCAGGCTCAGTTAAATATAAGGAGAGGGGCAACTGCTTGCAGAAGGTTTTTTTATCTTAATGCAAAGAATGCATTAAGATAAAAAAAAACTTCTGCCTTCAAAACCACTTTAACAATGACCTTCCTGGCAGGATCACCAGGTAATATTTTAATAAAAACTGCAGATTTTAAAATATTGAAAACTACTTTTGCAATTCAATAAACATGTTAAAGTTTATTTATGATTTAAGTGATTGGGATCTAATTTAATGGAGAATTACAGCCAAAACTTGTTCGTCTGTACTTCTCCTATGGATCACAGAAGTGTAGTCCATTCTGCACTCCTGTGACCCCTTTTCAGCAGACTGCTGTCTGCTGATGTCATAGAGCTGGTCCTAGCTGGGAAAAGATAATGGGCTAGATTCAGGTAGGAGCAGCTTAATTCTAAACCTGCCTAGCGTATGGTATTTACACTACGCCGCTGCAACTTTTTCAGGCAAGTGCTTTATTCACAAAGCACTTGCCCGTAAAGTTGCGGCGGCGTAGCGTAAATGGCCCGTCTTAAGTCAAATTGAGTGGGTAGGGGGAGTGTATTATTTAAATAACGCGTTATCCCACGCCCTATTCGCAAACGGTTTACGTAAACAACGTAAACGACATGAAAAAAAAACGCCGGCACGCCGTCCATACTTAACATTGCCTGCGCCTCATACAGCAGGGTTAACATTACGACGGACCTACGCTAACGCAAACGACGTAAAAAAATAGCGCCGGGCGTACGTTCGGGAATCGGCGTATAGGCTCATTTGCATATTTTAGACGGGAACGCCACCTAGCGTCCAGCCTAAATATGAAAATAAGAGTCGATGGCGTAAGAGACTTACGCAAGTCAGATCTAATGGAAATCTATGCGGAACTGATTCTTTGAATCGGTCGCATAGATAGGAGGGCTCAGACGCAGAGATAAGACAGCTTATCTGGAGGTAAGCCGTCTTATCTCTTTCCTGAATCTGGCCCAATGACCATATAGTTAGGATCTGCCCAGAACCCTGGACTGCTGCTTGGCTCAGGCTGAGCCGGCCACTTCCACCATCTCCACACCCCCCAACGCTTCAGTGAGCACCAGGGGACAGAGCAGACAGCGGTGACTGACAATCACCAGCTTTTTGCTCAGGGAGCACTGAGAACTGAGCGATCTGCAGCGTTTGATCATTCAGTTCTTAACCTTAGAGCCAGTGTTCGACAGATGCAGCATCAACCAGTGCTACATCCACCTAGGTTTTTAAATAAAAAAAATTAAAATGTCTATACTTTTTTTTAAGTAACGCACTACAAGTTCACTTTTATGCTGCCAACCCTCTAACCACATTTACTTTGGCTGCATCATTTATACACCTTTTATAATAGAAATAATTGATGTACATGTGGTAAAATAATAATATGCTTCTTTTATTTGCTTTGAAGACTCACATGAGAACAAAGCCATGCCAATATTATGAAACAGACTTCAGGCCATGTTGCCTTGCTGCATTTGTACTGATTTTGCAACACATACAATTAGTTTTATTGGCTTGGCTCCATTTCAAAATGAACAGTGGCTTTAGGTTTTGTTCCCACTTATGTTGCTGTACTGCTATGTTCTCTCTAGGAGGAGAGGGAAGAACTATTGAGCTATGTTGATGATACCCAACTCTATCTGTCCTCCTCATCTCACCCCTCCTCTTGCATCTCGCATCTTACAGAGCGACATATACATACCTCCTAACTTTTCAACTTCAGAATGAGGGACAGATGAGCATACCACCCAACGAAGTTGTTGAGGGGGGTCCCTGCAGATCAAAGTTCCGGGGGGGTGTAAACACACAGATCCACATCCTGTCAGGTGAGAGGAGGCCGATGGTGTGTTCCCAGTACAGAGGAACACCAATCGGTCTCCTCCCCTTGTGAGTCATCGCCCCCTACAGTTAGAATCAGGGCCGGACTGGCCTACCGGGATACCAGGAAAATTCCCGGTAGGCCGCCTGCATTCAGTGCCCTGGGGGCTGCTTTTGCCTCCTGTAAGCCTAATACAAAGCAGCGGCCGCGGCCGAAAATGGCCACAGCCGCGGCCATCATCGCACGTTATAAATTATGCAGGGATGCCCTGGGGCCGCTTTGATGGTTGCCAGTGCCACTGTCCATGTCATGTCATGTCAGTAAAGGAGGGTCGGCGGGTTGCGGCCGCCATGATCGCCGCCGCACTTTCCTTCTCATCGGATCCGGCGCTTGCGACTCAGCGTGATCACCACGTCAATCTTGAGGGGAGGAGCCGAGCAGGAGAACGTCAGAACGCCGTGGTTCTTCTGCTCTATTTCCCCCTTCCAAGTTCCATCTGCCCGTGCGGCGCCAGCACCACCCACAATGTCTGTCTGCAGGCAGATCACAAGTGAGGGCACAGGAGGAGTGAACGGCGTCGGCCGCCCTCGGAGTTGGAGCACAAGATCTCATCTCAGGTGAACGCATAAAATGCAATCTGAGTGTAATGAATCTCTCTCTCACCATTGCACAGTGAACCGCCCACCCCCCCCTCCTCTCTCTGTCAGTGTCACCTACCTTTGCTCCTCCTGCATATTGTAATTTGTATAAAAATCTCTCTATCTCTCACCAAGCATTGCATGGTGCCCCCCTCTCTGTCGCCTTTGCTACCCCTGCAAATTGTAATCTGGGGGGGGGGTGTGCACCATGCAATGGTGAGAGATAGAGAGATTATTATACAGATTACAATTTGCAGGGGCAGCAAAGGTGACGGGGGGGGGGGGTTGCGCCATGCTATGGTGAGAGTCTGAGATTTTGCTGCCCCTGCAAATTGTAATCTGTATAATAATCTCTCTCTCACCATAGCATGGTTCACCCCCCCTCTCTGTCAGCTTTGCAACCCCCTCTCTCACTGTTGCACCCTCTCTCTTTCACCGTTGCACCCTCCCCGTCACCGTTGCACCCTCCCCGTCACCGTTGCACCCTCCCCGTCACCGTTGCACCCTCCCCGTCACCGTTACACCCTCCCCGTCACCGTTGCACCCTCCCGTCACCGTTGCACACTCTCTCTCTCTGTCCGTTGTACACTCTCTCTCTCTGTCCGTTGTACACTCTCTCTCTCTGTCCGTTGCGCTCTCTCTCTCTGTCCGTTGCGCTCTCTCTCTCTGTCCGTTGCGCTCTCTCTCTCACCGCTGCACACTCTTGCACCCTCTCTCTCTCCATCGTTGCACCCTCTCTCTCTTTCACTGTTTCACCCTCCCTCTCTCTCTCCCACCATTGCACCCTCTCTCTCTCACCGTTGCACCCTTTCTCTTTCTCTTTCTCTCTTTTTCTCTCTCTCTTTCTCTCTCTCTCCCATCGTTGCACCCTCTCTCTCTCACCGTTGCACACTCTTTCTCTCTCTCACTGTTTCACCCTCTCTCTCTCTCTCCCACCCTCTCTCTCTCTGTCCGTTGCACACTCTTTCTCTCTCTCTGTCCATTGCACACTCTCTCTCTCTCTCTCTCTGTCCGTTGCACTCTCTCCCTCTCTCTCTCTGTCCGTTGCACACTCTCTCTCTCTGTCCGTTGCACACTCTCTCTCTCCCTCTCTCTCTCTGTCCGTTGCACACTCTCTCTCTCCCTCTCTCTCTCTGTCCGTTGCACACTCTCTCTCTCCCTCTCTCTCTCTGTCCGTTGCACACTCTCTCTCTCTCTGTCCGTTGCACACACACTCTCTCTCTCTCGCTCTCTCTCTCTCTGTCCATTGCACACTCTCTCTCTCTCTCTCTCTCTCTCTGTCCGTTGCACACACTCTCTCTCTCTCTCTCTGTCTGTTGCACACTCTCTCTCTCGCACACTCTCTCTCTCGCACACTCTCTCTGTTGCACTCACGCTCTCTCTCTCTCTCTCTGTTGCACTCACGCTCTCTCTCTCTATTGCACTCACGCTCTCTCTCTCTCTGTCCGTTGCACTCTCTCTCTGTCCGTTGCACTCTCTCTCTCTGTCCGTTGCACTCTCTCTCTCTCTCTCTCTGTCCGTTGCACTTTCTCTCTCTCTGTCCGTTGCACTCTCTCTCTCACTGTTGCACCCCCCTCTCTCTCGCTCTCTCTCTCTCTCTCTCATCGTTGCACCCTATCTCTCACCATGGCACCCCTCTCTCACCATGGCACCCCGGCCCCTCTCTGGCTCTCTCATGGATTTCTTTCTTTTTTTTTAAAGCAGGTTTAAAATAAATGTGCATTTATAATTGTTTTGCAAAGCATTGCACCCCCTTTCTCTTTCACCATTGCAGCTCCTCTCCAGCGGATTTTTTTTTTTTTTTTTTTTAATCAAATTTTTTTTTTCAGGTAAAAATATGTGTTTATAATTGTTGTGGCCTACAGAGCATCTCCCCTTCTCTATCTCCCCTTCTCAATCTCCCCTTCTCCATCTCCCCTTCTCCATCTCCCCTTCTCCATCTCCCCTTCTCCCTCTCCCCTTCTGCTTCTCCATCTCCCCTTCTCCGTCTCCCTCTCCCCTTCTCCCTCTCCCCTTCTCCATCTCCCCCTCCCTCTCCCTCTCCCCTTCTCTATCTCCCCTTCTTCCTCTCCCTCTCCCCTTCTCTATCTCCTTCCTTCTTCCTCTCCCCTTCTCTCTCCCTTCTCCTCTCTATCTCCCCTTCTTCTATCTCACTCTCACCATTGCTCCCCTTCTCTATTCACACTCACCATTGCAGCCCCTTTCTGTCTTTCTCTCTCTCGTGGATTTTTTTATTTTATTTTTTTCAGGTAAAAATAAATGTGCATTTATAGTTGTTTTGGCCTGCAGAGCGTTGCATCTCTCTCATATTGTTGCACCCCCCTCTCTCTCTGACGTTATGCTGTGGGGCTGGTATAATAATGTTACGGGGCTGGTATGAAATTATTTCCAGGGCTGGTTTTCATTCCCAGTCCGGCCCTGGTTAGAATCACTCCCTAGGTAACACATTTAACCCCTTGATTGACCTCTAGTGTTAACACCTTCCCTGCCAGCCTGCCATTTACACAGTAATCTGCATTTTTTTGCACTAATTGCTGTATAAATGTGAATGGTCCCAAAATAGTGTCAAAAGTGTTCAATATGTCCGCCGCAATGTCATAGTCACAATACAAATCGCAGATCGCCGCCATTACTAGTAAAAAAATAAATAAAAATAATGTAAATATATCCCCTATTTCGTAGAGGCTGTAACTTTTGCACAAACCAATCAATATGCGTGTATTGCAATTTTTTTATCAATAATATGGAGAAGAGTACCTATCGGTCTAAACTTGGGGTATTTATTAGAGCAAAAAGTAAAAAAATATTGTTTTTTTTTTCAAACTTGTCACTCTTCTTTTGTTTATGGCACAAAAAATAAGAACTGCAGAGGTATCAACTACCATCAAAAGAAAGCTCTATTTGTGGGAGGACAAAAATCATAAAAATGTCATTTGGGTACAGTGTCGCATGACCGCGCAATTGTCATTCAAAATGCGACAGCGCTGAGAACTAAAAATTGGCCTTTGGCAGGAAGGGGGTGAAAATGTCCTGTATGGAAGTGGTTAATGAATAAATTAATGCTTCCCTGTGTAATCTATTTGCTCTGTCACTGGATTAATAATGTTTTTTTTTTAATCTTTTTTTTTTTTTTTTTTCAAAAGACTTTTATTCATTGCACAAAAGTAGAGACTTTATAAATTAGTGTTGAAGATACTTAGCATTTTATTATTGATGTCAGGCATGATTTGTTTTAAATTTTCATGTTTTTATTTCACAATATGCACTTTATGTGGTTGTACTTGTTGATTCATGAGGTTTGCTAGAAATGATTATTAAGATTACACAGGGAGGCCCAATAGGAATGCATTTATTCATTTATCTTTGGATGTGGAACACATTAAAGGGTCACTAAAGGAAAACATTTTTTTGCTGAAATGACTGTTTACAGGGTTTAGAGACATAATAATTAACTGATTCCTTTTAAAAATGGTTAACAATAGATAAAAATCAATCATATAATGTGCCTGCAGTTTAGTTTCACTTTTAAACTGGTTTCATGTTTTTGTGAAGTAAAGAGACACACAGAACAAAAACAAGGGCAGTGTTTTGTTTTTAAAATGAATCTGATTGGTTCTGAGGAGTTTTAGGCACACAGTAATGACAGCTTGGACCACAGTGAAAAGCTGCCATGAGATTTTTCATAAGGAGCCAGACAAGCAGGAAGTGTGGAGATCAGAGCAGAATTACAGCAACTTCAAAGCAAAAACGAACAATGAGGACATGAAACCAGGACTGCAGTAAGGTAAAGGAAGCTATTTAGCTAAAAAAAAATCCTTTAGTGATCCTTTAAGGCTCTATTCACACTAATGCCTTTTTTGAAGCATGTTGCATTTTGCAGAAATGCAGGGATTTTTTTTTAACATGGTTTCCTATGAAACGTGTTCACATGAATGCTTTTTTGTGCCTCTGCGTTTTTGGAAAGGGTCAGTGACTTTTTTTCTTGCAAAAAGCAGCGTTTTGCATGTAATAGAATTCAATGGACCCGCATCCAAAACGTACCGCGATTTTGCTGCGATTTGCATTTTTTTAACCTGTTTATAGCTGGTTGTTAAAGGAAATGTAAAAAAAAAGCTGGCAAAAAAAAAAACACAAATCACTGTAAAATCGCTTTAAAAACGCACGTCAAAAAAGGCAGCAAGCACCGCAAAAAGCACTGCAAAAATGTCCAAACGCAACATGCATAGGTGTGAATCGAGCCTTAGCCCTGTACACACAATCGTTTTGTCCGATGAAAACAGACCGATGGACTGTTTTCATCGGACAAACCGATCCTGTGTGGGCCCCATTGGTTTGTTTTCCATCGGTGAAAAAAAAAAGAACATGTTTTAAAATTTTCATATGGATGAAAAAACGGTAGAAAAAAACAATCATCTGTGTGGAAGTCCATTGGTCAAAAATCCATGCATGCTCAGAATCAAGTCAACGCATGCTCGGAAGCATTGAACTTAATTTTTTCTCAGCACGTCGTAGTGTTTTACGTCACCGCGTTTTGGCACGGCAGATTTTTGACTGATGGTGTGTAGGCAAGACTGATGAAAGCCAGCTTCATCGGATATCTGAGGCTTGCCACTGTTTGAGCTCTTCATACACAAAATAAGGGTAAATTGTAGAAGGCAATGCGGGTTAAATAATTGTTTTCCCAATACAGGCATACCCCACTTTTAAGTACACAATGGTTTTTATTTACTAAAGATGGAAAGTGCAAAATCAGGCTCACTTCTGCATATAAACCAATGAGCTTCTAACCCCAGCTTGTTAAATTAAGCCTGGTAATAAAACCTGGAAGCTCATTGGTTTCTGTGCAGATGTGAACCTGATTTTGCACTTTTCAGCTTTAGTAAATAAACCCATTATGTACTTAAAAGTGGGGTATGCCTGTAATCATTAATGCACACTATAAGCCTTGATCATCTGCCGGTGTCAGGAGTACATACTGGGCTCCAGATTTGGATGTTCACATGTATAGGGAGGGATTTACCATTAAAGGTTAAACCAGAATGCTCTTTTGAAAGTTTTAGATTGCCAGCTTTACATGCAGAACATCCAATTACAGTTGGATCGATGACAAGAATGTTAAGAAAGGGGATTATTACATGTTACTGAGCAACAAAGTGTCTTGTATTTGCTAATATGTGTAAGAAAGAATATAGCAAAAGGGTAATGCAGGGAGTTTAATACCTTTATGGATCTGCTGGAGCAAACCGGACCGCACTTTATAAGGCTTACTTGCCTTCCTCCGGATCAACAGCGGACTTTGCATTTTCTTGTTTTGGTTGAAGTAGATGAACAAGTGTCCTGGACATAACTTTGCAACCACTATGGGCCAGATCCACAAACAATTACGGCGGCGTATCTTCAGATCCGCCGCCGTAATTTCAAATCTGCGCCGGCTTATCATTGTTTTGTATCCACAAAACAAGATACGCTGTTTTTTTGCGTAGATACGTCGTCTTACGCCGTTGTCTTAAAGTTTCCTATTTACGCTGGACGCTAGGGGCGCTTCCGTATATTTTCCACGTTGAATATGCAAATGAGCTAGATACGCCGATCCAGGAACATACGTATGGCCAGCGCAGTGTTTTTACGTCGTTTGCGTAAGCGTAGGTCCGGAGTAAAGTTACCCCTGCTGTATAGAGGCGTACGTAATGTTAAGTATGGACGTCGGGCCAGCGTCGATTTTTCCGTCGTTCACGACATTTGCGCAAACCCTTCGCGAATAGGGAATTGCGTAAGTTACGTTCATGTCGTTTTTATTGACTATTTTCGACGTGATTTTGCGCATGCGCACTGGGATATCTCCACAAACGGCGCATGCGCCATTCAAATAATACGTCATTTACGTGGGGTCAAGCTGATTTAAATTAAATCACGCCCACAGCTTTGTCATTTGAATTGCACGGTCTTACGCTGCAACAATTACACTACGCCAATGTAAGTTACAGCGGACAGTGTTTGTGGATAAGGATACGCCGCTGTAACTTACTGCGGCGTAGTGTAACTTAGATAGGCTACGCCAGCGGAACATGTTTGTGGATCTCGCCCTATGTGTCTACATTCGTTAGCTCATGCACATTGTGTAAACATTGTACTTTTGTGCTACTACCTCATACCGGAGTTATGATAAAAGACCCATAGTTGTATAAATCATGTCAAAAGATCCAAGCTGTATAGAGCATTACAGAAAAGTCTGGGATTTACACTAGCATACTGCTGACATCTTTTTTGGAATATAGGAAACAAAGAACAGCGCTATTTTGCGTCCCAGACTGCATAAGGATTCTGAGAATGGTATACTTGCTTTGTCTTTAAGGATGCCTGCCTTATGATACTATGAATGATGCATTGGAGTCCATGCATCCAGCGCCCTACATGTAGAATAGGGGCCGGGCGCATGGATTATAAAGACGGTGCCTCTGCGCCTTGTATGGACAAGCCCCACTGTATGTATATATATATATATATATATATATATATATATATACACACACACAGTCACACACATTCTTAGAAATAACCCTAAACAAAAATTTTAAAATGTAATAAGACACAGACAGTGTCAGTAAGAGATTGTGAAAAAATTATATAATATGGAAGCGCTATGTTAACTTATAAGTGTAAACCGTACAAACAAATCAGGGAGAAACAATCTCCATATACTGTGAGTGAAATAAATATTGAACACACACATGTGATAAGTCCTTAATCAAGTGCACAGTGAAAGGCAAAAAACAAAACGTTCCAACCATGAAAAATCATAAGATGCCTTCCTCCACTATGAATGTAGATCCCAGCACTTCAGCGCTGTAATACGATGAACAGGCACTCATAGGCAGATGAATATGAAAGGAAAAAAGAAAAACCTCATTGCGCAGACATCAAAAACAGACGGATAAAACGATCTGATTCATCAGCAAATGTACTCACGAATCCCCGCTTTGTGAAAGCATGAAACGCCGCTCAGTGTGCAGTCTCCTCAATTCGATCCGATTGGGCTCGGATACGATCGTAGGCTCCTCCCTACGCGTTACGTCACGGGCACGCGAATTATTCATGGGTTGCTCTGAATAAGTCGCGTGCCCGTGACGTAATGCGTAGGGAGGAGCCTACGATCGTATCTGAGCCCATCGATTTTTTTTACCAAAAATACGTAGAAGAATACGTATCGGCCTAAACTGAGGAAAAAAAATGTTTTTTTATATATTTTTGGGGGATTTTTATTATAGCAAAAAGTAAAAAATATTGCATTTTTTTTAAAATTGTCGCTCTATTTTTGTTTATAGCGCAAAAAATAAAAACCGCAGAGGTGATCAAATAACACCAAAAGAAAGCTCTATTTGTGGGGAAAAAAGGACGCCAATTTTGTTTGGGAGCCACGTCGCAATTGTCAGTTAATCCCCGCTTTGTGAATCGCAGTGCCGAATCGCAAAAAGTGGCAAGGTCCTTTACCTGCATTTTGGTCCGGGTCTTAAGTGGTTAAGGACTTATCACATGTGTGTGTTCAATATTTATTTCACTCACAGTATTTGGAGATTGTTTCTCCCTGATTTGTTTGTACGGTTTACACTTATAAGTTAACATAGCGCTTCCATATTATATAATTTTTTCACTGTTTCTTCTGATTTGGTATCACTCAGGATAGCAGCTGTGTTATTTGGTTCTTTATTAGGTGTTCCTGGGATTATTAATTTAATTAGCGCTGTAGCTCATTTCACACGTCAGTAAGAGATTGGTGTCAGTATGGCAGTGGACGGTGTCAGTAGTTTTTTTTTTATAGTATTACTATTTGTTTACAATTTTATTTTTTATTATTCATGACAATATAATTTTTTATAAAAAATGTTTACTATTTTTTATAGGAGCCCCATTGGCAGCTTTGGTGAAATATCAGAGGTCTCAGATCCCTGATGTCTCAATTTTTAGACAGAGAAAGGGACTAAGGACAAAGATTCCCCAGTCCCTTTCTCTGCAGCCTCAGCTGCAATGGAGAGGGAATAAATGGGAAGTACTCTGCGATGAGTGGCTTCCTGTCCATTATTAAACTGAAGCATAGCAAACACAAGGTTCCTTGAGTAGTGGGTAGTGACTTGGTCTTGTACCTGGGTTTACCTGCATATTGCTGGCACCAATTCCGCTTGACAGTGCCAGTGGTGTAGGACTAGTGGAGTTTTTCCTATTCTTTCTCAGGTAAGAACCATGTTAGCTGTAAATAGGGTTATTCTTCCAAGTGACCACCACTATTGAGAGCATTCTTCCCACTGACTACTAATGTCACAAGGTCACAAGTGTAAGGAGGCCCTTCTCCCACTGACCACCACTGTGGTGTGGCTAATGCACCATGCATTGCATTAATTTTTACAGGTATTCCCTGGGACCTGAAAATCATTTCAAGGTTTCATCCACTGTAAAAAGGGTGAAAAGGGCTGCTGTAGGCATTGTGGAGAAACTAATCTTTAAAATTCACAACAAAAGCACTGAAATCACAGATTCTCCACCCTTTACTTTCTTAGCAACCTGAAAGTCCTGTAAGCAGAGGATCTAATCTGTGGAAAAAGACTGAAATTTAAATTCAGATCCTTTTCTGTGATCTTTGAGGATACATTACTTCACAGTACAAGCATCTAGAGAGGTAAGTGAGGTAAGCTTGCTGTAAAGATCTTCTACTGTTTGTTATGTAAATGTAAACACTTTATTGCTCATAGTCAAGTCTTAACCACGCAGTTAGGAAATAAAAAAACAAAACAATCAATAGTACCTCTTCAGTGGGGCCACCAACAACCATAACAACTCACTGGAGAGTTCTAAACTTTCTCCTACTCTATCAAAAACAAAGATGTTTTGGCGGAATTTCATTTATAAAAAATCAATAAGTAGCCTGTGTCTGTAAACATTGCAGGCCTTGAATAGTCAAATGGCAGCCCTGGAGGAGCCAGAGGAGCTACTACATCAGAACATCTTTGTACCAGCAAAGTTCCATTGTTCTATTGTCAGGTGCCAAACAATCCTGTTTTTTAAACAGCTCAATAGTTCATTGTAATCCCCAGTCCTGCAGTTTATGATTCAACACTGAGATATCAAATACAGTGAAACCTCGGATTACGAGCATAATCCATTCCAGGAGAAAGCTCGTAATCCAAAGTGCTCGCATATCAAAGCGAGTTTCCCCATTGAAGTCAATGGAAACTAAAACATTTAGTTCTGCGTTGACTTCAATGGCATGCGCTTGCGGCCAGAGGTGGGGTACGACGGAGAGCCTCAAGCGTCGGGAAAGGCACAAGGACACCTCGGCTGACCTCGGCAAACCTCGGAAAGACTCAGTTCCCGAGGTTTGTCGAGGTCAGCCGTGCTGTCTTTGGGCCTTTCCGTGCATTCCAGGCTCCGATTGGCGCCATTCGGCTCCGGCGCCCCCCACCGCAGGCCAAACGCAGTACTGCACACCGCTTTGGCCTGAATCCTGCTCGTTTCGCAAACCGAGTTACAATTTTTAAAAATACAGTGCTCGTATTGCGAAACGCACATCAACCGTATATTATCATTATGAATGAAGTAATGGGTCATGTGGACAGATGCAGGCTGGCATGCTTCGCATGTTTTGTATTCAAGGGCCACCACAGGGACCTGAATACTTTTGGTCAATTCTCAAACCATGGTCTGACACAAAAGTAACAGCTGTTGAAAATTCAAGTCTTATATTGGAAATCTAAAGCTTTATTTAGATGTAACTTCGTTCCCGCAATCCTGCTGAGATAATGATGAAGTATAATCTGTTCGGAAAATATTGTTGCAGCAGTTTTTGGTACAGACCATGCACGGCTGTCGCCTTATGTGAGCAAAATACAACCTGGTACTGAGACGGTTGTCATGGCAGCAAGAATCACATGATCAACATTAGAGGAAAAAAAACAAAAACTTAATTTTTTTTCTTTCACTTTTTTTCCCCATATTTGCTGTCATATTGAATTCCCAGTTTACAATCAATCTGTGATATTCCATACGCACAGCGCTGGGAAGTGTGAATTTGATGGAAAGTAAAGTACAATACGTAGGATAATACAAAAAAATGTTTATTTGAAAGCTGACTATAAATAGCAAAGAAATTACTTTTTTTTTTTCTTTTTTATTCAACTGTTGAAACTAAAAACAGCAGCGAAGGCAGATTTTTTTTAATGTACTGCTTACTGAAGTGTTTTTCAGCACATTTGTAGCACATTTATCTCGGAAGTATTTGTCTGCTCAGGAGATCCAAACAGTGGTAACGATAGTTCTGGCACTCAGACCGTTTCGTATTTCTCAGTGTTATGGATGGCTTGCACACGTCTGCTTGTCAGAATGAGATTTGGGGTGGGAGGGGGTTCATTTATTTTAAACTCTACCCGCAGGTTTTTGTTCTGATGCTGAGTCCTCTGTTTTCACTCATCCAGCAAAAAAAGTTTATCTGCATCCTGATTACCAGATACCAGGATCTGCAAACATAATTTAAAGTAAACCTGCCCTTTGAGTAATATTATAAAGCTAAGTAGTCAAAAGCAGGCACCAAAGTAGCCAGAAAATTCCACTTTAATCTTCCTGAGAGACATTGGAGATCCAGAACAGCAAGGAAATGTCAATTCTCAGCCGAGTTCAGAGCCCTGCTCCTGCATAGGGTTGCCACCTGTCCGGGATAAACCCGGACAGCTCAGGTTTGGAATCATGTGTCCGTGTTTCAAACTGCCTAAAACCCGGACACATTATTTAGACTGTACTATGGTCTCCCAGTAGGGTTGCTGGCTGCAGTTGTCTAAGCCGAGGGTGTCTGTTACTCTCTTTCATGCTGCCCAAAGCCAGCACTAACAATCCCCCCCCCCCCCCAGACACACAGACAGGAGAGGAAAGAGGGCTTAATTTGCACTTCTTTCTCCCACCACTACACCTCTGTGTCTGCCTACGCGCCAATCCCCGGTGCTGTGCCTCATAAAAGAAAAGTGGGGCCAGAAATTTGAGGTCCAGCAGGCTCAGAAACATCTGAATGAGAGGTGCTGACTGCCAAGGGGTGAGTGAGCTCACCATCCACCCCTGTCTGTGAAGTCTCCCCCCTCCCCTTTCTCTCTCCTGCCTCTAAATGAGTACAATTAGGTAAATCAGGGTTCTCAGCCTCTTATGATGTCACAGTCCAATCATTCTCCGGGCGATGACGTCATAAAACGCGGGGTCACCAGGTGACATCACCCGGTGACCACGCCCCATGCTTATATAAATCTTTGCGGACCATGCACATGGCATTACAGCGGGAGAGATCGTCGAGTCAACATCAGAAGAGAAGAGGAAAAAAGACAACGGGAAAGACTGTGCCGCCGCTAGGAAAAGAGCTGGCAGAAGATAGCAGGGCCCGGCGAAGACAAAAAGCACCGGAGAGCGTGAGAAGAACCAGAGAGCGCAGAGAAGGCATCGGAGAGCAGAAGAAGACGCCGAAGATAGCAGAGAAGCCGGAAGAGACCCCCAAAATTAGGAAGAAGACCCCCCGGAGCTACCTAATAAATTAGTGTCAATTTTTTTTTTATTGACACTTTTTTCCCTCAGGTGAATGGGTAGAGGTACGATGTCCCCCATACTCATTTACATAGGGTGGGGGGCTGGGATCTGAGGGCCCCCTTATTAAAGGGGGCTCCCAGATTTGGATAAGTCCCCCGCCTGCAGACCCTGACAACCAAGGGTCAGGGTTGTTAGTAAGAGTCCCTTGTCCTTATCAACATGGGGACAAGGTGCTTTAGGGTGGGGGCACAGTGCCCCCCTGCCCCAAAGCACCAACCCCCCCATGTTGAGGGCATGTGGCCTGGTATGGTCTAGGAGGGAGGTGCTCACCCACCCCCTTTCCTGACCTTTCCTGACCTGCCGGGCTGCGTGCTCGGATAAGGGTCTTGTATGGATCCTGGGGGGACCCCCACGCCGTTTTTCATTTTTTTTTTTTAGTGTGGGGGATTCTCCTTAAGATCCATACCAGACCGAAGGGTCTGGTATCTGCCGGGGGGAACCTTGTGGGGTTCCCCTTCAAGATTCTCCGCACACGAGTTGCCCCTCAAGTCGGATCATCTTGATCCAACTTCTGGTGCGACCTCTATTCAAATCAATGGGCTCCAATAGGGAACCATTGATTTTGAATAGAGAAAGAAAAACGCGACTAAAAGCTAGCGCGGCGAAACGTGCATTGAATTCATTGCATAAAAAAAGCGTTAAAAACGCTGCTTTTTTCCTGGCGTCTGTACTAGCGTCCGTGGGCATGTAGCCTAAAACTCAAGCAATCATCAATGTAAACAACAATAAATATAAAATCAGTCCATTAAAATGAGTGACAAAACCCCACAAAATGCTGCTGCATAATATATACATACGAGGGCCACACCAAATGTGATGCAAAAGTAGGCATATCTTTTCTCTTAGCTTACATAGGTTGTTCAAATTTCACATATTAGTAGAGTAGCTTGTCCTCTATAGTAACTCTTTTTTATCTTTGTAAATAAGGGATTCCAAGTAGAAGCAATATGCAATCAGTGAGTTCTTGATGGAGGAGGGGTGCAGGCTATCTGTCATGCACAGAAGGCTACAGAACATTTACAGAGATGACACCATTGACAAACAAACAAGAGTCACCAATGACAAGACTTTGCTCTGATCAATGGTGTAATCTCTGTAAACATTCTATAGCCTTCTGTGGATGTTGGACAGCCTGCACCCCCCTTTGTCAAGAACTCAATGACGGCACGCTAGAAAACCAAAAACCTCTTAGTGGGATTTAAAAGGTCATCAACAACTTAATCTATAAAAAATTATAATAAACTTTATTAGTACAAGTCAAAATTGTGAGCCATATGCAATGTTAAAACAGTGATGCGGTTACATCATTTGGATTGTAGAACATATAGCAACATAGAGCAAATATAACCATAAATGTCTGTCAGACTATATTACCCCAAAATTTGGGGTCATTTCTGTTCCCATCAACATATGGTCTGACAGACATTTATGGTTATATTTGCATGTTCTCCAGTGTTGATGCCCTTTAAAATCCCACTAAGAGGTTTTTGGTTTTCTAGTGTTCTGCATTCGAGGATGTGGGCATTCCGGCTCCCCCCATAAACAACAATTTACCCGCATCAATGACGGCACGTTGCTTCTGCTTGTATTCTATTATTTTCCTGAAATGAATAAGAAGCATAACTATAGATGTAAAATTTGAAAAAACGGATATAAGTTAATAAAAAAGCTATGCGCACTTTTGCATTATGCCGTGTACACATGATTGGAAATTCCGACAAGAAAAGCGTTGGTTTTTATCTGAAGGAATTTTGGCTCAAACTTGTCTTGCATACACACAGTCACACTAAATTGCGACCGTGAAAAAACACGGTGACGTACAACACGACGACTAGCCAAGAAAAACAAAGTTCAATGCTTCCAAGCATGCGTTGACTTGATTCCAAACATGCATAGGATTTTTCTCCATCGGAATTGCATACAGGCGATCAAAATTTGCGACAAGAACTTTTCCCGCCGGAAAATTTGAAAACTAGCTCTCAAATTTTTCTTGGTGGAAATTCTGACAGAAAAATTCCGTTGGAGCCTACACACGGTCGGAATTTCCAACCAAAAGCTCATATCAGACTTTTCTTGTCGGAATTTCCGATCGTGTGTATGCGGCATTACTGTCAGTACTATCCTTGCATAAAGAGTAGTAGGGTGGGAAGCTCGCTGACTGTTGTCAGACAGGAGGAGAAGCTGTTGCACAAATCCTTTATATATCCTTCAGGCAGCCACGGAAAGAGAAACCATGAGGATGCAAGCATATAAACAGTCACTTATCTTGTATGTTGTAGCATAAGGTTCCATATATCAGGTAAGTGAGAAGGGAATAAGGAAATGAAAAGAAGCAAAACATAACAAAAGCTAACAAAAGTCTATGAAATGTAATCCTTTGAAAGAGTGCAGCATAATTAGGCTGCCTTTCTTTGATAATTTCTCAGTAAAATGCTTTAACCAATAGACAGCACATGCAGAAAGTCAAGAGTAATCCAGTTAATTATTATTTTGAAAACTCAATGACACAAGTAGGGTTGTCACCTTTTTGTTAAGCCAAACCCTAAGTGCCGCAACAAAATGTGGGTGTGTGTAACAGCTCTGTTGAACGGAGTTAACCACAACTGCGGTTAGCAAGGATTTCAATGTACTTCTTTATGAGAGAATTCAGTATTGGACCCCAGGCGTCACACCAGACAAACAGGAGTTTGGGGGTTCTCTACATCATCTTTCTCTCACATAAAGAAAGGTGTTGAGCTACTAAGGATGGACGTATTACAACATGTGACCAAAGCTTAGTGTTTTAAATTATAGTATACTTGTTAAAGATTCCAATGCACCTCTATATGCAAGTGATTATCAGTCTGGGACCCCAGGCATCACTCCACGCAAACAGGAGTTTGGGGGTTCTCTTCATCATATCACTTAAACATATAAAGATGTATTAGGCCACTAAGCGAGTTGGTATGAAATACCATCAACCCTTAGCATAGAAAAGTTAGAGCGAACATGTTCAACAAGTTTAGGGCAGGGCCCATAAGCAATTAGCACTTATGTCAAGCACGTAGTAAATAGGAGTTGTAGAGACAACTAATAGTTGCACATGCGAGGTAATATAGCTCAGGTAATAATAGTTGCATATGAGAGGCAAATATAGCTCAGGTAATTTGAGAGTAGATGTCCCTTTAAAATATTCCTAAGCAAGCAGTCTTAAGCACAACAGTCTATCCCAAGTAGTATGTTAATAGCCACAAGCCATAATAAATATCAGCAATTGTTTTAGGTGGAAAGTATGCAGCAGATGTTTCTATAGAATTACAAATGACACAATTGCTACTTATCCGTTTGCAGGGCTTTGGTGTAGCAACAAGGCTTTCCGCAGTGTAGGGATGTCAGTAAGGAAGATCTTAAAGATTGTCCCCGGCAACGACGGTCTGTTGCAGCAATTATAGTAGCGTTGATGCAGGAGTTGCAGGCTGGTCAAGTTTCAGCATGGGGATCGATGGCACCATAGGCTGTATCATGGCTGAGCTGACAATAATAGAACGGTGTGCAGTCAGCACACCGCTCTGTTTAAAGAATAGGGCCAGGTGCAGTGCATTAGCACTGATTCAAAAAGAAGCACCGCATGTTCCGGCGCACTTCCTCCGCGTTCCACGGTGGAACGCTCGTGGCGCTGGGCGATGACGTTATTGCGCGGTCCCTGTAACGTGCTCCAGCGTGGAACGCACTACAAGGAAGAACAGGCACGTGGAGCGCTGACATACTTTTGCTGACATCATCACCCTGCCCCACAGTGATGCCGAGCCTTTTTGCAGACAGCTGCCCATAGCTCCTAAATAACAACAGAGTTGTATGTGACTATCTCAGTTACTTGGAAACGGCAGCACAGTCTGGCTGGAAAAAGCGCCCAGAGGCGATTCAGTTTGCATGCGTTGCGCTATACAAGTCATTCATTCATTCATTCATTCATTCATTCAGTCTGATTAAATGTGTCTGTATTTCAGTCCGCCCACCACCCAGTGCATCTGAAGCTGCTCACATGCCTTGCACTTACTCCATCTAGGTCGTGGGCAGCTTTGGATCCTTCCTGCGTTTCCTTCTCTTTCATGGTGGCTTCCCCTGTATCTCCTCCTCTTCAGCACCATTATCCTTGGCAGCCAATACAGTGACTTCTCCTCTTGGCCAATTGGGTCTCAAGCAGGGATGGACTGGCCATTGGGACTACAGGGAGCTTCCCGGTGGGCCGATGGCTCAGTGGGCCGGCTTCAGTGACAGCGGACCGCCCCCCTCCACTCCTCTGTCTCTCCCTTACCGCAGCGCTCACCTCTTCTCCCTCCCCGCAGCGCTCACTTCCTCTCCCTCCCCGCAGTGCTCACCTTCTCTCCCTCCTCGCAGTGCTCACCTCCTCTCCCTCCCCGCAGTGCTCACCTCCTCTCCCTCCTTGCAGCGCTCACCTCCTCTCCCTCCCTGCAGCGCTCACTTCCTCTCCCTCCCCGCAGTGCTCACCTCCTCTCCCTCCTCGCAGTGCTCACCTTCTCTCCCTCCTCGCAGCGCTCACCTCCTCTCCCTCCCCGCAGCGCTCACTTCCTCTCCCTCCCCGCAGTGCTCACTTCCTCTCCCTCCTCGCAGTGCTCACCTCCTCTCCCTCCCCGCAGTGCTCACCTCCTCTCCCTCCCCGCAGTGCTCACTTCCTCTCCCTCCCTGCAGTGCTCACCTCATCTTCCTCCTCGCAGTGCTCACCTCCTCTCCCTCCCCGCAGTGCTCACCTCCTCTCCCTCCTCGCAGTGCTCACTTCCTCTCCCTCCTCGCAGTGCTCACCTCCTCTCCCTCCCCGCAGTGCTCACCTCCTCTCCCTCCTCGCAGCGCTCACCTCCTCTCCCTCCCCGCAGCGCTCACTTCCTCTCCCTCCCCGCAGTGCTCACCTGGGGGCAGCAGAGAAGCAGGGGGAGGACCAGAGGAGCAGGGGGAGGGGACAGACAGCTGACTCAACAGTTATGGTCTGGGAGTTTATCACTTCTGCATAAACTTGTCCCATAAGGGGGCACCGAACTGATTCTTTGCCCCGGGTGAAATAATGTCTAGTTTCCCCACTGGTGCTGCCTATAAGAGTACCAGTACCAGCCGTTCTACTCTAATAAAGTAGAAAGGCTAGTGGCTAGTGAAGGGGGAGAGGGGGCTTGGGTGGCGGGGGGATGCGGGAGTTGTCCGGCCGCCATGGGAAAGACCTGTTAAAGTGGGCCAGTCTGGATGAAGTCCAGGGCCAAATTTTTGTCCCAGTCCAGCCCTGGTCTCAAGAACCGTTTCATGATTGGCTGAAAGGAGAATCACGAAGACAATAGCAAATATTGATTTGCTATTGTCACACAAGTGGGTGGGCTCGGGTCACAGAGCCCACCTTTTTCTTAAGCCAATTGGAGCCTATTTTAGTAAATATAAACTGATAAATACCTTTTCTCATCAGCAGTATATGTCAGTCTTGTACCTTTATCACTTCCTAGTAAAGCTTGTAGGAGGAGTTTACATACTGCACTGATCTTCTGTCTGGATAGTGCTGATTGGCCCTGTGCTGATCACATGCACACTCCAAAAAAAAAGAAAAAACTCTCTAGCAATACACACTAAACTGAGCATGTGCAACCCGTTACCTGGCTCTGTAAATATCACAATGCAAAGTATTAACCACTTAGGTTCCATAGCGAGTATAACAAGCATGCTTTACTGCGTATACAGACTGATTTAACTGTTGTAGGCTTAATTAAAATTTAGCGCCTTGATTCTTGGCCATTTCAGCGGGAACTATGATTCGATTTGATTCGAACCGTGTATAACCGGTCTTCAAATTTATTTCTCCAGTTTTGTCAGTTGTGATAAAGTAACTCAAGTTTTGTTTTTCTGCAAAGTTATTTAATTTTTTTTTGCAGATTACCAACCAGTAAAAATTATTAAAAGTGATCAGAACCAGAATTAAAAAATAAATAAATAAATCGGACAGTAGAAAACTATTTATTTTATTATTAAAAACCACCAAAAGGGAATATGTATAGCAAGTAAAAATAATTGCCATCAGTATACAATGACTGTGATTCTCTGACATGAAACATTTTTTTTTTTCTCTGTATTTATCATTTGCAGCTCCATCTCAGATGCATTACAACACATTTTCCTGATCCACTCCAATGAAGCTGGATCTGTCTCCCCCATCTGCCGCCTCAAGCTGAACCATTGTCTAACGCCGTTTATTTTAAGCAGGGGTATCTTGCTCCTGTCGTAATTAAACACATTTGGCTCTCAGTGGCTCAAGCATAGTTACAGTGTTCAAGGGACCTAGAGAAATCTTTGATCGAGCAGGTGAGCGCCCTCCCCGATCGCTGTCTTTGCGTTGTACGTGTGGGAATTCAAAGAGCTTAGGAAGTGACATTCAGGCAATTATACAAACGGTATCAAAGCTGCT